>JANVCC010000036.1:15726046-16295450 GCA_025345505.1 Todiramphus chloris collaris
GCCCCGCCTCGCCGTCGGGACAGCGCGCGCGGGGCGTCCCCCGGCAGGTCCGGGCCGCGGGGCGAGCGCGGCCGTCGGCAGCCGTCTCGGGGCCCTGCCCCTGGCTGATGCCAGCCATGCGGGGCCTGCCGTGCCGGGGCCCGCGCCGCTGGGGACGGCTTAGCGGGCGCCGAGCTGTGCGAAGGGAGAGGGTGAGAAACGCTGTGCGGTCGGAACCGGCACAAGCCACAGCGGAGCGCGAGGCTGCGCCCTTCGTTCTACAGGCACGCAGACGGCGGCCGTGTGTGGATTTTAATAGGCTGTGGCAGGTTTAACGAACTGCCAGGGAACACGCTTGCAATCGCCCTCCTGTCTGTCAAAACTCCCCTCACCATAGTACTGCGCTGCCTCTAAATTACTTGCAAGTACAAATGAAAATAACTCGCTTTTCATTATTATTCCCAGCTTGTGAAAGATAAGATCGGCCAGTTTTATAGAGATCGATGCCCGAAGGAACAGAAGACTTGCACGTGTGACTAACCAGGCAAAAGTGAAGAAATGCTTATGGATTCAGTTCTGAAAGCGATTATAGTCTGTGGTGCTCCATACCTTTTGTAGGAACATGCTCTTCCAGACTAATTCCTGTGAAATTCCTGCCTTAAGTGCAGATGGAACTTTTTCTGTGAGACAGAGATGGCCAGAAAGCAGGAGGGCTTCTTTGGAAGAATTTCCTTCTGGATGGAAAGATTTGGAGTTTGAGGGGGTGTGCAAGGAAGTGAACATCTGTTGCAGAAACTCAAATAGTTTTGGTGTTTGGTTGAGTAAAAAGTTGGTTTCGTACACATGAAAATGCCTTATTCAGGAGCAATGTCTGCTTATGCTACCATTGTACTTGATAAAAACATACGCTTTAGGTTCTCACGCGAGACCTCTGGGTCAGGCTCGTTGGTAACCTGTGTCTACCGCAGTGCTCCATGTCTGCTCTCTTAGCAGTGCAGCCTGTAGTGCTAGGTGGGACTTGAGTCACTGCAGCAAAGGGAAGGAATAAGGCCTACAACCAGCGTGGGAGGATGTGGTTTAATGCTGAGTCAAGCCAGATCATTTTGATGCGGGCATATCATATCATTTGTTCTGCTAAGCATATCTACAGGAAATGTTGACATATCTCCAAATAAAATGGTTGAGTTTGGGACTCACCTATTTGTTCCTAGATGAAAAAGGAATTCTGGGGAAAACATTTTTTGTAAGAACTTCTAGTTGAGCTCGAGCTTATCCTCCCCTTTGGGGGAGGAGGACTGCTTAAATATACCTACCTTGCAGTTCTTTTGAATTGGTAGTAGACTCAGAACAGAAACCCTACAGCTTTCCCAGTCTGAGGAGAAATGTGGGCCATTTTCAGGGGAGTGAGGAAAAGGCACAAGTTCTCAGTCCTTACCCCAACATCAAGGTCAGGCTCTGAGAAAACTGATCTAGTTGCAGATGTCCCTGCTTACTGCAGGGTTGTTGGATAAGATCACCTTTAGAGGTCCCTTCCAACCCAAGGCATTCTGTGATTCTATGATTATCACTAAATGGGCAGGAAAAGGGAGACTTGGACTATCCTGGTTGCCAACCACCAGCAGGCTTTGCCCCAGCACTCCAGAGGCACGCTGGTACCTTATCTCTCCCTCCACCCCATGGACCCCCCCTCAGCACTGCCGTGCCCCTCTCCTACCACCTCTCCTCATCGCTGTCTCATCCCCCCCATTCCTCCATAGTCAGTCCTGGCCATGCCACTGGCCCCACTGTGTAGCAACGGCTTCTCCAGAGTTTCCTGTGGCTCGGAAGGCCTGGTGTGGCCCAGCCCTGGACAGAGGAGAGGTGCTGGCAGAGGCCGTCAGCAAGATGGAAGTTGTGACCAGGAGATGCAATTGGCTGCTCTGCTCCTTCTGGAATCTTCCAGTGCAGGCCAGCCAACCAGGAAGGGCCCTTACAGGAGGACCCTTACCTGTCACGCTGTCCTCAGGGGACTGCTTTCTAGGCACCATGTTAGCATGGGGGGGTTCTGTGTCCCCAACAGGGTTATATGGATGGTAATCTGATGCTGCTTGTTTTTTGTCTTCATCAGGTGAGGAGACAGGACACAGCTCACCTCCCTCCTGCTGTCTCTGGCCAGAGGAGAGAAGCACTGCATAGCATGCAGAGATGAGCCCCTCGGCAGAAGAGGTAATGGTTGGCTATAGCTGAGGAGGAGAGGCAGGGAGAAGTTCAAACTTTCTTTTTCAAGAGATCTGTTAGGTTAAAACCTTGTCCTGATAGCAGCTACTGTTATGTACGAGTGCCTTTCATGTCAAATGCATGGCCATAACCAAGTCACCAGTGAACTTCACGAACTCTCTAGTATTTTTGCAGTTTTGCAGTTGAGAGCTTGTTTCAGTATCAGCTTGGAAATGTGATGCTGCCTGTGCTCTGTGTGGCTAAGGGCAGGTTGTTGGGGCAGGGGGGATCAGAGGAGGAGGTTTGTTTTGATGAGAACTTAGACCTGTTTTGGTTGGGTGAACCATCTGGGCGTGACTTCTTCATTTGGGAAAGAGCAATGTTGTGAAGGTTACTTGTAACAGACAGTCTTTTGAATGTGAAAGATAAGTTAGTTGTATGTGGCAGATGTGTATGTAGCCCAGTTAGGGCTCATGTATTACTCTCTTTTAGATCATGACTAAGAATGAAAATATGCCTCTGACTTTATTTTAATAGTTGACTAGAAATAAAAAATTGACTTGTCTTGCACACTATGGATATGAAAGAATCACTCTTTGCATGTAAAAGAGCAGGGTGTAGTAACTGTGTTTGCCATCTGGACATGAAAATTTCATCTGCCCAGCAGAACCAGCTTTGGCTTTTAGTGCAGGATTGCAAATATTAAATGTGTGAACTAATATTAAATGTGTGAATTAAATTAAAGTGTGAACTAACAGTAGCAAATATATTCCCTGCAAGCAGCAGGGGTGAAGAGTCTCCTTTGTAAGAAATTTCAGTTATTACAAAAGATTTTACGTACAAAAAGATTTTATGAGAATTCATTAGCCAAAATACCATACCCATACATCAACTCGTTCTTGCAATAATACATTTACCTGACTATTTATTCATTGTTATTTTTTGTTGCATATTTATTTTTTCTGAGCAAGTGGAAAAGGGACTTTCTGTAAGTACACAGTAGATGTTAAATTCATCTCTGCTGAATATCCTGCAACTGTTGAGTTATTCTCACCAAATGAGATAAATTTTGAAAATGAGATTAACAAAGGCATTTAATAAAAATAGATCTTACCTCCCTCTTTAGTTTTCTTTATTTGATTATGTTGTTCATGTGCTCTCACCTGAAGGTATTTGTCACACAACATTTTTCATAACCGGTGTAAAAACTGCTACTCCAGTTCAAATTATGCTTATCACATCCTTACAAACCACATGATAGTAGAAGTGTGCAACATGCAAAATTGGGCAAGCTGAAGCAAGAATTTTGTGAGTGGGAGATATGAGGAATTTTATCTAAGAAAAATTAGTTTACTATTCCCAAAAATATGATAAACTATAAACACGCAGTTTTATAGTAGCAGATATTTTATCATCACTTCTGTTGCATGAGTTTGCTCAATAATTTCATACACTTCTGCTTTAGATACAGTGAGTCAGACACACAAAAAGTGTAAACAACAGGAGTTCTGTGGACTTCAGTCCATCACCTCAGAAAGCTCTTTATGGGAATGGAAAAGGTAAAAGTCCATGTAGTCCCTCTCCCTATTTCAGTTCCTACACAGCAGCTACATGAGGAAAAGACCTATTTTAATCTTATTCTGTCTACATAAATTGTTCTCTGTCCAATAAACCTGAAGAAACAAGGGAAAAAAAGGAAACTGAGAAAATAGCATACATCTCTGCTGTCTTCTTGCAGTACCTGTAGTCACAATCCTATCTTTTGACACAATATTAGTCTTTACTGCTACTTTTCTGTGGTTGCTCCTTAGTGGTTCCACAGCTTGAGGGGCACGTTCCGGAAAGAGCTGTGTAAGTGTGGTTGCTTGAGTTCATAGCCATGGAAATAAAAGGGGACAGAATTGTAAAAGTTGTGGCCTGTAACTCTCTCAAAAATAAGCATGCCTAGTGATGTCTCTCTTGTTGATACCAGGTTAATAATAATGCAGAACCGGTAGAAGATAGGAAGAGAGGGAGGAAATGAACAGGTTTCTGCCAGAGAACAGCCACACTCTGCACTGAATGTCTGCACAGTGCTGTTTTTGCCATAGCTCACAGTGACTTAATGAAAGAATGAGTATCAGACATTCTCCCTCATCTTCAGAATTCCTTTAGCTCATTTTGTTTTGGACACATCCCTGTGTTATAGCACGTAATTGCTTGAATTCATATCAACATCACCAGTAAGTCTCTAGTTGTTACAGACTTGAGTTGGGGGGGGGGGGGGGGAAGAGGCTTTAGTGGCTTATATTTGACAATATTTTTGCAAAAGGTGGAGGTAAGGCTTGCATATAAAGAAAAAATCAAGAAGCCATTTATACAGGGTGTCTGGGATTCAGCAGTCAGCAACTTTGACATTTCAGAAGCACAGCAAGCTGCTTTGGAGGGCTGAGGTCACTGTAAGCTATAGTGACAGCAGTGTCCTGTGTCACTGAGCTTCCTGCACTGTCTGTGACAGGAATCAAAAATACGAGAATAGTGCCCAAAATAATGGTCTTGCCATCCTTCTATCACAGGTGAATCCAAGGATGTTGGGAAATTAATGAAATTGATTTTGCAATCTATCCCATTTGATTTTCAGTGTAATTTGATGGCTTATGTTGATGGACTGAATCTGAATTCTCAAGTATTTTTCTTCCTCCATGCTAAAATTAGGCAAGTGCTATTGTAATTAATGATTGCACACAAAATGGCAGAAGGCATTTTTGGTGAGGCAGATATAAGTGAGTAATTAGAAAAATAATCTCTGAAGGAAAAAAACCTCACACTTAAGTAGCATTTTAATACATTTGGAAGGTGGGGCACAGAAAAGACTGTGTTCTCTATACTGTACTATAGCAGTTTGTGTTACTGTGTGTGCTTAACTGGGCTCTCTCCCATGGGTCTGAATGAAGTGTTATTTATTGTATAATGTATCTTTGTGGAAAAAGAAAAAGCTGAGAAACAAAGGAAGTATGGTTGATCAAGACTTAGTCTTTTTATTTAACAGAACATGAAATAATAATTTAGATGTTAGAAAAGTGCATCAATGATATCATATGCAAATTGTATCCATTTTAATGGATAGCTTGGGAGGACTCTTAGTGAGGCTATCCACTTTGTGTGCAAATAAACAGAGTCATAGAATGGTTTGGTTGGAAAAGACCTTGAAAAGTCACCTAGTCCAAGCCCCCTGCAGTGAGCAGAGACAGTTTCAACTAGAGCAGGTTGCTCAGAGCCTCATCCAACCTTACCTGGAATGTATCCAGGGATGAGGCATCTACCCAGCCTTTGAGCAACCTGTGCCAGTGTTTCACCATCCTCATTGTAAAAACTGTCTTCCTTCTTTCTAGTCTAAATCTACCCTCTTTTAGGTTAAAACCATCATTCTGCTCTGGTCAGACTTCTGAACAGGTGACCAACGAGTAAAAATTTGGGCTTTTTTCGTTTTAGTTTCCTTTTCCATCTTCTTTTTACCCTTCTGTTTCCTTTTTTTCCTGTGGTTGCTGTTCATCGTATGTTACAGAAAAGCAATTCAATGAGAGCAAAGCTGTAGCTCAGTGATCTGTAATACACTATGAAAAAACTTCCAAGTGAAGGTGTCTGGTGGCCAGTGGTTTTGTGACACCCAGTCGTAACAAGTCAGCAGCTGCACCAGTAAAGGGCCTTTTAACTGTTGATGTAAAAACTTAAGAATATTGGCAAATGTAACTTTCCTGTCATCAAAAAGCCATAGAACTTGAAATGATGAAATCCAGTTCTCCATGTGGTGCACATTTGTGAGGAACTGGGTCAAAACTAGAAGAAAGTAACTTCATTTAAATGCAAAAGCAAGTCAAATAATGCTTACCAGAGAAAAAGAGGATGTTCAGGTTAAGATATAGCAAACATGGGAAGGTAAAACCTAAAATAACGAATTTCTCTATTTTCAGTCTCTGTAACAGGAGCCTGGGACTTCTGTTGGATTTCGCCATCTATAAAGCAGAAAGTGATCAAGTTAGAAGCCGTGCATTAAGCATAATCACTTCCACTGGATTTGATCCACAGGATCATTCTTTCAAGCTCTGTTTAACTAATGTCAGCGTTGGTCTTGGTCTTTCATGATTTACTCATTTATAATTTCTAATTCTTCAGTTATGTGTGCTATTTAAAACATATGACTTTTGCATGCTGCCACTTTTGCTAAGCTTCTTTTCATTCAAAAGCACTGAAAATTCCAACATATCACTAGGAAGCTCTCAGATGAGTGAATTGCTATAGTAGCTTATTCAATAGATGTTGTGTAATATGTATTCACATTCATGATTGCAAGTCAGTAGTGAATTTCATGTGCAAATATTGCAAAATATTCAGATTAATATTTTTGAAATATACTATCTGAAGCAGATATTATAACGTTAGGTGTCACAGTTTAGGGTCAGGGCAGCCCCTTAGACCTATAACAGATGCTCTCAGTTAACCCCTCTCCTTCCCCAAAGGGGAAGAGAAAGGGAATAAGGGAGAGAGACTTAGTGATTAGAAAAGGAAGCGAGAACAGCTTTAATGAAGATGAAATTAATAATTATAAAAATGGAATATATACAAATACATACATAACCAGTATGGAACCCAATCCCCCTGATGGTAATTCCATCACCGTCACCACTGATGCTGTGGAGCAGGCACCAGGGGAGTCCCAGGCTGGGCCCCACAGCAGACGGGAGCTGTGTTCAGGGGCTGGATTCTGGTACTGGGTTCAGGAACACACAGACCGGGATCGAAGGCAGAAGGGATAGAGTCTTCCTTCTGAGGAAGGAACCAAAAGAGGACCTAAGCTGAGCCAGGCAGGGCTGGCAAAGCCGTCCAAGAGGGGAGTAGTGCCACAAACCCTTCGTCTCCCTCAGCCTTATGCCGAATGTGCTGTATATGGGCTGGAATCCCTGGTTGGTCAGTTTGGGGTCCCCTGTCCTGTCCGCTCCTCCCTGCAGGTGCAGCCTCTCACTTCCTGCACCCCCCAGGGTGGTACACAAGATCCAGCTGTGGCCTTGGTCTGCACACCAGTCCTTGGTAGTAACTCTAACCATGGGGTGTTATCACTGCTAGAAGCAGACACTGTGTGTGAGAACAGGCTGCTACCTTCAGACAGTGCAGTTAGTTAAGAGAACTGAGCTGAAAAGTAAAATTACTGAACAGAACTAGTTCTGTTCTCGCTCAAACCAGGACAATATGTATATCCTGCAACTATAAAATATTTGTCAGCACAAATTTCAGCTTTACTGGCCTTGGTGCAGTGAATCTTCCTTTTATTCCTATCTTTAGGCTGCATTTGTATCAAGCTTACTATACCAGGTACGTGGTCAGTCCATCATCCACACAAGCCTTCTGTGTAAGCTGTGGAAGTCAGCTCCCTGAGTTTAATGTAAAATAAGTAAATCTGTCTCTTACTAATTCATTAAAGCAGAATGAAGCACCCAACCCTGAATTCCTGTGCCCTGGAAACCATTACTCAAGTAAAGCTGTGGGCTGAACGTGCTGTGGGATAGTAACTGTTGACAGGCTTCAGTCATCTTTAATCATCTGCAAGTGAGTCCCTGTACTGGGTCTGCCTGAGGTGGGGTCAGTTTACTCCATAGCAGCTGTATAGAGCTATGCTTTGCATTTGTGAACAGTGTTGATACCACACAAACGTTTTAGCTATTGTTGAACGGTGCTTACAAGGCTTTCTCCGTTTCTCTGTTGGCCCCCACAGCAAGTAGGCTGGGGGAAAGCAAGAGGCTGGGAGGGGACACAGCCTGGCAGCTGAACCCATCTGACTGAAGGGATATTCCATACTGTACAACATCATGTTCAGCAGGAAGACGGGGATGAGTTTTCCAGGGGTTGCCATTGACTGGGGACTGGCTGGCTATTGGTGTAGCTGGTGATGTGTGATTGCTTTTGTATCACTTGTCTTTGTTTTGTTTTGTTTTCTCCTCTCCTTCATTATCTTATCATTATCTCAAGCCACAAGCTTTTTCACTTCTGTCTTTTCAATTTTCTTTCCCTATCCCACTGCAGGGAGTGAGGGAGTATGGGACTTAGTTTCTTACTGGTATTAACCAAACCCAGACCCATCTACCCTGGGCAGTGTACTGGTGCTCCATTTTGGCTAGTCAAGCCCAGGGCTTTTGGTGACTCTGCTCTGATGTGGATTTCTTGGCTGCAATGGAAGATTTGCTTGACTTTATGAGACTTGAGTTGTTTTGTAATTATTTTTTTCCTTTAGTAGTACTATCAGTTTTTCTGCAGCCAGGATCTTTTATTGCCACTTCTGCAAGGGAGGTTTATCTAGTAGATAATCCTGCTTCCTGAAAAGGGGCCTGAGAAGCTAAGCCAACCTTTCTTCCTCATCTGTGAATGTACACTGCTTCACTGCCTCATATTACTGTAAACTCTGTGATTCATTGTCTCCTATGTATTTAACACTTGTATTCTCTTAAATGCATTTTGTGTGATTTTATGAACAGAAACCATTTATGAAGCTGTGTTCTGCTTTTCTTTCCTTGTCTTCTTGTTTATTGCCCCTGTTTTCACTCAGACTATCAGTACAAGACATGCATCTGGTCCATGTCTCCTGCTCCTCAGCCACTTTGCTGGCATCTCTCACTTTCATGACAGTGTTATGACTTCTCTTCATCTTTAAAATAACCCTGATACCTACTTACTGAAGCCTGAGTACCAGCCCTACAGATGACTAAAACTCAGATTACGGTGACTGAGATAGGATGAGTTTACCCTGTAGCAATTCATAGATGCCCAAACTTAATCCATGTGGGAAGCTAATACAAACTAAAAAAATGTACTCTGAAGCCCTGACAAGCAACATTATTGTTCCAGGATGAGAACCGTGATACCTTTGTTTATTGATTGAGAATCAGCTCCTTGCATTTTCAGAAATGCCCAGCCACAGAGCACTGGGCACAGATTTTGTTGACACCTGAAAAGCAAATACGTTTTAATAGCTTAGTTTATGCCATTAAATGGAGTAAGTGCTAGACATGCAATTAATATATTATGTGTCATATGCAGGCAGACTTCAGAGAGTTCTTTTGGTTTTTTTCAGGGCCACTAGGTGACAATGATGTCATTTAACATGACAATATTTTCTCCTCTCCTGGGTCAGTTCCTGATGCAGAATATAGACTGTAGCTTTACAGCAGAGGACAGTTGCATAAATGTGTCATCAAAATGTTCAGTTTCTAGTGTGAAGTAGAGAAATGATCACTCAATCTGACTAAGTACTATGCAGAAACTTAAGAGATATTTCCAGGAAACTCGAGCAGTGGGACAAAGATGTGCATTTCATATGACACAGGAGCATGAGCTATACCAGCTGGCCCTGAGGGAGATGGCCCACAGATGTCCTTATCCTCTAGTATGTCTCAGCATAGCCATATCAATGCTATCCATTTCTGAGAGCTTTGGGCACACAGACATTTTGGAAACTTGGTTCCTTATTTTAGGTACTTTTAATGTAGTTTTGGACATCCATTTTGTAAATTCCTAGCTGTGATTTCTTCCTTGTAAACTAACAGTGGTTTAACTTGTTTTGAAGCAGGCATATGTGCTACATTGAGCTATATGACAGTGATTCCTTTTGGGAGCACTGGAACTGTGCTTTTCCCTGGAATGAATATACTGAGAGAAGACTTGCGTGCAGTGCCCCGTACTCACTGGTGAGGCTGCACCTTGAATACTGGGTTCAGTTTTGGGTCCTTCACTACAAGAAGAACACTGAGGTGCTGGAGTGTGTTCAGAGAAGGGTAACAAAGCTGGTGAGGGGTCTAGAGGACAAGTCTTACGTGGAATGGCTGAGGGAACCGGGGTTGTTTAGCCTGGAGAAAAGGAGGCTCAGGGGAGACCTTCCTGATCTCTGTAACTCCTTGAAAGGAGGTTGTAGTGAGATGAATGTTGGTCTCTTCTCCCAAGTAGCAAGTGACAGGACAAGAGGAAATGGCCTTAAGTTGCATGAGGGAAAGTTTAGATTGAATACTAGGAATGATTTATTCACAAAAAGGGTTGTCAAGCACTTGACCAGGCTGCCCAGGGAAGTGGTGGAGTCACAACCCCTGGAGGTATTTTAAATGTGTAGATGTGGTGCTTACGGACATGTTTTAGTGGTGGAATTGACAGTGTTGGGTTAACAGTTGGATCTGATGTTCTTAAAGGTCTTTTCCAACCTGAATGATTCCATGATTCTATGACTTCTTTGCACACTTACCAGTCCACTGTAAGCATCTGAAACACATAATATCCTCCAGGAAAGGCTTACTATATCCAGTGATTACCTCATTGGCTCAGGCTTAAATAGGCTTTGCCAGGATCAGGGAGTGAATTTTCACAGTAATTTTCCCTAGGAGTTATCTTAAGTTTCCAGCATTTATCATTCAAACTGATCATCCCCACCTTTGAGGAAGAGCATGTGCCATCTCTCTGTAAAGCAGATTTACCAAATAGTTTCTTCATGCAAATGGAAATGTACAGTAGAGATGAAGCCTAAAGCTTCTTCCTCTCCTTAAGTGATTAGTGAGATTTTTGCTATAGTTCTTGTAAATCTTTAGCATCCTTAATATACCACCCTGTTTCTTATAAAGCTGAAATCAAAGGCACCTGGCCTGTAAGACTTTTTTTAATCAATTTGCATCAAGTATTTGGGGACATGTTTTTGAATAAAAGGAAAGAAAATCTGGACCTCATTAGAAGACAGAGGAAACAGTGCAGTCAGCACACAAATTCTGCTTGATGAAAAATATTTAAAAGTCCAGAGACAAATTCATGGAGTCTCCCTTGCATGGTCCTGCTTCTTTTGTTGTTGTTTTGGAATTTTTTTTGTTATGGAAGCCAGGCTTACTCAATTAAATACATGTCTCCTACTGAATACGTTTTCAGCTTGTTCTGTGAGTTTAAGTGATAAAAACAAGTGATTTCATTGATGTCCTTTGGAAACAGGTTAAGTGTCTAGAGGACAGTTCCTTGTCCATGGTGATGGAAAGTTGCAGCAGAATTTTCCCGACACTTGATGCCCCTGAGAAATAGATTTTCTTCATCTGCATATGCAACTATATGCTTATTGTTGAGCTGCCTGTGGATATATCACAAAGCATAGTTTGCTGTTTAACACTATTCATACATTTTACTCGGGAATTCTTGGTGTGCAGATGGTTTGCAGACAGGTGACTGAGTATTTGCAGTTTATTTTATAGGTTAGTTTCCCAATTTATGCAGTTGTTCCATTCCCTGAATGTAACTGCCGTAGGAAAGCTCTGGCAACATGAACTTCCAATGTGCAATTTGCATTATTGTAAAGTAATTGTGTAATCCAGAATTTACTTTGAGCAAATATTAAAAAAAAAAATGTGGACTTCAAATTAGCGCTTCAGAGGATTTATCCTTGATCAGAATCAAATGCATTCACTCAGATTCAAGGAAACCAAGTGCTCAAATAACACTAACTGGAATGTGTTTAGACTACAGATATTGATAGTATACTTTTAGCCCAGATTATTTACTCGGGTAATGAAACTGACCTTTGTTTTGGACATTCATCTGTTTTCAAGAATAAGAATGTAGTGGGAAATATGGTCTGGCTACATCTGCTAGGCAACTGGCTTGTGTTCTCTGCAGTTAAGTGGTTGAATACAGTTTACAGTGGGAATATTCATTACCTGTCTGAGAAGCTTTGTTTCCTTTTGGTGGTTTGTGTATTAAAAAAAGGAAAAACCTTGGTCAATAAGAAGACAAGTTTAGTACCATTCAGCAGAGTAACATGCTGATAGTAATTTGAATTTAGGATAAAGCCTTACCTGTAAACTCCACGTGGACAGTGCCCTTTGGAAGGGGCAAAAAGTTTAATGATCTATATAAATAGCAACTACCTTAGCTTTTGGGTGCAATCTGTGTATAGCTATTCTCAACCCTCTCTTGTCTTTCCCTGACAAAGGTCTGCAGTGGAACCCCACAGACTCCAGCTAGTTCTATCTGAAGCTGTAAGGAAAGACAGATTTTCCCTTAGTAAATTTACATTTATTTTCTAAGGTTTAGTGTGCTTGATTAATAATACCTAGACACTACAACAGTTGCTTGTCTAATGTATAATATTCTTTCCCGTGTGGTTATTCTGTCTGTCTCTTTTATCAGAGAATCGCTTAACATTCTGAGTGAGGGTTGCAATTGCTCTGCGTGGCAGGTGCTGGCTAATTGCATATGTTCGTCTCACAGCTGCCAGTGTTCTTCTGTCCTGCTGAGCACATCAGGGTTCATCTGAACCATGACTGTGGTCAACAACAGCCCAGAACAAGGGACGGCTTGTCCTGCTGTGGTGGCAGCAAAACTCCATGGGGCAGTGTTGGCTGTTTAACAGTTTTTGATGATTTTGTGTAGCACAAGTGCTGAACAAAGCACAGTGAATGAGTGACATGATGTAATGCATTTTCCAAGAAGCCTAGATAGAAGAAAATCATAATAAATCTCTTCAGTGAGTGGGATGTTTTTCAGGGAACTAAGTGGGCTGTACTCTGCAGCCTCCAGCAGCAAGGGTGCTGCCTTTCTAGTAACAATGTACTTCATAATACAGAACTGCCATGATGCATCTCAGAATAAGAGAAATAATAGCATTATACAATCATGTTCATTCACTTACGATGTGTTTCTGTCCTCCTTCCATAACTGTCTAGTTTTTCGGTTGCACTAGGAAGGCTGATGCTTGCAACAGAAATCTTGTACAGGGAAAATAAGGATGCAGGCTTAAGTACTTGTTGCACTAATTACTACACTGCCATGACAACATTTGTTTGCAAATTAGAAAACTTCATATAATAACTACATTAGATTTTAATTTCATTCTCTGTGTTTGAATGTTGTAGCTTGCAATACTGTTCAGAAATAATCCCGTACAGGCAGTTCAGTTTAGAATGTGGTGATATTTAATAACACATGGAAATGCTTTAGTGATTATATGACAAAAATATTAAATAAGACACTTAGTGCCATTGTTTGGGTTAAAAGTGTTAATGTGTGAATCAGAGCACACAGCCTCTGGCTGAAGCTCACAACACACACAGAGGTGGAGAAGATGTCTTTGTATTTGAAAGTAGTTGCATAAAGAGAAGGTTGACTCCTTAGCTCATCTTTGAAAAAGAGACTTTCTTTGGGCTAGGGGATTTCCCAGGTGAAAAACCCTGCAGATCAGAGCAACAAGTGTTATGATGCAGAGGCAGTTAACAGCAGCTGACCCTTAATGAAAGGGCAGGTGAGCTGTGGTTTTCTTTGCATAGGCAAGAGTGGAGGTTCAGCATCTCACAGCTTCTGATGAAACATGGATCCCTTCTCAGAGTAAGGAAAGAGCTTAACTGTATCCCTCATTTCTCTTTCGGTGGGAAACTAGTTTTGCCAGTTGTCAGAGACAACCTGCATCTGTTTTTAACAAGGAATTAAGGGGAAAAAAAGCTTACCTGGGTTTCTCCTCTTCATTCCAATCTATCCTTTTCTACTAGATGCTTGTCTTAAATGCTTTCCAACTCTTCTGCCTGCCACCAGTGAGGTGGTTTTTTTTACTCCTTGCATTTGGCTTTGTTCCTTGAAGGTGTCCTCCTAGCAGTGTCCCTGGTTTGGAAAGATAGCTGTATTCAGTAAGGGCTTCCTAATTGTGTCCTAAAGGTCTACCAAAATCAACAGTGTTTTTCTGAACAAGGACCTTGGAGTTTCTCACAAGGCAGGGAAGTGACATGACTTAGCACTACATGGGTACAGATCATGTAGCAAGCATCATATTTGCAGAGAGCATCCAGATAGCAAAAACATTTAGTAAGATAAACTGAAGCAAATAAATTAAAATAGGGAGAAAATATAAGGAAACAAAGGGGAGGAGAAGGCTAAGTATGTAAAAATAACAGCAGCAGCAAAGAATCACTTTGAGATACTCAGTCCAAGCACTGTCACTTGTTTGGAGAGCCCTCTTCTATCCCAGATCTCTGAATTTCCCAAAGCTGTCTTCAGATGATACATCATGTATGTTATAGACTTTGCTCCATCTTTTATGGAGGTTACTAGAAGGACTATCTGCAAGTAGTGAATGACACAATGAAAAACATACGAGCAGTTTTAACATGAATGGTGGGTCAAGGATACAGGGTTCTAAGGGGGCTTTTCCCAATCCTTGAGCTCCCTGCTCCTAACCAAAGGGTTAGCTCTAATGCACAAAGTGCCCATTGTATTCTGCACACATACTATTCAGGTATATTTCAGGAGATGTAATGCACTGTAGTAAATGGCACAATTACAGACAAAGCCTGTATGTGTGAGAGAGGAATTAAGCAATAAAACCTCATGCTGTTAACTAGCATGTTGTAGATAAAAATGCATTGACACTGAAGAGAGGGAGGGCTGTGAAAGTGGGACTGCAAATTTTGCTTAAGTAAATACTGCAGTTTACCTTGTAGGAATATTTCCTGTGCATAGTTTAAGCAGTAGTGAGAATAGGGAAGTCTTACAGTTTTGCATTCATTGGGAAAAGCATTAAAAGATTTTTCTGTAATATTTCCTGTCATCTGGAATAAGGCCACCATGTTGCATTTCCTTAATTCTCCAAATTATTTTTTAACACACTCCTTGCCCTTCTGATATAATTCTGTTTAATTTAGGTCTGATAACTATTTGCAGAAGAGCAGCTTTCCAGCAAGCTAGTTCAAAACCCAGAGCTGTGAGTCAGTGACAGAAGAGGAACACTTAGCACCATGGAGTTTTATAATTCTGTTGCATCTGTTACATAGATATCCACAGATAACTCAACTAAGATTGCCTAATTAATTCTCTGATAAGGATACCAAGGAAACATTTCAGTAATGTCCATAAGGGACCCATTTAACAATTATGAGTGTCTTCTTTCTCTACTATGCCATGTGATTTAGTGTCTGTAGGTCTTTGCAACTATCATGAGTTAACGCTTCTGTGTTTAGGTCTTTGTGAGCTCATTCAAATGATGGTGCTATATAGTAGTATAGTCTATTTCAAGAGATCTGGTTACTTGTCTTCTGCTGCTTTTAGTTAACATATTTGTGCCTAATGGAAGTAACCAACACATTACTATCCCTTTGTAATATTGTTCTACTTTATGAGATGATAGACTTTTTTTGACAGGTACCAGGCTCTTTGCAGACAGAGTTCTGCAAGGGCTACTGTCCCTCAGGAAGCATGAGACTTCTGGGGCTGCAAGCAGTGCAGTGCCACTAGTCTTCGTGGTCTGGAGGAAAGTCCCACCTGCTACAGATCTTGCTATTAAAATGAGCAGAAGACACAGGCATTCCCAGTTCAGCAGATGCTAAGGCAGAGGCTGAGAGCTAGACAGCAGAAAAGGTAGTGGAAAATCCTGGTCTCATAAAGAGCTAAGTGGGTCTGGTGGTGTGGAGAAGCCGCAGGAAGAAGTTTAGCTTTTTATGGGGGTAAGTGTAGTAGTTTGGCTGTGTGAGTGCCCAAGTAGAAGGCTTGTTGCTTTCAGAGCTGGACTCTTGGTGAAGGAAAGAGAGCATCTGATGCTTTGCTTATCTGCAGTAAGAGGTAGGGGTGAGTCAAAGGCTCAGAAAAACTGAACAAATGTCTTTGATTTTTATGAACCTTCTGGAAGTTGCCTGTTACCTAATTTAGCTGGTGGCTCTGTCAGTGAGGAGAAAATGTCTGTTTCTCAGGGAGCGGAAGGGGAAATCTCTTTGTTGTGAGTGCTTGTTGCCATGACACCTCCTCCCAAAGTATTTTAGGAAACAAACGTTAAAATGCTGAAATGCATAAAGAACTGAGGGGTGAGGAGCAAAGCTTACCATCTTTAGGTTAAAGCCTACTGCTTCCCTTGACTAAATCATGTGGATTGTTGTGTAGTCTTGAGCTGGTTTTGAATGTTTGCTAGAAATTAAGATTCAGTAATGGCAACAAATTGAGTCCTTGCTCCCGCACTAAAGTGTGTGTTAATGGAGAGCTTTAGAGTCTGGGGTACTGAATGATCTTTTGCAGTCAGCTGAATGTGTAACAGTAGTAAATAGAAATAAAAACAAATTACTATGGCTGAGTCAAATAGGTAGAGGTAAGACCAGCTCCTTAGTCTATATGTAGTTCTTAATATTTTTCCCAGGGTGAAGAAATGGCCCTTCAAGAGCTCACAGTCATTGTGTAAAATGTGTTTATAGTGACATAGCTTTTGGATGTGATGTTGAAATGAGCCAGAGCAGCTAGAAGAGTGGCCAGCCTCTTTACATCTACATCTTACTCATGTAATTGATGCACCTTGCTAAAAAGTTCAGTCTTATACATGGTTTTGTGCTTGTCTCAACAAGGCCTGCATTCCTTACCCTTCAGGAAGGGAGCACAAGGCCTACAGAAATGGGCCTTTTTATCCCTTCTTGTATGTAAGGAAGAGGTTTCAAAAACATCCAAATATTTTAAATATTTACTTTCCCTTTTCAAAAGTAACATAAGATCTTGGGACTTCCACTGAGATGTAGGTGTTTTAGCACTTTCCACAGACTTGAACCCTCAAGTTGTCAGTTATTTTCAGAAGTTGTTTCTATTCTAGACTAATAGAGTGTTACAAGGATTTTTTTTATTTTATTTTTTTTATTTTTCCCATGCTGTTTTCTCCATTAGAGCAAAAAGGACATAGCTGTAATTGGTGATCCTGAGGTTACACGTAAACTTAAGGTAAAAAGAGCAACTTCTGGTAAATGAATTTATGTAGACTGTTGCTGGAGATGCCAGGGCAGCAGTCCTGCATAGCAGAATATCTTTGATCTTTTTCTTAAGGCACTGTTCTGTCCATATACTCAAAATAGTCTTATGTTTTTGTCTTCAGTGTGAATGGCAAATGGTCAATTTCTGTGATTTTGCAACTTCTTTTTTTTATTTTTTTTAACTTCCTGCCCATGCTAGCTCCTAGCCATAGGAGATAGAAAGGACAGGGTTAAAAAATCTAAAAGTTGTGGTTATTTTGTCTGATTTTAGGGCCTTGGAAGAAGCTGAGGAACTACTCTGCTGACTGTACCTGGCAGCTGAATCTGGAGGTCTTTGTAACCTCAGCACAGATATATATAAAAGTGTTAACCTCTTTTTGGAGGGAGGAAGGGAGCCTGTCACCTTAGAACAGGATTTGTGCTCAGACATCACTCTTGTGACCCCTCCTGAAAACCTGGTGACTCCCTTTCTGCCCTGATGTGTGGGTAGTGCCTAGGCAGTCTGTAAGCAGGGAATGCTTGTAGCTATCCATTTGTATAACAAAAGGAAAGCATTCTTTCTACAATGCTAGTCTTCAGAGAAACAATAAAACCAAGAACAGTTATCTCTGAGTATCTTCCTACCTACAGGTTGTGATGCTTTGTTTATTTTTTTCCCTTGCTACGAGTGAAAATAAGTAAATTATATCAATATCTGACAAGTGGCATACACAGTTGGAAGAGAAAGGAGGATGAGATACTCTGAGAGGGACTGCTAATCCGAGTAGTACAGCAGCTTCATGCAATGCATTTCTAGCCACCTGATCATCAAGAGCTGTGCTTTTGTCTTCTGTGACCTGCTTCACCAGGAGAAAGTTTGGCTTTTGTAATCTGTATGAGTGCAACTTGCCAGGTTACTGTTCAATGAAGGGCCTTCTGAGTGGAGAAGGTTAAAGGAATACAGTAAAAAGTGAGTGAAGAACTAAGAGTGCATGTAACAGAGCAAAGGCAAGAGTTAAGGAGCAAGAAGTGAAGGGTTTGGGAGATTGTTACTTGAGTTTTAAAGTATTCACAGAATATATTGTCCATCCTTTCTCTTTCTGTCCCCCAAGTGGCTAGCAGTCAGTGACAAGTATCTCTCTAGTGGCAAATATCCAATGGGGGTGTAAAATAAGCAAAACTGGTTTCAAATTCTTGGTTTCAAGTTTGTAATTGAATCAGATGTTCAGATGCATGGCTCTGACTCTGTGTCACACTGAATTAATTTTATCGAGTATTTGCATTCTTCTCCCCCCATCTCCTACTTCCACTCCCAACACAGCCTAATTTAGGAAATTGTGAAATCATCTTGTGTAACACCACTCAGCAAGACTATAGCAACAACATTTCATGTAAATTCTGGATTATACATGAATATTTGTAACCAGTTTTAAGGACACTTAGCTGGTGGAAAGAAATAGTAGGCTAAGTTTAGTTAACTGGAAGGTGGATTAGATCATGCAGTAGATATCCATTATTGCCAGTTGTCTCCTGGTAGAGCACAGCTTTGAACCAGAACTTGTTCTTCCAAGGAGTGTTGACATTAGGAGGTATGTGGTACCTATAGAAGCCTTTTCCCATTATGTTCATTGTGGCAAAGCTAGAAACTGGAGAATGAAAACATAACCTGCAAGTGCCGCAAACCTTAGCTTTAAGGAGTGTTATCTTCTGTAACAAGTGCTACTGGGTCATGAGACCTGGAGCTGAGGGTTTGTTTTAAGGAGCAGCTAAAAACTTTGGCCAAAGTCCTGGCATTTTGATACAATAAGAACACTCAGCTGACAGCGCTGTGACAGGGAGGGCAGCAAGCACATTCATGGCCAAAGCAGTGTGCTTTTGCAGAGGCCCAGGACAGCTGCTGGAGGAGGCATATGAGTAGTATTGCTGGAAAGCACACTCTGCTTGAAAAGCATCAGCAGTACCTGGAGGAAGGCCAGTGTCTACAGAAATAGGTGAATAAAGTAGCCAGACAGTGATTGCAGTCAGTCCTGGCTGAAGATTGTACTTGCCAAGGCCTTAAAGTATGGAAATCTCCCCTCCCTGCTCACCAAAGGGCTTTGTAATGTGTTTTCCCTGTGTACTACACTGTGCCATTTAGTTTAAGGCTGGCATTGGAGAGCTGTAGCAGGCATTCTGGACTGCTTGAGTGCTTTGGAAGTAAGTGGTATCCATGGCATGGGGAGGGGGTGCTTTTCAGTCCCTGCCAGGTTTTTTTGTTTCTCATGGATCAGAAGTGATGGTTCTGCAGCTCATCCTCTTGCAAGCACCAGTTCTCCAAAAGTACTACTCTATACATCCCCGCTGCTTCTGACTCACTGCAATGAAACTGTACACCAAACCCATTGTTTAATTGTTTATCCACTCTTTTCTAAAGCTGAGACACTGAATAGAGGCAATTCTTTCAGCTCTGGCTTCATGCCTCATAGCAAGCATGTAATTCCTGCCATTTGCTTCAGTTTTACTCTTGGCTGAAATCTGAACATACAGCACAGGTTTTTTTCACATTTCTTTTCTCTCATGGCCGGTCTCATTATGCAGGATCATATTCACCACTGAATTGGCATCAGGTGATTTTTTTTTTTTTTTTGTGCGCTGAATTTTGGAAGTACTGTAGTCAGCTGTACTCCTGATGCTTACATCTCATGTATGCATGAGTTATATACAATGGAAAGCATTACCTGTTAATAAAGGCTAAATTGTCAGCTTGGAGCTGCTGCTGTTGTATGAGGCTTTATAGGAGTAGAGGGACATACAGAATGCTGTACTTCACAAACTTTATTTCCCACAACAGAAGAACCTTTGTTCTTCTGTTCCAGTCACTACAATACAATGGTGGTTTTAGTGAACCTGACCCTGAAAATTTGTGGGCAGCATATTCATGGTCTTTTGCTTGGTCCGAAGGTGTTTGGGATTTAAATTTTGGGTAGTATTTGGGAGGTAATTCTTCTCCCCAATTTGCAATACAGAGCCACAAATGAAAGAAGAGTTGCTCAATCTGTGACTTGTTCTCACTTCCTTTTTTACTGCCAAAATCCAGATCTGCTGGTGAATCTCATTCTTACCAGCTCGTTCTATGGCTTGAGGGGAAGAAAATCTTAACCTCTGATGAGCTTGCATAATACTCAGGTGGAAGTGAGTTCATAGGAGGCTCTTTTGTTATGTTTGCTGTTTATTTCCAGTTGGAAATTTCAAACAGAAATGTTCTGAGGTACTGTCACACATTTCCTCTAAGTCCAAAGTTTCTACAAATCATCACATGGATCATTCCATGGGTGTACCTCAGAACTATGGATTCCCTTCCCAAGGAAGGTGATTCTTTCAAGATTATTCACCAAATTAAAAGACAAACTGGGACTAACCTTTGAAAAAGAATTGGGAGCATATTTTGTTTTGCCTGTAGCCAAACTCTTTGGAAGAGCGGGGAGTAATGGGGTGGAAGTGGTTATTAGACTTTTGAATGGCAAACTTTATATACTATAAGAAAGTTATTTAAATACCAGCTAGACCATAAGGTGGCTTTTAATTTTCTTTTTTCTTCCAGTAGTTGGAGACTAGTGCTGTGGGAGGAAGACACCAGCTGCAGCAGCACGTGTTTTTCTGTTCTTGTGGTTAGTCCTCAGGGTTAGGCAATGTTTATTTCCCAGCATAACTGCTCAACAGCCTTCCTTTCAGAAGTGTCAACACATGCAAATATGTGTTTGAGGAATTGCTGCTACAGTACCTAATGGTTAAGCTCCAGGGTTTTTTTTTAAGTTTGGTCACTTCTATGTTGTAGGTTACAGAGCCTGAAGAATTTCACTGCAAGATATATGCAAATTCAACTGTGTAGTTAGTCCTTTGTGTCTAAGCGTGCATTGTATGTACTACCTTAGTCCTTAAGCAGTCTGCTGCATTGTTGCATTAAGGTTAAAAATTTGTAAATGAATAACTTTCATAGTTTCAAACCCAGTAAGGCTTCCTCTAGCCTTGCTTTTCCTTAAAAACACAAGGGAGGAGAGAGGTTCATATCTCTGCAGAACCAAAGCATATCTTGTTTTAATGCTTCCGTTTGTAAGCTATCAGACTTGCTTGCGTAAACACAGCCTTGAAGCCAAGCTGTGTCTTTCAAGGGCCACCGCACTCTGCACTCCACATAAACAGTGAAATGTTTGTGACTGTCACTGTCTCCCACTACACTGGCTTTTCATTCACTTTATCCAATTCAAGTTTGATCTCTGGATGAAGTACTGCCTCAGTAAAAAGTCACTGGCAAAACCCACGCTGGCTTAAATGAGGCGAGAGATTTCAAGTTTTGTTTTTTACAAAGCCCTCCATGGGCATGTTGCAGCCTGTCTCAGAGACCTCTTCCTGTATCTTTGCCTGCTGGATTCCTCATCTATTTTTAAGTCTCTTGCTCTTTCCTGCGCCTATTTTAACTGTGTTACTGTACCATTTAACCCCTATGGGATATGGAGTTTGTGGGAAAGAAGCAGTGTATTACCAAGAAAATGCGCTGGTTAATCTATAAACTTCTCCAAGGCTTTCATGGCACAGGACATGCAGAGAACCTAATTAGGATCACATCTAGCTATTATGCATTTATTAGTTGCTGTAATACGAAATGATTAAGAAATACTCAGTAAGGATGTCATATTGTGTGACTGATCTCTCTACCTGTGCTAATGCCTAGGCAAAACACATAATGTGACTTAATGCCCATGATTCAAGGTTTACCCACAGCTGAAGTGTTTTGCTCACAGGACATGTACTGGCTTGGGCTTGTTCTGGAAATTCTTCTTCCCTCACTAGTATCACCCTGTGCAGTGTCCTTGTGTAAATAATTTTCAGGCACTGCATCTCTTAAATATGTTTTGTCCTACAGCTCCCCCAGGAATTCCTATGATCTAAACTCCTCGAACTTGTCACATTACCTTGATTCACTTTGTCCCAAATCTCAAGGCTGGAGAAGTACGTAAGAGTTAAGTCAGTCTTTTGAGGTAAAAGACTGGTAACAAAAAGTTGCAAGTAAAACAATCCAATTCTATTTTAAATTTAGCAACTAGATAGCTCTCTAGTGGCTTAACCTCCGCTATGTAGAATCCTAATGACATCTCTCATCTATGTGAGCTGGGAGTCAGCATTCATGGCAAAAATGTCTTCCAAGTGTTTTCAATAGCTCCAAGTAACAAGTTTGCTTTTCTTTAAGTTTTGGGGTGCAAATATGGATTATATTGTGTGGCTTCCTGTGTTGCAAACAGGGATTTATTCCTAACCCAAACCTATTTAGCCAGGCAGTGTCTTAATACAGTGAGAGGTTTGCTTGTAAGTTGTTCTGCCTGGATATTTCCATGAGGGTAAGTGTTCTGATTTCAGGTGGTAGTTGCTGCAGGTTTGATTGTGCACATCCCCACTGCAGGCTCTAGCAACAGCCTGTCTGCGGCATCGTTTGTTTCTTGCTTTGGTGTAGTTCAGGAAGAAGTGGACAACACTCCTGCATGGGCTGAAAGCTGTGATGGTACTGTCAGCATAGTAATGAAATTGCAGTTTTGGTTTTGGATGTTCAGCGTCCATTTTAAATGACCTTAACACTGGAAGACTAACAGACTGCTTTGGTGCAAAATTGCGGAAGTTAAAAGCTGTGAAACTCTTGCATTCAGCAGCATGTCCTTATGATGCCTGAGGGATAGTGTTTTCAGAATTGTGAAAACTAGATCCTTCTTAAGAAACATTTTTAAAATCATGTTATTTTAAAATATTACTTTCCTTCATCTGTTTGCTTATAGACATATTTTTGTCTGTTATTCTACTTGAAACTAGAAAATGCACTATTGAAACAATCAAGTTTCACTGAAGATTATACCTGCCATGTGTCCTTTTCTGAGTAATGTGGTCATAAAGCCAGTAGATGTATGGCATTTGGCACATCATTAATCTCAACTATTTCAGAACTTTTCATTCATTTTGGACTTTTCCTTTTGGGTGCCTCAGCTGGAGATTGCTAAATCAGGTATTGAAGTTTCACGGCTTCTAGCTTGACCTGAGGTGTTTTGTGTATCTAATGTTTAGCATTCCCAAAATTGCAAACCCTAAAACTAAAGAGCACTTGCGTAAATGTGGGGGCTTTTTTCATCCCTACTTCCACAGCTTCACCAACAACGAGGTGGTAACATTCCTATTTCTAACCATGTTGCCGTGTAATATCATGCCATATTGAGTACTGATCTTTTTTTAATCAGAGACATTTGAATTTGGTGTTACTGCAGTACAAACTACTATTTTTCGATATCAAAAACCTGGCAAACAAAGAATGTTGTGCACATTCTTTAATATTATAAGGAACCAAATTCTCTTGCTAGATTTTAATTCAGTGTCAGCCATTTTCTATCAATTTGACAGGATGCAAACAGCTCACATAGTTCATTTTATTTATTTTTGTAAATATGTATGTCTCTGTGTATATATATCTTGTCTTTTTTCTCACTAAACTACCTTGGCCTTTTTAGGGTTTTTTTTTGACTCCCATTCAAAGTTGTCTTCCACTGTTTCTATTACCTTTGTCATCAGCCCTTTGTTCAAAAAGATTCTTGCAGAAAGGCTGAATGCTTCTTGCCAGTCGTAACACCCATTCTCCTGTCATTTGGTGGAGTTCATCGTGAAGAATACTGTCTTAGCTACATTTTTGTCCATGTTACCTCCCTCTTACAGGAATGCAATGTGCTCTATTTGGCCTGCCTCATTTTTGAGAAGATACTTGTATGTTTTCCTGACAGCATAACTAGCACAACTTGTGTGCTCCTTTTTATACTCTCAAATCTGTGGAAGTTGTGTACTGAGGAAAGCTTAACGACCCAACATAAAATATACTGGATAAGAGGTTTTTGGTGGTTTGTGGTAGGGATTTGGTTTTTGTGGGGTGTTTTGTTGTTGTTGTTGTTTTTTGACTGGTTTTATTTAACCTTTCACCATTTGCCTTTAATTGTTGAGTATGTTACTATATGTTTTACTGAAATTGTCAGAACAGCCACACAAAGACAAATTTTGATTTTTTTTCAGTAAGTGCAACTGAACTAAGATTCTTTAGTGCTTGAGCTATAGTTTTGTATCTCAGTTGTCAACTTGTGAGATTTGCTTTTGGCGTGTTTTGCAAAATGTCACACAGTTAAATAGATTGCAGGCTGTTACCTTAGATACTTGTTGATGGTGTTAAGTCTCAGAAGGGAACCACCATGGACAAGGAAAGCATGATATGTTGACTTTCTCCATATGCAAGTCCATGAATGTAAGAAGTGAAAACAACTGTTGCAATAGAGTAATACATGTCTTCTGTGTGTCCCAAAGCTCACAAGAACAAAATGGTGCAAGTCTTGGCTAGATCCAGAGAGTACAATCCTGCCTTCCTCAAATATGTGAAGTTCACAGAGATTTGGATATATGTATCATATAGAATCAAAATATTACTGGTAATAGTAGCTATAGTTGAGCTAGAGGAAAGGTGATGAAAGATCCTGAAAGTGCAATGCTTTCCTTCTTGCAAAAGTATGGTGAGGGAGAGTCAGTGCTGTAAAGCCCCCCTTGTGACACTCCATATTTTTATTGATGTCAAGGTGAAAAGAAGGAAGACTGCTCATTTTTGTTAAGGATATGTTCTATATACACCCCTTGCTCTGTATAGTCTAACTGCTTTTGTTGACAGGAGAAGCAGCTGTTTCTAGAAGTTCATGAGTTTGCCAGAATTGTCTGGATCCTAAAGCAAAATGTGTGTATGTTACCACCCAGAGCATCCCAGACCCCACAGCTGGGGTCTAGTCCAGACGATATCCAGAGATGCAGACTCTGCCTTCCTGAGGCTTGGCTAGAATGAAGAATGTGGCAATGCCAGGCACAACCATTTATTTCTGAACGGGGCAACAATGAGTGAAGTATTTATAAATCTCTGCTGTTCGGCATAAAGACTGACACAGCTTCCTTGTACACAGCATTGCAATGGTCCTGACAGGACTGTAATATCATATCAGTTCATATCAGACTTGGACATCTGAGAAGTCACAGAATCACCGTTGACCACCACTCTCTGGACTCTATTGTCCAGCCAGGTACTAATCCATCTTACTACCTGCTCTTCTATCCCATACTTCCCGAGCTTCTCCACAAGGATGTTATGGGAGACTGTATCAAAAGCCTTGCTAAGCTCAAGATAGACTATATCCACTGGTCTCCCTGCATCTAGCCATCCAGTTACAATATCATAGAAGGCTATTAGATTAGTCAAGCATGACTTCCCCTTGGTAAATCCATGTTGACTACTCCTGATAACCTTCTTATCTTCCATGTGCCTAGAGATAACCCCCAGAATGAGCCTCTCCATTATCTTTCCAGGGATGGAGGTAAGACTGACTGGTCTATAGTTTTCTGGAATCTCTTTCCTGCCCCTTTTTGAAGACTGGAGTGACATTGGCTTTCCTCCAGTCCTCCGGCACCTCTCCCGTTTGCCATGATTTTGCAGAAATGATGGAGAGTGGCAGGGCAATAACATCAGCCAATTCGCTCAGCACTCTTGGGTGCATCTCATCAGGGCCCATGGACTTATGTATATTCACCTTATGTAACTGGTCCTTAACCCAGTCTTCATTGACCAGTGGAGAGTCATCCTTCCCCCAGGCTTTCTCCCCTTCAACCAGGGACTGGAGTTCACAGGGGCTGGTCTTAGAAGAAAAGACTGAAGGAAAGAAGGTGCTGAGCAACTCTGCCTTCTCTGCATCCTCGGTTAGTAAGACTGCTCTCTCATTCAGCAGTGGCCCCACACCTTCCTTGTTCTTCTTCTTGATGCTTATGTATCTAAAGAAACTTTTCTTATTCTCTTTTACCTGACTCACCAACTTAAGCTCTAAGAGGGCTTTGGCCTTCCTTATTGCCTTCCTACATGCCCTGACTACTTCTCTATAATTTTCCCAACCGACCATTCCTTTTTTCCATGAAGTGTATAGTTCTTTCTTCCTTGAAATATCCTTCAAAAGTTCCCTGCTCATCCATGTGGGTCTCCTAGTGTGCCTTCCAGATTTTTTCCTCAAGGGAATACATCTATCCTGGGCCTGAAGAAACTGTTTTTTAAAAATTAACCAACTTTCTTGGGCTCCTTTACCCTCCAGAGTACTAGCCCATGGGATTCCAGCAAGTAGATCTTTGAAGAGTTCAAAGTCAGCCCTGCGTAAGTCCAGGGTTGCAGTCCTACTTACTGCTCTAGTTCCCCCTTGTTTAATATTAAACTCTATCATATCGTGACCACTATCACCCACGCTATTCCCAACCCTAATGTCTCCAACCAGTCCTTCTTTATTAGTTAATATAAGATCCAGCAGTGCACCCCTCCTTGTTGGTTCATCCACCACCTGCATCAGAAAGCTGTCATCTGTGCACTGCAAGAGCTTTTTGGACTGGGTATGCCTGGCTGTTTGGGCTTTCCAACAGATACCAGGGTGACTGAAGTCACCCATGACTTCCAGGGAGGGTGTTCTAGAGGCCACTTCCAGTTGACTGTAGAAGGCTTCATCAACACCTTCTTGGTTTGGTGGCCTGTAGTAGACACCTAGAACAATTTTATTCCCTTTTCCATGTCCCTTGACTTTTACCCATAAGCTTTCAACCTGTTCTACCTCCCCTCCTGGATAGAACCTAATACATTTTAGTTGCTCTGGCACGTAGAGAGCAACACCACCACCTTGCCTTGCTGGCCTATCTCTTCTGAATAGAACATAACCTTCCAAAACAACATTCCAGTTGTGGGAGCTGTCCCACCACGTCTCAGTAATAGCAATTATATCACAGTTGTATATTCTCACATATATCTCTCACTCCTCCTGCTTATTCCCCATGCTCCGTCTAGTGTAAGTCTAGTGGTGTGTGGTGGAAACTGGTGATCAGCAGCCATATAGAAGGACAGGACACTGTCTTGGTACAGTCACAATTCTCCTTTGGTTCTACTCCATATCATGATCTACAGAATTTAGCCCTTTTATCTTTTGTTCTCCTTCCCTTTTAAGGACTCTTCACCTCTTTTTCTGTTACTGTTACATTCATACACACATGACTAAATAAGTTTACTAATCAAAATATCATGTTATCCCAAAGTAGAGAGGTTTGTTTATCTCTGACTTTATTTGGGCTAAGTAACTTTTTGTTTGTTTGTTTTTTGACTTACTTTAGACTTCTTGCCTCAGTCATCTGTCTATTCATTGTTGTGTTCACCATGAATACGTAATTCATCTGCATGTAACTGTTTTTGTGAACTTTGGTGCATTATTTTCAGCATGCACACTGGAGATTAAACTTTGGTGATGCATTTGAAAAGTATGCACATAATTTCAAAACTGAAAGAATATTATTAATTGAATTAGATGTTCCTCTGGAAACATCTTTGTGAAAACAAGTGTCATCTGTGGCTGGAAGGAATAACAGCATAACCTTTATGGCATATGCTTACATGCTTTGCGCAGTACTGTGTTTTGATGAAGCATTGTTCATAACTTGGCAACGACCTCTTAAAGAATGTTGGCCAGAACAAGCTGCTTTTTGCATGAAAAACAACAGTTTGGGATACATTCAAATTCAACGTCTATGGTTCCAGACAGAACCCACAAACTCTCTTTTTGTTTGTAGAGGCCCAGCTCTTGTATTTCCACTGTCCTGGCCCCCTGGGGTTTCACTCTGTGTCAGTGCAAAGGTACATGTTCATTCAAAAACTGGAAATGGAGCATTCCAGCTCGGGTGTATATGGTTTAGGAAACTGGAAAATCAAGGGTGTCAGTTCCAGGTCTGGTTGTCTAGATGTTCCATAACTCATCAGGACATTACATGCATTAAATAGGCTTACCAAAATATATTATCTGAAGGATAGGGAATGGAATATCACTAAATCCAAAGTGAGCTTTAACTCTTGTTAAGTAAAGAGTCTGATCTGTAGAAAGAAGATTTGGTGTGTAAAGTCCACTAGGACAGGGAAGACAGCATCCATGGACATAGTGGAAACAGGTTACAATATATTAGATGCTGTGAAGGACAACATCCAGTGAGGAATCTGCCAAAACAATGACTTTTAGTCCAACTATGGTAAGAAAAAAAAACCCAAACCAAAACAAATATTCATGGTATTGGTAAACCTCATACGCTTGTGCCACCATGAAGTGCAGCTAGTCAGCTAAATTCTTAAAAACCTGTGGAGATGGCCATAATTATAGTAGCAGTTGTAGGCCTATATATCTAAAGTGTATACTTACTGTAAGTGCATAGTGAAGTCTGTAATAAAACCTAGAAACACAAGGGCTAGCATGACTTAAATGAATACACAAATCTTTCTTTTCTTCCTGCATAATAATTTTCAAAGTGTGAAATAATCCCAAACCCATAAAAAGTGAGGATGTATACCTCCAGGTGGACAAAGAGGTGCAGATACAGAAAAAGATCTGTTGAGGTAGAATGAGGTCTACTCCCTTCAGCTGGTAAAAAAAGGGCATGCTGAGATTGTGGTCATAATAGCAGCACAAAAAATGGAGCAAATTAGCATAATTAATACAGACAAATTAGGGTATTTGATGCCAGAGGGCACGAGATTTTGTTGCTGTAGTGATTAATTTCTAAAAAAATTAACAATAGTCCTGCTAGGTATAAGATAGCTAAGCACTCCTGAGGTAAGAGCAAGATTTCCAGCTAGTGGGCACATTGAGTTCATTCTGTTCTCATTTTGGCTTCTACACGATTGGGCTGTAACAAGTAGGAAGAAGGGTAGTAGTCAGCAGCTTGTGTCAAAATGCTGTGTCCAGGCCACTACGTGAGGACATGGGGGAAACACAAATGTTGCTGACTACACTAGATATTTAGTCATCTAGCAAAATTCAAGGTTGACTTAATTCAGTTATGCTGGGGGCAAAGCTGATCATTTCTGCTTAAACCCTAGAGATTGAATATAGCGTACCAAATTCTTGTGTCTTGTTGAGAGTGAGGGAGAGGTGGAAATCACAATTAATGGAGGTTCCTGCTAAACTGGGTGAATAGCTAAGTGTAACTCTATAGTCCTCTTCACAGAATATGGATTCCTCCTCTTAGATGACCCTCTGGTGAAAACTGTGAACTGCAAATTCAGATATGCATTAAAGATGTACTGGATCCTGGCTGATGTGCAGGTAGCAGCTGTTAAGATCAAAGCCCTTCTGCCTGATAGGGTTTTACTTAAAGCATGTGGATTTTGCATTTGGCAGATACAGGTCTTAGCAGAAATTAAGAGGCTTGAACACTTCCTTAAGACTTTGGATCACAGAGTCACAGAACCGCAGGGGTCGGACCTCTGCAGATCCAACCCCCCTGCTAAAGCAAGATCACCTAGGAACACATCCAGGTGGATGTGTCTCCAGAGAAGGAGACTCCATAACCTCTCTGGGCAGATTGTTACAGTGCTCCATCACCATCAACGCAAAGTTTTTCCTCATAAAAGGCCTTTATTTGTTTGGGTCATCCTAACCTCCTAAATTATAGTGAGGCTCACGTGAGAGTGGGGGTAAGATCTCATCTTCAGCTGCTTTTCTCCTGAGAAAATCAACACCCAGTCAAGTGGAAATTTCCACTGCCGACGTAAGTACCTTATTGCAAGTGGTATTCTGTCAGTCAAGCCTAACTCTAGGCAAGTTTTTGCAGAAGTAGATCTCTAGAAAAGATCAGACCGCAGCAACTTTTGCTTCTTGGCCTTCAGATACATTCTTTTTTACATTTCTCAGTGCTAGAAATGAGGGAGTATGTGACATGTGGGTGCTTTGGTACCCATTTCTAGCACATCCTCGTTTCCTAGGCTTAATCTCAACAGCGTGCCTGTAAGGTATTTAATGTTAAAGCAACTCCCACAGGAGGACCCAGAGAAGGAGCAGCGAGGGGGGCCCGCGGAGCCTGCCCGGCCGCTCGGGGAGGGGAGGGGAGGGCGGCCCGCCCGCAGCAAGCCCGGCAGGCGCCGGGAAGCCGGAGCTCGCGACCGCCACGGCCCGAGGAGAGAGCGGTGGGCCCCGCCACCGCAACAAGCGGGGACGACAGCCGGCGTGCGCTTCTCCTGCAGCCCGTGACGAGCTCGGGCGACGCAGGTGCCGCGGCCAGTGGGGACTGGCGGGCGCGGCGGAGGCCGTAGAGGAGCCGTTGCCCTTTTAAGCGGGAGCCGCTGCTGTCCTCGGGTGCCCCGAGTACGCCTCTCCCCGCAGCCGCCACCGCGCTATTAATAGCGAGGCGGGGGCGGAGCGCCCCCTGGCACGCGATGGGAGCTCCTCGTGCGGGCTGCCCGCCCCCAGCGGGGGTGCGTGGCCGCGGCCGTACCCGGCCCCCAGCGCCGCTCTCGGCTGAGGGACTGCGGGTGGAGGGGCGGGGGCAGAGCCCCTGTGTCGGGCCGGAGTCTGGCGCCGGGCCTCCGTGCGCCTCGGCCACGGGCGGGGAGGAGGAAGACGCGGTCCCTCCGTCCCCGGCGCAGAAGCACAGACACTCGCGCTGGCGGGGGAAGGGGAGAGGAAAGGGTGCAGTCCTGCCCTGCAGGCAACTGAGGTTGCCCTCCTGCCCGGGCTCTCCTGCGGGAGAGAACGGCGTCTTCCCCCCTTCCCCCGTGTCGCTCCTCCCACGGGCGTAGGGATCGGCACTGAAATCGCCATCTGCGCAAACTGCCAAGGCAGTTCTGGGAAATGTGAAACAAGCAGGAGAACCGCCGACGTGTGTTCTCTCAGCGCTCCACCCACGCCCTGATCTGGGGCGAAAGGAATGGAACGCTTTCCTTCCGCAGAGGGGTATCATTTACTACACACAAACTGTACTTTGTAAAAGCAATGAAGGGCCTTTGTCTCACTGTAAAGGCTGTAAAACAGTGTAATGTATTTGTATATCCCCTGTAATCAAGGAAAAAAGAGGCTGCGCCGCATCAGAAACAGGAATTGTTGTATTGGATTAGAGCCATCTGCTTCAGTATCTTCTGTGAACCTAGCCAGAAAAAGGCATTGTGGAGGAAGGGAATGTGTATCCTCTTTCCATACTGCAGTATGCTACTGCATATTACGTATATTACTTCAGTAGTTAGCCTGCACCTTGGAACTTTTAATTTCTACATGCTTTTTGTTTCAATACAGTGAGAAATACTCTATTAGTGATAAAAAAAAAAAAAAAGTCATTCTTTATTTCAGTCCCAAGTCCATTGGAGTGTGGCAACAGTTCCCCTCCCCTAAATTATTTATGTAGTGTCAGTCTTTTTAAACAAAGGATGGGGTCTAGTAAGCAACACCCCATCTTTGTCATTAGTAGAAGAGATGGGGAGAGTGGGTGTCAACATTTGATGCTTTCAATTTTGCATCTCTCCTACAGCCTTCATCTGAAAAGCAGCAGGTTGTTTCCACACTGTGCTCCAGGATAAAAGAGGAAGGAAGCTGTTCTACAGTCACATGCACTCTTCCACCCATCCAGTTTTGGCACTAGTGATATCTCTCTGATCAGCAACTGCCCAAGTGTGACATACATTGAAAATAAGGCCAGTTGCTTTAATGCCTCTGCCAGCAAAGCTGTTAGAGCAAATGAGCATGAGTCATTGAGTTTGAGTGAGCTGGGAGTGTCTTTGAGACATTCATTTTATGGCTTTCTCGGGTATTGCTCACTTTTCGGGACAAATATTGTGTTCATCCCCATACCCTTAGCTACCAGCTTCTTTAATATATAACAGTGGCATAAAACAGACAGTGGCAGAGTTTACTATGGCAGTGTCTGGGGTGAAGAGAGCAAAAGTAATCTCTTAAGTGCAGAAACACCCTCAGCACTTTAAACCACAGCATTAGAACAGGAGTCTCAAGAGTGAATTAGTAGTGCTTTTGCCCTTTGCTCTTTCAAGGGGTGATTTGCTCAACAAATGCTTTATGAACCTCTTGAGACTGTGGCACCATGTTATTTTTCAAAAGCATCCACTAGTAAATTCCCCCACGTTACAACATGTTGTGTCACAACATGTTAAATAATCATAAGCAAATGGTATCTTGTGTCAGGATTTGTTCTGAGAAATACAGGTCTCTAGAACCGTAGACACAAAAAAGAATTGTATAGTTCTGAGACTAGATAAAGGATCACGATTATTTGAAAATTGTGAGAGGGTTGAGTGCCACATGCATTTTTAACGCACAAAAGGAGGAAGTGATTCCCGAGAAGCCTTGTTTCTATATGTGTGTTCTGGAGTGTCACCTGTTTATTTGAATCATTTGCAAATTGAGCATAGCTGAGCCAAATAAATTGAGAGCTATATATCCACAGACCTTTATTTTGCTATGCACTATCAGTCACTGTACTGAGACTAGTCATCTCAGTATGTTGCCAGAGGGGATTTATCTGCTGAAGTTTGTTTTGAAGCATAGGGAATTTTGGTCTCGAGTTTATGGTCTGTCTGTTGTAAAGCTGTTTTTTAAGCTGTCCTTTTGTATTTTGTCCAATACAAAATTATATTTCTGAGTGTAAAAAGAATCTAACTGCTTAGTGCAGCTTCTTGTGACAGTAAGAATATTTGTGCTGCAGGTTTGATTGATCTGCTGGATTTAACTCTTTGTTTAGCCACATTCTACCTTTGTTTTCTGTAGAATAACAGTAACTTTATCTTTCACTTAGCCTCCTTAAAAATCATGCTATTGGAGGCTACTAAAGCTGGCAAATCTTCCATTTTCCCTTGGCTTCTGCTCACTATTTGCAGCATATTCTTCTTTTGAGCTTATCCTACAAGTTTGTTGGTGCCGCACTATAAGGGAGATTTGTAGTGCTACTTACTCAGTTCAAATGTTTTGGCTGATAGACAGGAAGTTTGGCCTTTGTTAGACTCAACTTCTGCCTCTTCATGGTGTCAAAGCCTCTTGTGGAAACTGGCCTGTTAGTGTGGGCAACTCTGTGTGGATCATCACTTGGATGCAGACTTGGTGTCATCCTGCCACCATGCTGAAACACTGGGTAGAAGTGCTAGGTGAGCTAATAGAGGAAGCACAGTAAACTAAATTGTAACTCTTCAAAGGAGAGCAATTTTCGAGTACTTTGAGAACTCACTTTCATAAGCTTACACTCTCATTTTTTACTCTTGGACTCATTTTCTATAATTTTCTTTTGGACTGTTTGATCGAATATTACTTTGCACATTATGAAAAATACTTTAGATATCACATAGGTAAGTTCTGCACCTCCTATTTAAAGACATAATTGCTCAAATGTTTCTGTGTCAGAGTGGTCCTTACTTAATCAAGTGGTCCCACTGAATTTGGTGGGAGTACATGTAAGTTTATTTGTGTTGATCAAATTTCAAGTGCATACTTAACTGCAAATATTTACTCTTTTTGATGTTTTGCATTTAAAGTTTACAATCTACAATCTTTAGGGACTGAAAAAGTTATTTAGAGTCATGGCTGAAAATATCTAAAGAAAAACCAATATAAAGAGAAGGTTGTAGTTCAGAAGGAACAATAAAAAGTCAGAATTCCACAGCTGATGGTAAAATGGGCCATATATCCTCCATACTCTGGAAAGAGCTAAAGTTCTGTTTTAGACTCCTTTTCAAACATGTTTATATCCACAGAAGGAAGACATACATTTTAACAGTATCTGTCAGTAGTTAACCCGATAAGAGAGATATGCTAAAGAATAAATCAGTTTCTCTTCTCTCCCATTCCCCTTCCCTCTTTGCTTTTTATTTTAAAAAAACAAACAAACAAACAAAAACAAAAAAAAAAAAAAAAACCAACTACTTATACAAGTTTGGAAAGGTTGGCTTCATACTGTGGGTTGGTTTTGGTTTTAGTATATCTGAGCAGTAACTGGGCAGTTTTGTGAACAACTGGTTTTGCACCCATATAATCTTACCTTGACTAGAAGTGTGCTGTTTCATTTGATCCTTGTCTGTGCTGCTGTAATTAAATAAAGTGGATGTTGCATTCATTTATAATACAAGTAATCTGATTTATTATAATATTTTTAATATATTGGAATATATAATAGAGTAATAGAATGTGTAAGGTTATCAATTCTGTTGGCTTTAAAAAGAACCCAAAACAGATGTGCTTGGCTTTCATCAGTGTATTGAACAATGAAGCTGTAAGACATGATGATAATAGATATGGCTGTGAGAGGAAAATATGATGGAGAAGTAAAATGGTTTTACCCAGGACTAAAATAATTTAGTAGCAGTACTGTTTTTGTAAGCAGGTGTATTGTGGACAAATGACTACATGTTCCTTCTGACACTTAAAGCTTATCCTCTTCCTGACTTTTCTTTTAAGATCTGGTTGGAAACAGCCAAACAGAACCTGGGTGATTTCTGTGAATACAAAAGATTCATTGATCCACTGTGTTTTCCGATGAAGCAAGTTGCTTTTCTCCATCTGCATTGAGGAAATACAGGCTGCCCCAATAACTGAGGTCAGAACTGTTAAATATTAACTTGGCTAATAAAATAGGTAGGCCTTTTTGTGTTTGGGAATGTAGGCCTGGGGGCTGTTCTCTGGAAGTGACTCAGGCAATGTTCTTTTGGCACTAGGCAGTATCAGATCCTGGGAATCCTATATTTTCCTAGGCTGACTGGAGTTTGGCCTGCAGAAAAGAATTTACTCTGATTTCTGTATTCAGTGAGTAAGAGCAGACATGCTTAGAATTGTAAGAATTTTCTCTTTCCCAACAGTACAGCAGTTTAACAATAGCTGTGCAGAGGATAGATTATTTTTAGCCTAAATTCCTAAATTACTGTTTGTCTGTCTACTGTGGATTCCCCTGGCTAATTTTAGCTAGCTTTAACAGCAAAGCGATGTCTGAAACTAGGGTAAATAGGTTAATAGGATGGAAGAGACCACATAATTGTATGAGAGAGAAACTGCATCATGAGCTTGTGTATTATTATGCAGCAGTGAGTCCGTAGGATACAAATACACGGAAAACTGACTTCATTAGTGTCGGTGCTCATGGAATTCTTTGATTGGTTTAGATGTTATTTGGTGGCAGTCATCTGGAGCACAGTACTTGCTCAAATATGTTCAGTGCTGCAAGAACTAAGAAGCTCTTTTGTCATGGATGATAGAGATTTCTGTGGAAGTGATAGTGTGCTTGAACTACTCTTAGAAAAGCAACTTTTTGTATCTACAAGTTAAAATTTAAAGTTAACTGTTGGCCTAATTGCCCTGTTAGTCCAACAGAAACTGCAGTCAGTGATTAATGACTCATTCCAGTTAGTGATAAGGCATATGGGCAGGACTCTGTGTCAACAGCCTTGCTAACTGGACAGTACTTGAGGTATCTGGAAATTTCCCATACAAGGGGAATCTCCTTTGGCACTGTGGGGCTTCCAGGAGCATAATTTCTGACAGCATCCATTGATGTTTGTTCTGTACAGCCTGGCTCTGTACTGTGTATGATTTATTATATTCCTCTTGCATATGGGAGTTAAATTCTAGCACCTGAGTTTTAACACTGGTTTATAATATGGCATTTGCAACTTTAATGAGTGTGATCAGGATGAGATTACTTGCTTGTTATATCACAAGGCCTCAGTATACTTTAGTTCCCAATGGCATTGGTAAAATCCTCTTCTGGCCCCCAATAGAGGGTGAATTTCATGCATATGAATGCATTTCTTCAAAGCTATTTATGCGACTAAAAATTCAAATAATATTTATTGGGATTTTCAGAGTTGCAAATCTCACTCCTCTTCAGCAAAGCAAATGGGATTAAGGTATATAGTGACATTTTTTAAAGTATTGTCTGTGTTGTAAGGCATCTATTGAAAAAATATTTGAACAAATCCAGCTCCAGGTAGAGCTTGTCTTGGAAGTTTGCCTTTGATTTCAGTGGGAATAGACTGTAAAAATAGTCAGTAATTGGCATCTGACTGTATTATCACACAGTGTTATTTTGTGATTTATTGAATAGTTACCTACAATAAGTATCCTGTTGGCAATTGGTATCCTGTGGAACAGTCCTGTTGTGAAGGGATGTGTTTGTCCCCTCAACAGGCCAGCCTTGTCTGTGGTGTTCAGACTACATTTTCTGGAAAACTACCATGGGAAGAAAAGGTAAGCGGGTAACAACTGCAATCAACAGTGTGATAGATGATGAATATTAACAGTAGTTTTTTAGAGCATAAACTGTATTCTAACCATTTGAAAATGAAATTAGAGCTCTGTTGGACCTCACGCTGTCCCACTGCTGTCCAGTAAAGATTTACTAAGCCATGCTTGATAGCATGTTTGCAAAGCTTTTTGTGGGGTAGCAGACTAAACTTCAGGATGATCCCATACAGCAGTTTCCTCCTAGTCCCAGCAGACCTTCTATTTTGGCCAAGGGACTGGGGGTGAGTAAGTGCAGCTTTGAGTGTCAGTGCAGTTATGTACTAAGATTACTGAGAAACCAAGTAAGAATGCAGCTGTAAGCCTTTAAGTGGCATGCCATGGAAAATTAAAACACAAAGTGTGTATGTGCATGAGGGGAGTGTACCCAGTGTTTTGCACATTCCTGCAGAGGCCTCAGTAAAGACTGGAATTTTAATTCTCATCTGACAACATTCCACAAAGACAACTTGCATTCCCTTATTGCTTCCCCTTCCCAATTACAATTTTTTGACTTATTATTTATTCTGCCATGGTTATCAAATAACTGTTGGGAGTGCCAGTATTCAAAAGAGGTTAGATGGGGTACTTTAGTTCTTAATTTGGGTCCTCTGGGATTCTATTTTCCTTCTTATTTTTGTTTTTAACAATGTGACTTCTTATGTATTGTCATTCTAAATCAGGATTAGAAACACCACCAGCTGCATTTGTATCTCTGTGGGTTCTCTTCAAGGTTCTTTTTACTACACCCATAGTCTCTCATACATATCCATGTTGGTATAGTACAAACCCATTAGAAAGGCAGGAAAGAGTGGAGGCAGTGACTCAGATAAACTTCTTAATAACTCAAAATACAAGCCCCCACCTATCCCATTAGAAAAAAAGATCTTGATCTGCACAACACCTGCTATATATTATATCTGTGTTTATTCCAGTTTTTTAGTTCCGAATACAAATATAGAAAGCAGATTAGTGTTTAAGGAATTTGAATGAAGGAGGTGTTGGTTTTGGAGCTGACATCAGTGTGAGACTTTACACACAGTTGTCTGCTCATTTCTGGATTAGAAGCTATATATAAAAAGGTGCAGAAGTCTGTTTCCTCTTTGTAAGGGTGCCTGCCATTATATCCCATTTAAGCCACAGCTGATGGCTAAAATAATCAGTTAGATAGTTGTGTAGCTGAAATCATAAAACAATGAGACTACCAACTTCAAATGAGAATGCTTTTTTTCCTCTTGTTCTAATTTTAGTAATTTCAGTAACATTCCCCATAAAACTTTTTATTGCAGTAGCTTCTGTTTAGCACAGTTTAAACAAATGTGTTGGGCTGGGAATCCGACTGCCAGTTTTTCCTCTCCCCCTCTCATCCTCTCCCCCTCTCCCCCTCTCCCTAGAATATCTCAGAATCCTCACCACCCACCCACCCACACCCCAATTTCTGGAAAGGATGTCACATAGTTGGAAATGCCTTTGAGATCAGCTTTCCTTCGATATGTTGTTCCTCTGTACCATGTTGGCAGCATAAAAGGATAGACAAGTGGAAGCAGTCCCTTAGGAAGGCTCTTCCCAGTTGGAAGCATGTCTTTTCCTTTGTCGGATTGTTCATTGGACCCTTTTAGAAAATATGGCTCTGTGCTAATGTGTCTGTCAGACTGCACTGTAACGTGGACCACAGTGGAGGTGTTAATGCACATTGTGTGCTTTGGCTGCGTTCTGCTTGGAACACCGAGAACCTGTGCAGAACATAGAAGGGTCTGTTTACAGCAAATAGAAGCCAAACTGTCCCTGTAGATAAGGAAGACCATGACTTAAAAATTTTTCTCCCCTATGCAAGCTGAACAACAGTAAGCTCACCGAGCAGTGGAGCTGGTATGTGAGCTAGCTGCCCAAAATGTAGACCTAGGTTTCAGATAGAAGATCACAGAATTACTGAGGTTAGAAAAGACCTCCGAGATCATCAAGTCCAGCCTATGACCCAACCCTGCCACATCAGCCAGACCATGGCACTGAGTGCCACATCCAGCCTTTAAACACACCAGGGACAGCGACTCCACCATCTCCCTGGGCAGCCCATTCCAATGTCTGATCACCCTCTCTGTCAGGAAGTGCTTCCTGATATCCAACCAAAACCTTCCCTGGTGCAGCTTCTGTCCATGCCCTCTCGTCCTGTCACTAACTGCCTGGGAGAAGAGCCCGACCCCCACCTGGCTACAGCCTCCCTTCAGGGAGTTGTAGAGAGTGGCAAGGTCCCCCCCGAGTCTCCTCTTCTTCGGGCTAAACAATCCCAGCTCCCTCAGCCTCTCCTCATAAGAATTTCCTTCCAGTCCCTTCCCCAGCCTTGTTGCTCCAGCACCTCAATGTCCTTCTGGAAGTGAGGGGCCCAGAACTGTGCACAGTACTTGAGGTGAGGCCTCACCAGTGCTGAGCACAGGGGGAGAATCACACCCCTAGTCCTGCTGGCCACACTGTTCCTGATACAAGCCAGGATGCCATTGGCCTTCTGGGCCACCTGAGCACACTGCTGGCTCATGTTCAACCGGTTGTCAAACAGCACTCCCAAGTCTTTCTGTGATGTGATTGAGCCAGTAAGGTTTTCTCACAGATATGTCTTTGACTTAGGAATTGCTCAATTCTGTCTCAGTTTGCATCCAAATGCAGTGAAGCACCCTGCTTCCCTTCTGGTAAGGAAGAAGAATAGCTGGGGGAAGATTGATGGGCCAGGGTGGGAACTTGAACATTCTGAATTGGCAAATGCTCTGGGTGGAGTCTGAGGGATGGTCTTATTTAATAAACTAATTGCCTTTATGTCCAGCATCCTGACCAGTGACTGGCCATTCTCTGAATCTGTGAACACTAACCAAACCCAAAAATCCCTGCAGTGAACATTCGTATTTGTTTCTCTCCTTTTTTTTTTTCTTCTTTTTCATTGAGCTACTTAAAAGAAGAGCCTTAGTCAAAATCTTGAATTTCTGAGGTTAGTTCTAGTTCAACGTTATTTAATACCCGGATTTGATACTCCTTATAATTGCAGTGAAGCAGTCATCTTTTATGGTAGCTATAAATCTCCTTATGTATTTTCCAGAAGTTAATGTAATAATATTAATGGTTTTAAGTGTCTCTTAGTACCAGCCGTAAGTCTAATTTTCTAACAAGATACTGCTAATGGTATTATTCTGTCTTCAGCAGTTTTCTTAGTCTCAAAGCTCCTTAGATGGACAGTGGGTTCTTACCTAGAATTCTTGTTTTGGCCCTGTAAAATGCAGTTCTGTTGTAACAGTAGCTTCCTCTTAATATTTATCTGCTTCTTTCATTTATTACTGTCAAGATTTTACTACATCAATTACTCTTCCTTTGCTGTCAGTCTAACAACATACAGTTCAGGCAGATTAGTATCCACAACCTGTCTCAACTGATCACAATTGCATTACTCTCATTTCAGTTAGTGCAGCATTTCCTTCACCAGTTGTTAAAATGTGATTGTATTAAAAATAAAATTCTTAAAACATTAAATTTCCTAAAAATTAATTTAAAAAAAATATCTTTAAAAGTCTCTTTCACTGTCTGCTTCTGTAAAAAATAAACTGTGTCAGAATCTGCCTTTATCAGTGTGTAGCTGTAGGAGTTATTGAGCCAAGTAAGGTGTAGACTATTGGCCACATATTCTTGCTGTGGACATTCTAGCCTTTTTTGGTACAATTACACTTCAACAGTTGCTGCCGAGGTATATGGCCCCATAGATCAAATTGGGGAGTAAGATGTAAACATTATGAAGAGTGGGGCTATAGTCCATTCTGTTAAGGAGATAGAAATACATCTTTTTCGATCATGTTACCTGATTGAACATATTACACAGTCTCAACTTTAGTTATATAGAGGGAAATAATATTTTTGGATGCTGGTAGCTCCCAGCAGAATATTTTTTTCAGTTTATAATCTTTAAAAACAGCTCTGTGGACCATTGTTTTGGGACATACTGCACCGTTAGCCAGCATCCTAATAAAATTATTACTGTAGCTGAGGATGCAGCCAAGGAACCAAGAACTTTCAGAGAACATATTACTTCCTTTTCAGTGTTGGAAGCTTTTTTTCATTCTGAAATAGAAAGATCAGGATCCCCTGCCAATTGAGTTTATTTATCCTCTTCTGTCTCCCATTATCTTAGTGTCCTTTTTGAGTCTCGTTCTGGGGTGCCAGCAGCATTGGCCTATTTCTTTTTCTTTTCAAGTTGCTGCTAGATTGGACTAAATAAAATGTGCCACTTCACCTTTGTTTTAGGTGAAGATAGGTCCATGCTTTTGCAGTTTAGTAACATCTGGGACTGGTAACTGCATAAGTAGGGAATTCACTTTACTCTTGTAAACTGTGACTTTGACCATGAAAAGAAGAAATGAATGAAGTACAGAGCCACTTTGCCCAATCCATGTCTGACTTTACTTTCCATGCTTTTGTGAGGAAGGAACAAGGAAATTGGTGATAGAAGATCAGTGATTTAAAGTAGGAAAGTGTAGAAGAAACTGACCATCATTTTGGTTCAGGAAGAGCAAATTGCAGAGGAACATTTGATTTGCACAAGAGGAGTTCTTAGCAGCTAGTACTGTTAATAGTGGTCTAGTCTAATGACTGGATGCCTGTTTATCTTTCCCTTGTATCTAAGCCAAGCAAGTGGCTTGCTAGCTCCATCTCTTGGAGCGTGGTGATGTGAATGATGTAGGAAGACTTGGCTGGATACACGGGAAAACAGTAAAAAAAAAAAAAAGAAATGTGCCTAAAAGTGGAGGACTCAGTGTGTGTTATCGAGACTGAGAAACCCAGTGGGAACATCCATCTCCAGAAGGCATAAAGTGTAAAGAGTAATTAAAGGTTTGTTTGTGGCTGCATTAATTATGACTTTTCTGTTTGCTTTAGGACACACAAAACAACTGAAAACAGTTATATTTAGAACAGACCACAAATCTGTATAATGCTGTCCTTGGCCTGTGCTGCTGTGCAGAAAGTGAGGCTCTGAAGGTAGTTTATTTGAGAGTGATAATTACAAAATAGCTTAATTTAAAATGTATTATGTGAGATACTTAGTACATGCTAAGGAAAATAGGCAGATAGACAGCTGCAGATCCTATAATGAAATGCAGTGGTTCAGGTGAGCATAGATTATTCAATGTTACCTGAAGCTAAATGCCACAATATAGTTTTTTTTGAACAATATAGTCCAGAATGGTAGAAGCCAACCTGAACCAAAAATGCCTCATTTAGATTTTTGCCAACATTTACATTAAGTACAAAATTTCCCTTACAGAAATGCAAATGGTTTCTGATGCACAAATCTTGTTAAATTCCTTGTCTGTGCTCATATATACCTTGAAGAATGCCTTAGTGAATAATGGCATTTTCATCTGTTTCATGAGATTTTCATTATGATTACATCTAGGTTTTTGTTTCTTTTCAAAGTAGCAAGGAGCTTCAAACATGTCTCCAATAAATACCATTGTTCTTATTCCTGCTGTAAATGGCAGTTACAGGTGTTAACCACTCCTAGGATTTGTTCTATTGTTCAATAATCATCCTGGTTCTAAGTTACACAATTAGAAAAGATTAATTGGCCTACAACCAAAATTGAAAAATGAACACAAACACTCATTTTTCTTGCATGGCTTGACCTCCTCCTCTTAAAATTGCTGTCATCTGGGGAGTAGTATCAGCGTACTCTGATCTGCTGTCATTGATTCTTTGAGTAACAGTTTGGCTTGTGAATGGAAGGGATATGTGAATTTATTGCATATCTGCTAATACAAGAAAAGTAAAACATAACTACATGCTTGTTTTTTAGTCTTAGAAGGCTGTAGACTTAATGATTTTATCTTTTTATTAAAATATAAATTTTAGAAATCTTATACTATATCACTTTCACAATTGCCTGTGCCACAGCACTGTCACCTTGGGCAACCAGTAAGTCTCTAATACAAATAAAGCCTGTAGTAGTCCATAGCAGCAAGCAGGCTTAGTTGAGGGAATTAGCCTTTTCTAATACCCTGAGTAGACATTTGCACATCCTCTAGCAGAACTGAAAGAACCTCTGCATACTAAGGGCTATGGAACATACTTTTATTTTACACTAAACATTATCTTACTATCTCTAACTAAAATACATCCCAAGGATATGGTGCTTTCTTCAAGTCTGACAAGGTAGGTGCTTCCCATTTTTTCTATTTTAAGGAAAACAGTAAGGTAAATGAACAAATTGAGTGCAACTGAGAAAAGAAATGTGGTCTTCTTTCCTGCTTTCTGCCATTGTTTAAGTGGCCATTTGCTTGGGTCAAAGGTCTTTTACAAAGCAGGATGCTACAAAAGCTCATTGTACCTTTGATGAGATGAGAGCTGCCTGCTTTTTTCTCCCAAGTGATACTTATCTCTTCCAATATGTCTTTTGACACTTGAACTTGAATTCACCCTAAGCAGTGTAAATCTGAGCTGTTCTTTAAATACAATAACATTTTTATTTACCCGGAATATGTTATCTAAGCAAAGACATTCTTTCTTTCTTGTATTTAAAAGAAGAGAGGGATTCTTTTTCCTATCTTCAAAATGAATAATGAAAGTATATTTTTAGTCATCTGAAACATGCTTGAGGAAAAATACAGAGGTACATACATATCTTTTGATGTGTACTTGTTAAATGCTTTATCTAAGTTCAGGTTTCTTTATACTCATTTATGCAAGAAAACATTGCTGATATATAAAACAGTATAAGAAGTAGATGATGAATGAAAAATGGCTGATGCTGTAAGCATGGCAAGGCAAAGAATTGAAATTAACTATTTTTATCTATTTGGTCTTATTTTTGTCTCACTGTCATGATGATCTCTTCAGTCCTTGTTGGCCTGAAACAAAGGGGTAGATTTCTGAGCACATGCAGTTCATCTCACTTTACCAACTACACTGGAATCTAATATGCTTACACTTGATGCTTACACTTAGTTTGAGATGAACACAGAACAAAAAATCAAATTAGATTAATACCGTAACTTTCCTTATATCTGTACTGTTTATTTGGCTGCTGAAACAGAGCTTGGAGGTAGGCTGTCGTCAGCCAGGCCATGAGTGGCTCAGATGAGAAATGGCCTACACCTCACTGTTACCAAGATGAGAACATTGGAGTTTTGGAGGACCGGATCAGTGCTCACCAGCCAGGAAGCTCTTGGAAATGTGGATGTAGCAACTCCATATTTATCAGCCAGACCAAAGAGAGCTAGATGGCAGCAGTAAAACTTGTCTGTCATGGTTATAATCTGTCTTACTTTGTGAGGACTTTTTCTTTTGCTAGGTATTCAAATAGTCATGTGTCATAAGTATAAACACACAGCTCAGACATTCTCTTTTCAACTCTAGCTACCACCTTCAGGGGTGTCAAGGGGAAATCATTCAAAGTGCCATTCTACTTGAAACTTCTTGTAAATTTTGCTGAAGAAATGTTGCTTTATATACAATTTTCTGCTAGTAATACCAGTTTGAGTGATATGAACATGTCTTCACCCTTTCCACAGACCAGACAAGTTTGAAAATTGAAAGTTCAAAAATAAGTTGTGGGTAAATATACTTCTTCTAATAATTCATCTCAAGGACATCTCAGATAAAATGTGGGTTAAGTTAAAGAAGCAAGAGTCACACATTGTAAGGATAAGTGTCTGCAGATGTCTAAATTGGGGATATAATATTCAGAAGTAACTGCATTTTTCTGTATACAAAGCTACAAATGGTTGCTTTCAATCTTGTTCCCATTTCAAGGCACTTGTCAGACTTCCATCACAACTAATTTAAAACTTTTTGCATCAAGCAGAGGCTAAGATTTTTATAAAAATACTAATGGTTCAATGACATATCACCATGTTTCTTCTTGTTCAGTTTGGGGTTTTTTTTTAATCTACAGTTACAACTAGATGTATCCTAATAAAATAGGCCTTTGTTGTTCAGTTTCCTGATTTTTATTAGGGAATAATAGTCCTGTTAATGGATGCAAAAATATTACTGCCTTGAACCTGTTTTCTCTTTGAATACTAGTATTTTTAGCAAAATCTTGTGGGAGTAGTGGATAGTGAGAAGGTAATACTTTCCCAATGGATTGGATGAAAAAAACTCCAAACCTTAAGCACACGGTGGTACTGATTTATTATTTCTGGTATGATCCCAGAAAGCTAAAGTATAGACTCAGTTGAGCTAGATATTGTACAAACACAGAACAAAGAGGTGATTAAAGCCTGCACATGCAGAGAGCTACATGGAATAATTTGACTGGATTTACATCACAGATATACACCCATGTGATAATTGCATTAGTTTGTCCTTTTGGTTGATTCCTGTTGTATCTGCTTATTCCCTACTAAAACAAAATGTCAAAAATTCTGATTAAAATGTGCTTATACTGAGAATTACTTGGCTGCAGTGAAACAATATAGCAGAGTTTTCAAGTTTAACAGTAGACTCAATCCTGTAGATCCTGGAAAAGCGTAGTTCATATCAAATTCATTAAAGGTGGAATTCAGCCTACTGCTGAGGGCTGGCATAAGGCCAGTCTATGCTTAACTCTCCCCTAAGTCCTAAATATGCACTGCTTTTGTTTCTTAACTCTGATAAATTTTATGTGGGGAATTCAACACCTATGTAAGATTGGGCCCAGAAAGCTGTAGCTGTAGGAAAAGAAGGAAAAAAAGCATCACGCACAGCACAAAACACAGTACTTCTTGGTGAACTAAAATTTCTTATGCTAGTCAAGAAGTTTTCTTCATCTTCTGTCAAATTAGTCTTGGGCTTCATTCATTATTAGTGAATTTGTTCTCAAGGCACTATCTACTCATAAAATATTTCTTGAAGACTTTGTTTCATTGTACTTCTGTTGTCCTGTAGCACATGAAGATGAAATTTCTTGAGTACATGTGGGGAAAGCTGCCAGGAGTTCTTTAAAAAACAGATATCAGAGAAGACTATCTCGGTAAGTTAGGCAGCAGTAGTGTGATGGTGACATAGAGTCAGACGGTTACTCTCCCATGTAGGGACCTCACTGTTCTGATGTTTCTTCAGTGGTAACTACCCAGATTTTTGCAGGATTGGTTTTGGTGCCACTTAGACTATGCCTTCATTAAAACGGTGTCTTTGGCAGCTCAGTGTCTTGGTTATTGTGTTTTCACGGATACAACTGTTAGCCGTGTTATCCAGAGATGTTGGCCTGTGATTGTTTCCATGAGTAGAAAACCAAAGGCATGTGAGGCAACACTGCTAAAACATGTTTTATTCCTGTATTAATTCCCCCAGCCCCCCTCTTTCAGTCAGATGTTGGTATTTGGATGGAAATTCAAGACAGAGATCCTGGAATACATTGTAATTAATAGTGCTGAAGGAGAGAAGGAAGTGTACAAAAGGATTGCGAGCAGCCTGGACTGAGATGGCACAATGTACAGCTCCTAAAGATGTGCAGACCGGTAAATATGTTTTCTAGAGAAGTGTCATGTATTCACTAGAAAGCAAGTTCCTCTGAGGAAGAAAATGTCCTGAAATGTACCTTATTCTGCAGAGGGACAAATGTCATTACTCTTAATGATTGGGCAAGTAGTAGTTGGATGGTACGTGGCAGGGAACAAACACGCGTTTGGTAGTGTGATGCTGTGGTGATCACTGTGCAAAGTGACTGGTGGCAGGACAAAAGTGGGCTAGTACATTGGCAGTTAAGTAGAATCACTAGCTGCTGTATTCAGGAGCAGAGAAGCACAACGATGATGCTGTTCCTTCTCAGAGCTGCCACAGCTCAGAGCTACCTGTTGCTTGCAATCTGAACAGAATGTTTCTTTGCCAGCCAAAGGAAGGCTGTCCCACTGCCTGGAAGGCATCTTTGTGCTGATGTGCAGAATCTCTCTCTTCTGGAAGCTGTCTGGGCTGCTTTGCTCAGACAAAAACTTGACTGCGCAAATATGAATTAGTAGAGTCTGTAAGCCTCTCAGTGTAACAGTGCTCTGCTGTCTTGAATATACCTTTCTTTCATCAATCACACAATATAGTTTAAAAGCCTGTTAAAAGAGCTCTTCCTCTCTGAAGCCACCTTAAGGTCAGTGGTGCAGCAGTGAGCCTAGATGGTCTGTTCCAGTAGATAGGCATTTCACACTCCTGAGTTTTTCCCAGCTTAGTGAGTAAACATATAGTCTTAGCTGGCTGCAGAAAGATTAGTTTACTTCAGTGGGCTTAATCTATGACATAGACTAATCTTGATGTGATCCTATTACTGCAAGGTCAGGTGGGATTGTAGTTTTTGTTGTCTTGATTTGCTTGTTTGACTCTAGCATGTGTGTTTTGGAGCAGATTTTGTCTTTATTGGTGTCTCTGAGACTTTATAGCCAGGAGAGAGAGATCGCTTGATGTGATCTCAACTATAAAAATATTGCAACATTGACTATGAAAGAGGAAAAAGAGAAGTCCTCACCCCATTATGTATCACCTCAATAAATGTTATTTATTGAAATTTAGGAAGTAGCAAAGAAAATCCAGCATCATCTATCAAATCTCTGGAGATTGGTGTGATGTCAGTTGAGTCAGCTGGAATTTATTATTGTGATACATGTTCTCCATTTCTTTTAGGAACATTTAACTGGTAAACATGGGAATAATGCATAATTGCTTCAGGACAGAGATCCCACTAGCATAACCATTACAGTAACTCCTGTTGGCAATCCCCTGCAAATCAGTAAAAACATTATAGATATGCCCTATTCTTCTATATTGATTGTCAGCATAAAGCACAGTTGCATTTTTATCTAGTGCTTAGTAGGCAGATGAGAAAATTTCTCCTAATTTGCTTCTCAAAATATACCTCAATTTAATTAGCTTTCACTAATTTGATGCACCTTTCTTAACAAATATTTGTCAACAGAAGATAAAATACTACAATCAGAAAACATCCAGCATAATGCTAAAACTCACTGGAATGTCACAGGACTCAGTTAAGTCATGAGAATAAATAGGGACCAACAATACACTGAGAGGTGCTGAGCTCTGCCAGAAAAAACCATCTAGGAGATGCTGATTCGTTGCTCTCTGGTGTTTCCTAGCTGTGTTTCCCAACTGCTATGTTTCCTAACTGTGTCATCTGTGATAGGTAAATTTAACTGAAACAGAGAAGTGCTAGAGTTACAATGCAGTGCTATTGCATTTGTGTTTCTACTCTGTTTTCCTCTCTTCTTGTGATGTGTGACCTTTGAAATTAGATGTTTGGTTTGTGTAGCTGACCCTTTTAAATGAACACCCTTGAGGTTTCAGCTGAGGTTTCCCTTTCTTTCTCTTCTGGCCAGTTTCATTAATGTTGCCGAAGTACTTCAAATATCTTGCAAAATTTTTGAACTCATCATTGTGAGGAACTGTGGGCTTGTCAATACAGTCGAGAATGTTCTTGTGAAAATGCACAAGATATTTTATTTACTCACTTGAAAAGCAATTTTCCCAATTAGGGCCAACATGATTATGTACAATACCAGTATGTGATGGTTTAGGAAAGGTCACTGGCCAATTAAATTTCTTTTCTTACAGAGAGGTAGGTTTTTAGACCTCTCCTGGACAATTAATTGCAAACAAAGATGGACATTTTAGCATATATGACTCTTCCCACATGTTAATATTATGTAAAAGGAATTAAATATTAGACATTTTAATGCTTGGATTTCTAAAAGGAGGACAGACAAAGCTGTTAGAAAATCTTCTTTCCCTTCCAGAAAATACATGCTGCAGAATATCCACCAGGTGGAGCTGGTGATATTATTAAAAAGTATTGTCAGTTATAACCAAGTTGCCAAATGATGGAGATAAAAAGTATTTGCCATTGAAGATACTAAATGGTTGTGGCACTAGTAACTACGTATTTGGAATTTCACAATGGAACTCAATGCTATGAGTAAGAGAACTGATACATTAATAAAGCATCTAATGGAAGTCCATCCTTCCCCCTTTTTAGAACTCATAGTAAGTAAATATATCTCCCAATAAGAAGCAATTGCTTCCTCTATCCCCACAATGATGGGGCACAGTAGGAAGCCATGTTTCATTATGTAGTGTGTTGAGTATGAGCAGAGGTCCAGTGCACCTGTTTACCCAAGCAAGGAGTGAGCTTTTGTCACCAGCTGTAGATGTTCTCTTGCAGTGGGAAGCTGAAATAAGCTACTTCCCTTTAGAGTTACAGACTCCTTCTTTCAATTCTCAGATCAGTGGAGTTTTGTGGACTAATGTCTAGCAGTGCAGGTTCAAGGATTCAACACTTACTTGTATTTAACTTACTCATTCTGTTTATGATTTAGTTCTTCTGCTGTCTCTCTTCACTATGCTTTGCAGTCTTCTGTTATTAGCTAAGTAAGAGACATTCTTTCTTTCAGCCTTTGTTTTAGTTGTTCATAGATATGGAAATGTTCTGATTTAAGTAGCTTTTTTTTGAGACCACAGTATTGCATTGAAAAAAGTGGTGTACTGAATACTGAAATGCAGACGAATTTTTTTCTCAGCTGAAATGAAAAAGAAAACTCTTGTTATTGTCAGGAGATCCTATACTCATTAAAATCTATGTCAAAATCCCCTTTTCTTTTAAGACTGTGAGGCTGAAATTTGTAGCATGCAGGGCCGGACTCTGACAGCACAGCCAATATGGTTGTAATCAGAAGTCACTTTATTAAGTGCAACAGGCTATATTTATACACGAGACAATACTGATCACGCACCCAGGTCACTTCTAATTGGCCCCACACTCAAACCCAGAGTCTGTCCACATGCACTTCAAACATTTTTAATTGTCTGTCGATTCTCTTGGTTTTCTTCAGCACCCTGTTTTTCTCCTCTTATCCTCCTGTTTTGATAGGTGCTTCTGCTTTTCTCATCCTTAGTCTTATCTCCTCAAGGTCAGGGCAGTGTTGGCTGTTTTTCGGCCTTGCAGGCCTTAGCATAACTACTTCTAGCTAACAACTATTTCTGTCCTACTCTTATCAATCACTACAGAAGTTGATTGCTGTCTGTGTTAATACAGTATGCATTAAAGTCATTCATCTCATTTTCAATGGAGGGCCAGCACCAGTGGCAATGGTTCTACTTCTGTAATCAGTCTTTTTTTTGCATTTTGGATCTAGGGTCACCCTTCTCACACCCAGAAGGCCTTCAGCATCTTCCTAGTCTGCCCAGTCTCCTGGTCCTTCCCTCTAGCTCTAGTTTCTTGTTGCAATAACAAGGCTACCATTCCAATTTTATTACAGAGAAAAAGTAACTGTATTAATGTACAACAATTTCATCCATGTTTTAGGCACAGGAGAAAAACATTTCAAATGTATTTAACAAAAAATATTTAAAGTCATTCTATTTACCACATCTAATTGTTTGATTAGAAACAGAGAGCTTGGAAAAATAATGAAAATATAGGGGAAATAAAGAAAAAGCTTGAGCTCATTATTCAGGCAAACTGGTAGTAATGGTCATTTAAATTATAAGTGTGCAGAGACTGAATGAACATAATTGTAATTAATTTGTTGTTAGTTACCCTTAAAGTAGATGTGAAATCCTAGAATGCTTTTAAAGACTCAGCTTTGTATCCAGAGTGACATAGGACAATATGACTAAGCTGCTGGTACACTTACGTTGTTTCATACCAGATACCGAGGATCTCCATCTCTGCATGGTCTGTATTCTCTGAATGTCTGGAATGAAGGGGTTTTATAATTCTTGTACTACTAAAGGCAAGGGGACTAGAGATTCACCTGGTCCATGGATGACAGGATACCAGTAGTTTTTTACAAAGTAACTGGGCAAATACAGGTCCAGAATTCATAAATTCCAGAGATAAATTCTACACATAAGAGAGGGAGGAGGTTTTTATTCCTGTTACAACAATTCCATCATCTTCCATTTGTAATTCATGCTATATAATTTTATACGTTAGGTTGCTATCCAAGATCTGGGGACATTTCTCATGTGTTTTCCATCAGTATCTGTTACAGCCAACTTAATGTTGTGTTGAACTGGGCTTTGAAGAAAAAATAAATAGTATATTGCTTTTCTTCTTACAATGAACGAGATCCCATGAGCTATCTACTTGCTGTTCACCTAGATGAATTTTTAACCCATTAGTTATGTCATTGGCTAGAGAAATATTATTCATAAGTACAACTTTTTTCTCCACAGAATTGGCTTCCATATTTTATGAAACCTTTTTTTTTTGGAAGCAGAAAATGTTGCTTTTATGGAAACTCAGATTTTGCATTCTTATTTCTTCTGCACAGTACTAACTAAATATTGCATCATAAAACTGTTACTTTTTGAAGGAAGATTTGTCACGAGATTACATCTGGAGTACTGTCTTCATTTTGGGGGGCCTTTAGTACAGGACAGAGATTGAAGAATGTCTCAGTGAGGGGCTATCAGGATGGTCAGGTTATGGAAGCACCTGATGTAAGTATAGGATGAAAGAGCTGGGTTTGTGCAGCTTGGAGAGAAGGCTAAGGAGAACTTTAGTTGCAGTCTTCCACTAAGTAAAGGAGTGCTACAGAGAAGATGAAACCAGATTCTTCTCAGAGGTGCAGAGGGAAGAAACACTGGCTGTAAGTTACAGCAAGGGAAATTCCAAAGAGACATAAGGAAAAAAAAATCCTTACAGTGGCCAATGTTTGCCTACTGGAGCAATTGCCCAGAGGACTGGAAGCATTGTCTTTGGAGATTTTCAGCATTCGGCTGGACAAAGCCTGAATCACGTTTAGGTTGGCTTCCCTTTGAGCAGGGGGTCAGACTAGGTGAGTTTCAAAAGTAATTAAAACTTAATTTTTGTATGATTCTACAAATATAGAGAAGCTGAGTCTATCCCTAAGGGTGAGATGACAAAGTAGACCTGGTGGGTTTGTGCAGGTTGCACTCCCCAGGCAGGCTGTCAAGATAAGATTACTGGCATAAGTTTTGTTGTTTATATGATCAGTACAGGTTATTTCCAATATGTGAGGATGGTAATACAAGCATCAGTTTACAGGCCCATTGGCCTATTTTTTCTTTACCTTTTCTGTTCACATTTCTCATTATCTGCTTGATTTCATTTTCAATCTGGGGTGGGGTTTTTTGTTGGTGTTTTGTTTTTTGTTTTGTTTTTTTGGTTTTTTGTTTTTTCTTGAAAGAGAAGGAGGGAGGGGACAGAGCTGCTAAATAAATAACAAAGGCTTTTGGAATGGATAAATAGACAATGCTGAAGTAAAAGTACCACAAAGTGGCCTACAGTCTTCCTCTGAGTTTTTTAAGTGTGGAATTGATTAAATGGAACTTTTCTATACATGTCACCTGCCAGTTACATGCTGAGTTTTGTTGCATAAACTTTTACATTTTTAATCCAAATATGCTTTTGCCTAGGTTACTGCAGCATTGTTTTGAGGATATGTAGTTTACAGAAAAAGAAGTCAACTTTCTTTGCCCAGCAGACTGCAGTCCCCACCAACCTACAGCGTGCTCTTTCTCATGGTAGGTAACAAGCACTTTACTGGTAGAAACTAAAGAATCAAGAACTGTTGCAGTATGTAATGGGTAACACCTACAACTGAGATAATATACTGCAGTGTATAACTGTAGTGTGAACTGTTATAGGGTCTTGAAGATGTGATGTTCCTACTGTCAGTTTTGTTGTGCACAGGAACTTTTAAATAGAGTTACATAAAAAGGTGTAAAAATTTCCAAATGCTCTTCCTTATTTGAGCTGCAGCTATTCCGAATTAAGAAAGATGTCAAGCTTGTATTGCAAAATACTTTTTTTGCAAATAACAAATGTACTTTGCCTGGAAAACTATCATACTGCAAAGGAAAAACATTGTGATTTCATGCAGTGTTCAAGCTTCTCTAGGACTTGAAAATGTGAAACTTCTGTATTTTTTTCCTTTGTCTTTAGGGACATCGAGCTTTGGAATTTTTTGTTTGGCTAGCTTGATTTCTATCCCTCCTCATAAGTCTAAACCTACCCATAATTTATACCTTGTTCATGTTAATAATAAGTCTGGAAATTATATCTCTGAATGTGTAAAAGCAGCTCTTTAATCTGCATGTAATGTGATCAACTGTCCAAAGATGGGGTTTTTTTTGTTTTTTTTGTTTTTTTTTAAAGAAAAGAAGGAAAAAGTGATGTAGAAGCTGAATGGCACTACTTGTAGTAGAGCTTATGATAAAACTAGTTATTCGATGTGTAATTTTTTTTTTTTTCAGTGTCTGTCTGATCTTCTGAACCTCAATACCTTTCTCTCTAGTTTGGTACTAAGCTATTGTACCCCAGTAGGGAACGTTATCACTGCCTGTTCTGCATTTATATTGAGAAATGCTGTATTTAATAGATTCTCTCCCTTCCTTCCTCTATCCCTTCCTATCTTTAAGTGTTATACATTTGAAAGTACTTGTAGCATGACTGGAGAAGCAGACAAAAGAAAAAGAAGGAAAAATGTAAAACCTAATTCTTCAGTACTTGGTAAATAGAGGAATGAAAACTACAAAAATCTTAGGGGAAAAAGTGGTGTTTTTTTCCTAAAATGAATAGACAGTAAATTACTATGGTGTTGTAGTGGAGCACTGTGGTTTTTTTAGCTAATATTGAGGTCTAGCAGTTGTTTCATAGCTTTCTGTTCATGACATAAAAGTAACATGATGCTTCTGTGATCTGCATGATTCATGACCAGTGCATCTGAATGTGTAGATGTCAGGGGTGGAGAAGGATGGAAACTGCTTGGCCTGATGAAATAAGAATAGGCAAATGCAGTGCTGTTACTAGATCACTGAGAAGCTAGGGTAACCAAACAGTAGTTGTTCTTCAAATGTTAAGCATTTTTGGCGTTACAGTTTGAAATATGGAAGTTTTGGTTTTGTGTTGTTCTTTCAAAAGTGAATCTACTGCTGCAAAGTCAACTGATATGGAAAGCAGAGCACTTAATGAGTAGTTAGGAAACTTGTGGCTCCTTTCCTTTACCATGACTATAAGATGTTACTCAGTTTCATTCTGTTCCAGTTTATTTCATATAGGACCTCCGTCATCTGCTTTGGAGGTTATTGTGCACAACTATCAGATGTCAGTCTGATTTCCTGAAGCTTTTTATATGTACTGCAAGAGAAAAACACTTCAGGTGAGGCTGGGTTTTTTAAAGTTAATAATACATTAAAAGACTGGACTGTCTCTCTGAAGCTGGCCGACTTGTAGGGACTACATAAATGGATTAACAGGATTAAATCATCATGAAGAGTAATTTTGACACTCCCATTTGTTTTCAATTTGGAAGAGTAGCCAGCTTATTCTGCCAGTAACAGAATAACAGGTGGGTTTCTGAAGAGTTGAAAAGATTTCAAATGTAGTAGTTTGCAGCACCATAGCAATTTCAGACAGTCCTGGTGTATGCTCATGTCCTTATACAGGAAAATTCCTGTTGAAGTGGAAAATGGATTTGCGTGTGGGGACACTTGTCTAGATGTTTCGATAGCAAGCATAGCATAACTAATTATGAGTATCTTGGAATAAGCCTTTTTGGAAGAAGCATTTATGCAGGACTGAGCATGATACCAGCAGCTCCTATTCTTAGCTTGATTAATGAATACCCTTAAATGTATGGGTTTATTAGTTAAACACATGACTGTTTACATTTTATTATTGTATCAGAAATGTCAAAGGACACTGACATAGGGGTTTTTTTACAGAAAATATTCTTTTAAGACATTTCATAAAAAAAGAGTGCTTTTACTTTTTGTTTTATAATCCATAGTCTGTGAAAGAAACTCATATTTAGTTTAATACTCGTGTTAAATGCAAAGTGAGGGAAGGCCTAATTCTACATTCCTTTTATATTAAAGTCTTTATACAGGTGTAAGCCTATCTTACCCCAGTCTGTGTAAATAAAGTTCATTGGATTATGCACTACTGCTTGCCATATTTAGTTTGACTACCAAAGTGAGTGGAAACATTTCATCTGACATGGTGAACTATAGAGCAAAGCTTTAAATCTGACACTTTTTTTTTTTTTAAACTGACATTAGCCATCTCTGATGTGATGTCATAGAATAGCTCTGACCTTGAACAGGAAGAACAGTTTAGTCCATGTCACATTTTCTATAGGCTGAAACAACTACAGCTATCTTTAACCAAACTATTTACTTTTTAAAAAAACCCTTTGTGATAGGACCTTTGAGCATGGATCTTTGCATGACTGCAGATGCTAAATTTCCATGGTGTGGTATCTGTAGTATACACAGGTACTTTGGTCTTAACATAGTATGTTATTTTCGTGTACTTTGAAATGGGTGCCTCCTCCTCTACCCAGGGAGCAGGCTGTTAAGGACCTTGAAGGTGACCTCTTACAAATGAAGTGTGTCTGCAATCCACTTGCTCTGTTATGGGTATAGATGGTCTTGGGATTTTCATAATCTAAGTCTGACCAATTTTATTTTACTGCAAAACACAGAGGGTGATGGACAGATGTGTCCTTTCATGTTATGGATTGTTCAGTTTCAGAACCTTTTTAAGAGTCTTTCACTTCTCTACTTATTTGTTGTCAACTACATCCTGTTGCAAGGGATTACTGCCTTTTCCACTGCCAGTGCTTATTTAAACCAGGTGATTACACAGACCTGATTTAGACCTTACAAACCATTGGAGTTTTCTATTTTATCAGCTGAGCTGATTCAAAGTGAGGCAGGAACCTTCTGTAAAGATGTTTGTTTAAAAGGTTTCCTAATGTGAGACTACACTCCCCAAACCACAAGCTCTTTCGGAAAATCCATTACACTTTGTGCGTATAAATCATAGAGATGTTGAAAGTACCAACATGGTGCATGTTTCTGTTCCCCTGATACAGTGGAAACAGTCCATGAAGTGTTCTGTAAGGCACAGTGGGGACAAGAGCATCAGCAGAACTTAGCTGCCTGATTTTTTTCAACTGGGTTAGTATTCAGCAGCTTCTGTTGCATTAACTTCTGGAAGGCTTTCATTTGTCTCTTGGATACAAACACCTCCTGGGTACTGATGACTTGTGAAAATCCAGTGTTGTCCTTAAAATATACCAAAAATCATTACAGGGAGCTTAGACAAAAGTCTTAGAATCACAGATCCAAAAGGACCGAGTTGATTAATTTCTTATTCACATTCTACATTCAAATTTGTATTCTGAATTTTTGCTTTCTGAAAATCATGTCCCCATTTTTGTTCTTTACCAAAATAGCATTAGTCATCCATTGAGTAATGCAGCCCAGCATGAGAATTGCATTGTCATAAGATGATGCGTCTTTGTGAGGCGACAACACAAATAGTGACTAGGATGTATCTGTTTTATTCATTGCATTGAGATGCATCTTGTGGCTGAGAAAGAGGAACTGTGCAAAGAAGCCTTGAATATTTTTTTTTGTTGTTGTTCCTTTTACAGCATTCATATTGACTTTGTTTAAACTACAATATGAAACAAAAATATTCGGCATATGCTATTATCTGAATGTCTTTCAGCTTTGTTCATCATCAAATAAAGTGCTAGATCAGGAGGATGTATTCTCAGCTGTCAGTATTGATAGAAGTGACTGCTGCAATAGCTATCACCACTTAAGAATATGTTCCAGAATGTAATGATGACTTCTATAGATGAAAAAGGCAGGATTGAGCAAATTAAGTTCTGGTATGAAGAGAAGTAATATGTTTTGTTTCAAAGATCACAACAGTACAAATTCACAACAGGGTAGTTTTTGACCCAGATATTTTATGTTCTGCAGCTAACTTGATACAGAACAGAAGACTGTATTTGCTTGTCACAGTAATAGCAATGTTTTGCTGATAACTGACCAGGTATAATGGGGAGACCCTTTTGGAGAACAGATGTACATGGAATTTATGAGGTACTACTTCGTAAAGGAGCTTGTCTGATCACAGCTCCCTTTACCGTTATTCTGCCCATGCTTTATCAGCTTACTGTCCTTCCAGATTTTTGTATTCCATTTGCCAGCTTCTACCTCAGCCTTGTTCATTCAAGCCAAGCCATGTCTTAAAACAGCATCATACAACAGCTACTGTCAGACTCTTGTCAAAAATGCTAATTTTACCTTCCTTGGTTTTGTCTAGGTTTAATGAATGGCTAGACATGAAGACTTCTTTAGTGACCCTTTAGTTTCCATGTCTTTTTCTCTACATTCCATTAACACATTCACACAAATGGTCTGCAATAATGTAAAAGATGTGTTTCTTCTGCAGAACATGGAACTTTTACTCTCCCATTTTCCAACACAACTTAAGTTGTCAGCTACTTATCCTTGCTAGCCTGGGAAATTTCTTTTTCTTGATTTTGGCTGTGCTGACCAGAACAACAAAATTGATGCATCTCTGTCTATCAGCCTCTTCCAATTCTGTTTTGTTTTAGGTTTTCAACACAACACTCTAACCAGCTGCAAACAGGCACCCACTCCATCTTTACTGAGGAACAAAGGGGTAAAGCTAAGAAAAAAAAAGAATTAAAAGAAAATCGAATAAACAAAAAGTATGACTGTATAACTAAACCTTGTAAATTAGCAATCTTCCTGACTTACCCCACAGTTACAAATCATCAGTCCTTGTGTGTATTTATGAAATGTATCTTTAGTTACTCTGTGCTGTCATCCATCTTCATTTCTAAACCAGACTCTGAGCAGGCAGGTCTTCTGGAGTCAACTAGATATTTCCCAGTAAATAACAATTTCATTGTTCTTTTAAAGTACCTTGTATCTTCCTCATTTCTTGATTATTCTCTCCTAACTGCCTCCTTTTCCTTTCACTCTGCATATTTAGGCAGAATAGTAAAAAGAGATCAGTTGAAGTATTAATAAGAATTCATGAAGATAATACATACCACACCTTATTTGCCACAACCCATATTTCCTTATTAATCAGAATCTAACTTGTGACCTATGGGTTGTTTGCATTTAAAGCCTCGTCTCTGTCATCCCATGATCTGCTGTAGGCACACTGACCATCAGCAGTTATCCTTTAGAATTTCACCAGGCCTCTAACCCATAGTCTGCTGAGGACCATCTGCTCTTTTCATGTGCCTTTCTAGTGATACCAAAATAATTTCCATCTGACTGCCCTGTGCTTTGCATGAATAAAAAGCCCTTTCAGGCTGCTGCTTCTAAAGTAGATTTACCTTCAATCACCATTTATTAAATCTCTGTCCATTAAAAACCATAGCTTGCAGAAGCTGTGTGCATTAAGCCTGATTATAGTCAGTAGAGAAGAGGGAGGGGAACAACAGTTCGTATCAGTGTATTGCCTTGTTTTTCTACTTGTTTAGCTGGCTGGTAACACTTGTGACAGGGTGCATATCAGAACAGGAGTCTCATTATTTCTCTCTGATTTTGTTTTATGCATCTGCTCTCTTTTTATTTAAACTATGACTTAATGACTTGAGTGACTTCAGGAAAAAAAACTACTTAGACTACATGACTAAAATCAGAGTTTTCTTTGGTTCTGGGGTACTAAGTCCCTTATGGAAAGTAAGGGCCAGGGGAGTAAGAAAGGAAGAGGAGGAAAGTTCACAGATTCCTTACGGAGGATGAGTGGCTCCTTCAAACGCACTTCATTTAAGGGCTCGGCATCTGGATCACAAAAAGTAAGTCTGCCGTTACCTGAACAGTACAATCTGAGGGAAGCAGCTGGAGACACTGTTTGCCCCCTCTCCCACCCTTTAAAATTTTTTTTCAAATACCTGGTACCATTGTAAATAAGAACAGTTCTCTTTCCTTCTCTGCTCTTCTAAGTCTCAGAGGTATCAGTCATGTTTGTTGTACTTGTTCTGGCAATGAATCTTATTCCTATTATGGGAAATCTTTGGCTTAAATATCACTGAATAGGACTACCCTGTAATTATTCCTATCCATAGTCAAAATCATATTTTGATGATTATTGATACTTAGTGTTCATGCCAAATTCAGATGCAATCAATGAGAAGACTGATGGGGATGTACAAAGGATTTTGATATGATGCACTGAGCATCTACAGCAAGCATTCCATAAGAAATACAATTTGTGCTTAGATCGTGTGCTGTGCAGGATATGAATGAAAAAAACAAGGGGGGGAGAAAGAAGACATGAGGTGATTGCTTTATAAATATAAAATCACTGTGTTTTTGTCATAAGCTTGTATGTTGTAGGTGAATACTAAGAATCTGTTTCTTAATTCAGTTTTCAGCTATGAAGTGAACTTACATACACCTTTTGTGCATGAATCAATAGATGCTTTGGGCAAAAATGCAGACTAAGTCCAGATCTGGGTTACTTGGATTCCAACTCAACTTACCTTTTCAAACTCCATTCAAATAATGAGAAATATTTTTTTTCTTCTCTTCCAACTCATCCAACCCTCTTACCTCTAATTTCTGCTGATCATCACAAAGCTAGAGTCAGATTCTATTTAGAGGGTGAAAGGAAGTCTGAAAGAACATAACTGAAAGAAAAATGTCTGGCAGCATCTTGGAGGAAATTAGTCATTAACACACAGGCAACCAAATATGTATTAAAATATTTCCTTCTTAAAAAAGATTATTCTATACGTTGTGAAACACTAGTCATGGTCATTTGTGAATGCAAGGAAGAATGTGTCTAAGTTTGGCGGACTTCTTTAGCAGAGATTGATGGTCATGGGCCATCAGCAGGTGAATTGCAAGCACCATCTAGGGATAAAGCCATTTACAGTGATGGGTTTTATGTGTTAACTAGGGACCCTGGCCCTTTTCTCTGCTAAGGAGATCATCAAGTTGCATGTAATGCTATTACAGGCATTGAGTGGTAGGTGAAAAAACTCAACAAAATCCTTGAACTGTAATGTCCATGTCACCAGGGTCAAGCATAAACACTTAGAAGAAAAATGGAAGGCTCTAAAGCATTTGCAGTGGGTTCATTTTTTTTCTTCTCTGATAGATATAAAACAAAGTGGCATACTGAAATGTCAGCTAATACTTAGCAAGTGTCACTTTGTGTAACTTTTCACATTGCTTATGCAGTTACTTCATAGGTCCCTAATGGCTGTGTCCAAATAGTGTGAAAAAGCAGGCTGTCCAAAACAGTTCTGTTTCGTGAACAACATATATTGCTTGGTCAACCAAATGACTTTTCAAAGACAGGCAATAGTTTTATAGGATGGTAGTATTAACTTTATTTATTGAATAATACAGAGAAACAATGATAAAAGGAATCAAAGAGAAAGATTGCCCCCTTTAAAATACTGGTTTAGCTGTCTAGGCTCACTTTAGCGTGAAAAATCAGAATAGTAAATCCATAATGCAGGCATAGTACCCCAGTTGCAGTGAGCTTTTGTTTTTGTTGGGGTTTTTTTGTTTGTTTGGGGTTTTTTTGTTTGTTTTTTGGTTTTTGTTTTGAGTGTGTGTGTGGGGTGGGTTTTTTTCATGTCCCCAAAACTATCTTGATACTGCAAAGCACACAGAATTTAACTTCCTGAATGGAATAAAGTTGGAGTAAAATACCTAGATAAAAATTGTTTATCTTGCCCCACTAATTTCATAAGAGAGGCTACTCAAATGAAGGCAGAATGAATACAGTACAGATTTTGTTTTTCTTAACAAGATTTAACTTCTGATTTAAGGAAAACGTCTTTTAAAAGGTGTAAATTCTTGTTTGGTTTAGTCTTCTTAATTCTTTTGCCGTTTATTTGCTATAATGTTCATTTTGGGAACAAAAACTTTACCTTTCACGTGAAAAATATTATTGCTACAGTTGATTAAGGAATCAGATTTTTAGGCTTATGACATAAACTGAGTGTTGTGCTGAGGAACAATGTTGGTTGGCTCTTTGAGGTTAATAGGACACTGTAAGCATATAGGCAAGTGGAACTGATCTCTGGGAGTCAGGACATCTTGAGGCAGGAAATCTCGGCGCTGTTGTGCTTTAGAATGTTTTGTATTGAATGTAAACTTTAGCTAATGGTACGGTTGAAAGCAGGGATTGAAACTGATCTTGAATGTGTGTGTGTTTATAGAGGTGTAGTGCTTTGGGATACATCTGGAAAACCTAGGCAGGAAATGATTGAAGCCATGTGATGTAGCTAAGCATAGAGATTTATAATTAAAATTTCACCTACCACTCTAATAATTTTTCCTGTTTGCCACTGTCATAGACCTTTTACTGAGGAGTGTGTAACAGTGTGTGGTTCTGGTCCATGATTTTGACTACCAATTTTTACTGCAGTAGTGCTGAACAGCAAGAGTAATTAAAATGGCCAAGTATCTCTACCCCACTCTCTGCTTAGCTTTCCTATGTATTCCCCTGATTTTGGCAGCAGTGCTCTAGAGGAAGGTGACATTTTATGTCTTGATCAGTTTTACAAAAACACCTCTTACTACCTGCTCTGCAATAAAGGCATTATATGATCTACCTCAACAGAAAACACTGTAAATGAAATGTGAAACTTGTAGTGTTTAAGAAAAGAAGTATGCATGTGTTTGTGCACACACATCTGTGATTTGGGTTTGTTTCTTGTAAACATCTCAGTTTATTAAAAAAGGAAGCAGATTATCTGGATGTACATCACTGGTTTGCCATTCCCACTAATGGGAATTACTTCAAATTACATTTAAAGTACTAAACAATGCTTTCATCTCTGCTTAATATCTCCATTAACTCAATCTAAAAGTCTTTAAGATGTACCTGCTATGACTCATTTTCTGTTCCTTTGAAGAGAAAAACATTTTACTGAAACAGCTTTTCTCTACGTGTATGCTCTTAATTCTTCAATGCTTGTAAATTCTCTGTGATTATATGTATAAGGATATACTCACGTCCAGGTGCTCAGATCTAAGAATTTATAGAAACACTAATATATTTTCATTGCTTTATTGCTCACATCAGTGTCTTCTTCCTGTCTTTCAAATGTGGTTTAAGAAGTAACAGTAATGTGTAAAAATAAAATAGTTTTTAGCATATTAAAATACATCTTTGAAAGAATATTTTATCCAAATACATTAGATGACCTTGAAAATCTCAACAGCACTACTACAGAAAGTATAATAGATCTTTTAAAATATTTTTCTTAAGGTCGTATAGGATTACCCAGTGACTCGTTAGAAACACTTTCATGGATTATTAGATCTTCAGACTAAGGCAAATAGCTTGTCCTGTGTTTTGTAAATGACCAGACAAAACAGAAAATATGGGAAAGGATAAATATGTTCTCTAAGATCAGAGAGAATTTATTTTTGAGACAGAAAACTGATTTTGTCTCCCTTTAAGTCACTGTTTTGATCTGTCTTGCCTTGAAACGTATCCCTTGAAGATAGCTGCAGTTGGTAATCTTAAATTCTGTGTTGTGTGCTTGATTATGGTAATATTAAACTTTGAAAAGGAAAAAAAAAAAAAGATGAATCAGGATGAATTTACTTTCTGCTTCTAAACTATATGTCAAGAAGCTATGATTTCCCTCAAATTACCATACGTTTTGATGGCTTATAAAAGATTAGCTCATGTGTTTATTTGTAAGTTATCTGCAACTGGTTAATATTACTGTTATAATTAGATAACTTGGTAATAGTGATATAATTTTCATATTCTTTTGAGAGTTTCAAATAATTATTTTTTTGTTCTTCCCCCAAATTTTCTGCTGTGAATAAGAATTATTTTTGTGCAGTTTGGCCATTGTCTCAGTGACTCACAAGATAACACTGCTGCATTTCTTACAGTTTGGGGTGTCAGTTGAGTGACGGAAGTGGAAAAATAACGTAGGTATAATGATTTATTTATCTCTAAGTACAAAAGAGAAGGTTCTGTATCTTCCTTAATGCTCAAAAAATATTGGGGCAGTAATCAAACTATCATCACAGGTAGACTTTCATGGACCTAATGAAAAATAGAGACTGACTTGTGTCTGGAGACTAGGCCAACAGGTTATCAGTTGCCCCTTTTCAAACAAATGAAAACTATACTTAGCAGCATGTGATATCTGGTACAGGCTCACAGACTTAAAGACAGCAGGACAGCCTGTACTCTCCTCTTTAATGAAAGAAGGGAATGTCAAATTAGAATAATCTATGACTGTTGTAACAAAATCGGTACTGCAGATGTGTTCTATAAAGGTACTGAAAAGAGTTATAGTTGAGTATATAAATTTGCCTGATTTTGACAGGTCTTTCTAATTGTATATGCTGTTGTTGAAAGAGCAATCTACTGGCTTTTGTACTGAACTGCCTTGCTGAATCAACACCGAATGAAGAAGTTCAGTCTTGATTTGGTATCTTAATGTCCTTCAACACCCTAGAAAAGAACACTGTGAAAACCAGTCTGTAATAGAGTATGTGCTAGTACCAGATGATCCGAATAGGAATTGGAAATAAATCCTTTAACCCCCTAAGGAGTATGCACAATTGGCTGAGTGAATGATAAGGCTTTTGTTTTGCTGTGACACGCTATCCAAAGGAAGAATATCAGTATAGTAGAGGATCTATCCAGTTTGAAATGTAGAATCAAATGACTCTCCTTGGCATATCCATGACATTTTTCTTGACATTCTGTAAGTTTCTTCTCAAGACAAGACATTGTAAGGCATGGCTTTTAGGAATCTCTTGTTGTCAGGAATTGTTCGTGAAGAGTTGAGTCTATATTCTGCCGGTATGAGTCACCCAGCATAGCTAGGCATGTGGCATTGCATTAAGCCCCTTCTCTGCAAGGCAGTACACTGCAGACATCCAACAGGAGCAGATGGTGTGTGCACGTGGTGAGTAATATGTGTTCTGTAGCATGAAGGAAAGGTTATCAGAAAGGCATGGAAGCTTACCGGGCAAGATAAGGTGTAAGCATGGCATCACAGACAAGACTTCTTGCACTGTGTAGCTGTTAGAGCCTTGTGTACCTCTAACCAAATGCTGCCTATGTACAACTGTTATGTCATGGTGGCTTCCAGCAATGAGAATGTCACAGGTTTTGTGGGAGCTTTCTGACGTTCTTAAATGTGTTTGAGCCCAAATATTTGGCAAATTTTAAAAACTGATTATAGCTGTCACAAGGAACATGCATTTGTCTCATAGAACATCTGTATGTCTGGGCAAATACTACGTAAACTCCACAATTTACAGCAAGTGCAGACCATCCAGCAGGATGAGTACATATATGTATTATGAGTTGCAGGTGTCATGGTAGGCTTTATCTGGTGTCCAGCAGATAATCATGTGCATATCTAACACCTTTCATCCCCTGTGTAAATTTGAACAGCATATGAATTACATATGCAGAGGTTCTATGCTGAAATGCAGCATCTTAACCTATTACAGGAATCTAGGGCCAGAAGGAGAGAGGAGTTTTTATTTAAGTAAAATTGCTGAGCCAGTGCATATTCACTGCTTGTAGTTGCAGGGATAATGAGAAGCATTTCTGGACTCCCTTGTGCTAGACATATAAGTGAAAGCATGGATTTAGTACCAAGATTCCATACTGTTAGGAGAAAAGCCACAAAGGGAGCAGCAGGAGAACTGTCCTTTTTCATCTTGCACCTGAGCAGAGCCTTCAGTTTTTATGGGCTATATTTGAAATGTTCCCTAATGCTTGACTTGCACCTGTGATAATGATGAAACCATGAGTGGCAGTACAGTAGACATTGGGAGAACAAAATCCTTCCCCAGAACTCATCATGTACTGAATGACAGAATCAACTTGTGAATTATGGAATAAAGTTTTTTACTTTTCAGTAATTCGATGCTATTCTGTCCAGCTGTTCATATGCACTCCTGGCAACTGTAGGATTTGCATGCATCTGTCTTTCATAACTGTGCTTCACTGCCTGTTTTCTAACACAAATTACTCCTGGTCTTATGCATCTGTCTTTCATAACTGTGCTTCACTGCCTGTTTCCTAACACAAATTACTCCTGGTCTTACGAAAAAAAACCCCACAAACAACCCTGCCATAGATGCTTGGTTCATGCTGCACTTCTTGCCAGTTCTTGCTTACCAGCATCTCTCCACTGAAGGTCTGCAAACAAGCCTTATTCACAGAATCACAGAATCACTGAGGCTGGAAAACACCTCTGAGATCATCAAGTCCAACCCCACCACATCGGCTAGACCATGGCACTGAGTGCCACATCTAGCCTTTCTTTAAACTTATTCAGGGATGGTGACTGCACCACGTCCTTGGGCAGGCCATTCCAATGTCTGATCACCCTCTCTGTCAGGAAGTGCTTCCTGATATCCAACCGAAACCTTCCCTGGTGCAGCTTCATTCATCAGGGGTCCTACATTACCTCTAGTGTTAGTTTTATCTGCAATGTATTTGAAGAAGCCCTTTCTGTTTTCCTTGACCTCTCTTGCAAGGTTTAATTCCAAGGAGGGCTTAGCTTTCCTATTTGCCTCCCTACATCCTCTGACACTAGTCTTATATTCCTCCCAAATGGCCAGCCCCTTCATCCATGATCTGTAGACTCTCTTCTTCCACTTGAGTTTGCCCAGCAGTTCCCTGTTTAACCATGAGGGTCTTCTGGAACCCTTTCTTGACTTCCTACCTGTTGGGATGTTCTGATCTTGAGCTTGGAAGAAGTCGTCCTTGAATGCTAACCAACTACCTTGGGCCCCTTTACCTTCTAGTACACCCTGTCCCATGGGATTTCCCCTAGCAATTGCTTGCAAAGGCCAAAGCTGACCCTACTGAAGTCCAGGGTTGTGATTCTGCTTGGTATTCTGTTCCTGCCACGTGAGATCCTGAACTCCACCATCTCATGGTTGCTGCAACCAAGTCTGCCCTCAACCTTCACCACTTCAACCAGACCCTTGTTGTTAGTGAGAATAGGATCTTGTCCACTTCACATAAGTAATTTTCTGTTGTACGTGAGCCCCAATCTCTAGTGCTGCTTCTACACTACTGGGGAAGTTGGAAAAGCTGAAGCTGGTTAAAATTGATTGTATTTTTTTTTCCCAGAAAATGGATTTAGTTCCCTTGATCATATATTCCCCCCGCCCTTCAAGCGTCCAATTAACTAATCTGTGATGTAGCAATTGCTTGTGCAAACCCTCCTCATAGATGCCAGACATCAGTTTTCTCTTGGTAGATTCTCACTATAAAGATACTCACTTTGAAAAATGAAAAGTAAGCCACATCTTGGCTATTCAAAGGACTGCAAATGGAGAGTCAAAATCCAGGAGGGACAGACAAGCAGTGAATGGGAAATGTGACAACAGCAAAGTGTAAGGAGAAGAAAGCAGTTAGTTTCTAGAATGCTGCTTGCAAAACAGCAAACTTCCACGTGTTGAAAATGTGCAAGGGCACATTTTACTCCTGGTTTTATAACTTTCCCAAGTTTTCGTGAAAATGGAGTAAGTACTGTCCAAAATTCTAAATAGATTTTAATTACCTAAGAAGATAGGAACTGATGTTTTTCAACATCATTTGATAATACATTAAAAAAAAATGTAGTTAAGGAACATTACCTTCACAATGTCATGTAGCTTAAGGAGTTAGTGCAACAGCCTTTCACAGCTGGGTGGCAGAGGTGTATAAGGATCGAGTGGAAGGTTTTTATATAGAATCATATCTGTTATAAAACTGTCTGTCAGAGTCCCAATTAACTGTAAAAATGGTTGATTGTTCTGATATTTTATCCCTTATTTCAGTGCTAGCTTGGGGAGAGAGGAAGGAAAGAAACAAGGAAAAATAACCCAAACCCCCTGATAATTTAAATTAAAAAGTAAGCAATGAGATAAACTGTTTAAGGCTTAAATTTGGACTCCATTTTTACCTCCTAATATATATCTTTTATGTTGTGAGTACCTCTGTCTGTCGTGTACTTTTGCCAGTTGTTAGAAGGCAAATTACTGACGTTAAGCACCGAAAGTGTCATTGTAGGGTTGACTGGCTATCTGGTTTGGAGATGGGAGAGGTCCTGTAGAGAAGCATTGGTAGGCTGGGATGGAAAAGCCAGTTTGTCCTGGGAAATGTCATGAAGAGGAGAGTGAAGTAGCAGCGTTTTAAGGTACTCATTTGGGAGGAGAGGAAAAGGAAGCAAAACCAGTGTTATGTAAATACCAGCTGGTGCATCATCAGATGAAGATGAGGGTGGAGAGTGTTAAAGACACGTAGCAGAGACTGTGAAAGGCAGTTGCACGTGCCACATTGTCAAAGATAGAGGCAGGTTCAGGCAGTGCAGCAGAGGGAGCAGCTGACAAGCTGAAGCAGATGAGGTTTCCCAGACAGAATATGGGCAGACTGAGAAAAGGTAGCCACTGAAAGACTCTTGCAAGTTTGGGAAGAGTGAAACGGCAGTGGCTGCTGAGGAGATGATGTGGCAAATGCAAGGAAGAGTGGAAGAACAGTGAATCGTACAACCCTAGACTAAAGACCTTCTTCCTCACCATTTAGGCTGTACATTTACACATGTAATCTGTAGGATTAAGCTAAAGTCTAAATGAGTGAAAACCAAAGGTATTCTCATAAATAACAGCAACATAATTAGAGAAGAATCTTGCATTTAACAAAATGAGGAGACTGCAGGTATAGAGATTTTTCTGTAACTATGACAACTCATTTCCCAAGTGCAGCTTGTACATTCTCATCCAACCCCAAGAAACTGATTAGAAGCTTATTTTTAATAGTAATCTCTTAAGGATTAATGGATAATGCTGGCCTTTTCTGACAGTAATTTTACTTTTTCAGAACAGCGTGATACTTTTTTATGTTTTTAACAGCATTCCACCAATATGTGATCCAGTAGGAGCTCTAGAGTCTGCAAATGTGTCTATGAAGTGTATCCAACAGTAAAAGCAATTGCTCCTCTAAAAATCTCACATTACAGGGTTTTTATACTTCATTAAAAAAATACTATGCTTGCAGTATTGATTCTGCTTTGTGAAAATTCTGTTGCAGTCCTAACTATTCCTCATTAAGGGTCCTTCAGCTAGATCATATTAGTTGTTTTTAACTTAATCCATTCCCTGCTAATGAAGATAGGGAATTACATGGCCTCGAACTTTCCATAAGAGAATATTCAGTATCATTAAGAGAACATCCTTTTTCTTCTGATGTAAATAGCAAGCTATAAGAGTAAGTTTTTACAGTCACCATACAAATTAACTAATCAAGTGATTACAGTGACAGCGTCTCTTCTAAAAATAAGTGCCTTAGATTTGCAGGATAAAGTTGAATGTAATTTTACCATGTAGTTCTTATCTCCTGCTTCAACCCATTTATGAAGATATGTTGTAAACCAGTATCGGCTTCTATGTTGTTGTCTTGGAAATTACATGAAAAGGCAGCTTTGTTCTGTAAAGATTAATCTCTAATAATAGCACAGTAAAAGATGTAACAGCTGGTATGGATTAATATTCCTTAATATCTACTTTCATGTGATTAATAGCTGAATGGCTTAAGCCTTCACCAGCAGAAAGCAAGCAGTGGTTACTAAGCTCTACTAAATGTACTGTTTATAATTTTTTTAACAGAATAGACAGATACTTTTTCTTTTTTATTTCCAGAGTTCCTAATTGACTTTAATTTCTCTGTTTCAAAATTTAATTTGTGTTAAAAATATTGTCCTGGTTTTTTTGTCTGGTTTCTGATACACAGTAGCCAAGACTATTTCTAGCACAATTCAGCAGTAAATCAATAACATCTATGTTGGTTTATTTATTAATGTCTTTTGCAGAAACGGACAGGTGAAGAGGAATGCATTAAGTTTTCGTGTTGATGTTCATATTTGGTGGTAAATATCTTTGTCTAGTTCTGCATTATTGGTATAGATTTTTATATTATATTTTTACAGAAGCAAAGTCTTTATAAGTTTGGAACTGAAGAGCAAAGGGTAAATTCCAAAGCTTTTTAAAAGATTTAATCAGCATGTGATTAGCTGGATCAGTGCTCATAGCCCAAGGTGTGCTGTTTTGAAGTTATATCTTAATCACTTAATAATTTACCTAGGTTTTATTGAAGTTTGAGTCCCCTAAATATTTTTCAATTATGGAGATGAATTTGCTCATAAAAGTGAAGACTGAAAATCCAGGTGGAAGTCAGGCATACTGCTCACAAGCTGACAAGTTTTCCCCATTTAATGTGCTATTAATTCAGAGGTGAGGTGCAAGAATATAAGAGCAGCTGTGCCAGGTCAGACCAGAAATCTGTGCCTGTGCCCAGCACAGCCTAAGGAGTACTGTAGGATCAGGGGGAAGATGTACTTATTCTACCTCACAGTCTGCTCCTCTGCAGCAATAATAAAGGTAGGGATTGTCTGGACAGAGGTAATATTGGAGAGGGTTTATGTGAAACTATGTTGTTGCCTTTCAGTCTCCACAGCATCCTTCACCAAGGAGTTCTAGAGCTTAGCTGCAAGTTGTATGAAAGCATGGAAGCCAGCTTGATCTCATTAGTTTTGGAAAATAGTTTGTTATGTTTGGGTAAGATTTCTTTAACCTGATATGTAGTATCCCAGGTTGAGAATCTTTTAATTTTGCTCTTGAATTGTGTACCTGTTTTGGGATTTGATTATAATTTCACTTCACAGTTTTGCTGAGCCTTCCTTACAAAATCCTTATTCTTCTCATTCCCAGAAGTGCACCAGGTATGTTTTTGTCTGTATTTGTCAGGTCTAGATTTGGACAGAGGGCTTAAACAGTGAAAAGTCAGTGTTTTCCTAAGTTACTAGCTCTGAGTGTTGAAATGCTGACATGACATGACGTGCCTTCACCAAACACTAACCTTGGGTGTTCACCAGTGTCTTTCATCCTAGAGAATCCCAAACGCTTGTATCAACCTTCTGTCTTCAGGATCGTTAATTTACCAGAGAAATGCTTCCACCTTCTCAGAAGGATCATGGCATCAAGTAACAATACTTAGTATTCTATTTTACTGGTAGCTCTGCTGTTAACTAGTTGCTGCACGTAGATGTCCTTCTGGTAAACCAGAAGGCTGGGAGAAGGAGGATCTTCATAGGACCCAGGGGCAGCCAGGTTCTGTACCACACTAATCTCATCTGAAAGTATTTTTTTGGCTTGGTTTCCCCCTGCCCCATGCACACAGCCACAACGATGAACCTCATGGCCCAGAATGCCTTATCTCTGATCTCAGCACTTTGTCTTGCCTCTTCTTATCTGTTTCACTACTGAGGGATGTGAGCAGCTGAGGTGGGTTCTGAATGGATGTTTAGCCTTAAGTGTACATGTGTCCCGATCTGTTTGGGCCTTTGGAAATGCAAACCCATGCAGAGAGCCAGCCTGAGGAGCAGAGCCATAGTGGGAGTGGCTGTCTTCCAGGAGCTCTGGATTAGTGTTGTGCTTGCACATCGTATTCAGGAAATAATGGGAAGGCCTTGTTAAAAATGGCTACTGCAATACATTTGTCATTAGTGTTCAACTCCAGTCTATGGCCTAGTTATTTTTGATGATTACTTACTTCCTCCATAATAAATCCTATGGTATTCTTGCTGTTGATAAATCCTTAGTAGTTGGAATAAATAAAACCACTAATGCAATCTCTGAGCTTTCTGACATTCACCTCACTCAGTAGGATTTTAAAATATTTTTTTAAATTTAAATTACCATGCTCTGAAGGTTTTTTTCCTAGTGCTGAGAGAAAGCCATGTTATCTTTATTTTCTGTAACTGAGCATTCTCAGGAGGAATGCTTAAGGGCATAATTGAAATACTTGAACTTAAGCATTTAGTGCCATTTTCCCATCCTCTCTGGCCTCTAGCTGCTGAGGTCTTCATTAGACCCTTTGGGATACTAGGCTTGTGGGATGGGAAGGATGTCTTTGATACACCAGGCATCTGAATTGCTGCCAGGTACTTGTTGTGCACAGGCACCTGGCTAAGCATTTTAAAACCTGAGCAGTTTCATACTTTATTTAGTAGAAAGTAATGTGAAATGGTCAACACTAACTTCCATTAATCTTATGGGTCTAGTTCATTAGCAAACTGCACTTGAATCAAGAACACAGGCAAGTTAGTAAATCTGTCTGTAATGTTGAATTTTTTCTCTGAAAGGAGAATAGAAGCTATGAGATTTTCATGGAGTGAATACTGGGGGATGTATTTAGATAAGTCAAATGACTTTGCTTTGATTTTTAAATAATTGTCATGTTGATAAGGTACAAAATTATACTAATATTATGTTTTCATTATTTTATACCTGTCAGTATGAAACTTCTCATTACTGCTCTTCAAAGTGGTGAAACTAGTAAGCGCTTTCATTTTCTATGCACACAAAACAAATGTATGCTACAGTTTTTCTAGAATACACGCTATTCCCAGCCACCTCTTCTACATTGCTCAAATGTGCCCACAATAATTCTGACAACTTTAAGTCCCAATTTAGGGGCAAAGGATGTGACTACAACTAGGCATGGTAACTGTCCAGCTGACTTTGGTTTATCTATCAGACCAAAACTTAGGTACCCTGCTTGAATAAGTATTGGAGCTCCTGGTTTGTTCCTGCGAATTGTACTGGAAGAAGTGTTCCTTACGAGGAGAACTCTCCATGGAATCACATTCATCAATGTATGTAAAGATAGGATTTACCTAGTAGTACAACCTTTCCTGGTGTATTTCCAGACTTACCCAAGGTGTATGACAGTAGATCAGAATAAGAAAATGTTACCTTCCCAAGATCTTCCTGGCCTTCAACACATTAATGATTTAGTCTTTAAACAGTCAGATGCGCTTGGATTAATCAGCCACTAGATAGAGCTATGCTATGCAGAAGGGACCTCACTATGAAGTATTACACTGAAATTCGTATCTTCCCTAGTAGTGAGCCAAAATAAGGACCAGTTGTTGCACAAGATAGATATGACAGGAAGAGTTGTTCCTCCAGGAAACAGTAAAATCCCTTGTCCCCTTAGTAATACAGTGAAGATCACGGATCTTTTTCTGAGTATGCCTGATAATAAGACTTCAGTGAATAGTCCAATTCAATTCCCATGTAATATTAAATAAGTTCTATCTTTAAATTACCACAGCAGTTGATTTTTCATTGTTTTTTAATCAAGTATTCATCATAGAGCTATTTTATCATGATTGTGGATGGGAACCTTGAAAGCAAAGGCTCCATTACCTTTTTTTATTTCAATCCTTGTGCTCTCTGTCTCCCCAACCCTGATGCTGAGAAATGGTCACATATTGATCGAAGGGTCATAATCAGGAGGAATATGATTATATAAATATCTGATATAATATCTGATATGAGTATATATATCTCTATAATAATATAGAATATATATCTGTAACTATATCTATAATATCTGATATAACGCTGAACTGCCACAGGATTGCTGTATTATTTAATGATTTCTGTAATTTATTTTCCAATTTATGCAGTTTATAGTACTAAACTTAATTTTGACTTATGTTCATTATACAAGCTCATTAGCAAAACAACTAATGATAGGTTCAGTCTTTTGACTGTGTTTAGGATTTTGTTTGCCAAAATTGTACTGAGCTGATAAAGATCTACAGTAAATGCATGAAGCTGCAGAATACTGTATAATTCAGACTGAAAGATGTGTGAAAGTTGTAGGGGACATTAAAATGTGTGGATCTGACAGGTTCTGCTGTCAGTAAATAATGCTGTAAGAAAAGGACAGAACCAACCTCCCTCCAATTAAAAAACACCATGCCCACCAGAAGAGGTATTGCTGATACCCTGTAGCGTTCAGCAGGCACAAGCATAGCACAGACATTGACTGTACAGATTATTCCATATTTATTCTGGCACTGTGCCTCAACCATGAACAGATAGAAATACACCTGGGTGTTTCTTAAAGACATATTCGGTTGTTGGCTCTCATTGAACCAGTTTTTAAGTGCAGGACTTGCAGCCAGTTCAATAGGCATATGCCTTGCAGCTAATGAGGACATAATAATGAAACTACGTTCTAGAAAATTCCTACATTTAGTTTTTCTATTTTCACGTTTTCATTTTCTGTGGTTGAATTAAGCAGAGTCCTTAATACATACTTTTATCAAACCCAAGCAAAAATTTTAATAGCCAGTATTATGAGAATGTATTTGATTCCATTTTGTTCTCGATTCTTGCTAATAAAATGGCACTCAGCCTGCTGGTTGAGTGGATTTGTGATTCCAAGGATAAGCCATGGATTAGTGAAGTACAGCTGGTGTGTTTCTCATGCCAAGTGGTTTTGGCACTTTTTTTTTTTCATTTTTAATGTCCTTCTTGAAATAAATCCTGCCTCTTTTTCTCCGCCTTTTCTGGGGATTTGTTCATGTTCAGTAGGAAACTTCATCTTTCCTCAGACTGTGTGTTAATGAGACTGAGCAAACATGCATTGTTTAAATGACTCTTTACCAAAAAGGGAAATTAGAGAAATGTTCTTAGTTTAGTTGAACAAGTAGAAATTTGTTCTTGTTTAAGGAGTCTAACTTAGTAGTGAGTGAAGCTAGGTTTTTAAGCTGTCAGTCCAAAATGACTGTGCTTGTTCATGAGGATGGCTTATACTAGTGATTTCTTGAAATGCAGACTTCATAAAACATCTGTCTAATAAGGCTGTTTTCATTTACAGTGCCACTCTGGTAATGACCGCAGCTGTAATACTTCTACTCCAGTTCAAGGCCTGTGTTCCACATCCACCTTTCATTTAAAGTTGCAGACTGGAAACTTTAATATTACTACCATCATGTACACAGTAATCAGAGTTTCTGAGCATCTTATAATTTTTAAGTATTTAAGGTTTTGTTGTGGTTTGTTTTGTTTTGTTTTTTACTATCTCCCTGATCCACCTTCCCCTCTGTCAAAGATGGTACCAAACAGAGTAAACTCTCAAAACTTACACTCTGGCTTGGCCATGAAAGTTTAACCCAGCAAGCCCTGCTGTGTGTGGCATGTGCCAAATGCCTTTTCTCTTCACCTATCAGTACAAAGCATTCAAGGTATAAGATTAAAATAGAGGCATATATTTATGGCTTTATTTTTCCTTGCAACTTCAGAGATATTACTTGGTTCACTCACTTTTACAGCTGTGGTAGATACAAATACATTCTGATAGGTAGAGCAATGATTGCTAATATTGTCTGTTAAGCTATTTCTTCCTATCCTTGTTGAATATTACTATGTAGGCTTTTAATGATTGATAATTTGTAACACCAACATCTTTCAAAATGGGTTCTTTCATGTAGGCTTTCAAGTCCATGTAGAAGAACCTGTTACAAAAAAATAATCTTGGTTTTGGAAGCTGTGAATCCTTCATATCTCCCACTGAGTAGTGGGGTGTGAGTAGTAGCTTTAAAATCTGTGCAGGTAATGAAATTGAGGCATGTTTATTCAGTTACTTGCAACTTTTTTTCTGACAAAAATCATGTCCCGTATCTCCTTAGAATTAGTTTGATTTTCTATCATTTTAAGGTTTATTTTTCATGTGAATCAGAAATTTGTAATAATGAATTTAGGAAATTATTTGGTAGCACATGACTTTAAATACAGTAACCTCTGTTTCAGCATCCTGTGTCTTAGTTCTGCCTGGTTTCATCACAACACTAGTCAATGCTTAAGGCATTGAATGTTAATTAGTTTGCTCCCCATGTAAAAAAACATGACTGAAGAATAAAAGCAACCCCAACCTGTCATCAAGGAATTGCACTTCAGCCATCAAAGCATGCAAACTCATAATCTTTATTTACTGATTTCCCAGTCATGGTACTGTTGCTACGGATAATAGTAGAAACTTCTGAACACAACCTGGATGGATCCGTTTTAGAAATCCCTGGTCATAGATTCATCTGTTCAGTCAGTGCTGGTGCTGGCAGAGACATAGGCTCTGTGGCTGGCTTCCTCCACCAGCTGTGATCTGTTAGTGACACTAAAGGAGACCTACTGTCCGTTTTAATACGGAGTCTGTGCAATAGAAAAGAAGGTATCTTTCAGTTACTGAGATGATGATTGCTCCATGTATGTAAAAACAGTTCACAGCTGTAGAGGTGAGCACATTAGCAATTTCTGCTGCAGTAATCAGCAGTAGCATTCTCTATTCTCTGAAGGACAAAGATGAATATTTGTAAGAATGACCATTTTTGCACTTAAAAGCAATAAATAGATTGGATAGTACATTAGGTTACCAGTCTTTCTAGAAGGAAGGAATAAAACTTTGGGCTGTCATATTTGAAATGTGCTTTCCTCTATCAAAGAGGACTTGATAAGAATATCTTGACTAGAAAGATAGACAATCATCTATATAAATTTTCTGTCTTGCAAACTCTCTGACTTTCCAAGGTGAAATAATGGTATTGTAACCTACATGTTTATCTAAGTGCTACTCTGAGGAGAAAGTTGGAAATGCAAGTTTAAAGGATGAATTACGCACTTAAAAGCAATAAATAGATTGGATAGATGATGAAAAATACTAGTAACTGCTAGGAAGTAACTGCTAAAATATCTACTAAGTATATTATAGGGTAATCTAAACCTGGTTCTCTGTGTAGAACATTTCAGTACGATGGTTATGAAAGTTGAATCCTGGCTTCTGTTTGGATTCATTTACAGGGGAAAGAATACGCATTTACTCCCATGAAGTTCTCTAGTGTCATTTTTAGACTATTGCTATTTCTGATACAGAACAGTTCAGTTGGAGAAGCACATAATAGCTTAGACATTTAAAGCGATTCAAAAGAAAAGACTGAAGAGAATTGTTACAAATCCCACCTTGCTGTGTTGGAAAAGTGAAGTGTTTGGTCTCTAATTTAGCTGTGCAGCAGAGCATGTTGAATTACAATGCACTTTCATCAACTACTTGTAGCTTTGCATTCTGCTTCTGTTTTATTCAGTCTTGCATTTCAGTGCTTAAAAGCATTGATCATAATCCTATCCTTGTTGAAGGACTCCTTTAACCTGCAGCCTGTAACTGTAAATCAAGCATATTGCTTTCTTGTTCAAAAAAAAAGTAAAGCCCTGAATGTTTCATTGGTCTTTCCCCTGACAAAACAAACTCATGCTGTTGTGCACAAGTTTGTGCATTGATAGGCCTGAAATAGCATTATGATAAAATAAACTGAAGACTGCTGGCAATATTTTAAATAACATTTTTATTTCCTATACAACACTTGTTTTAGAATGCTGTTTCTTTTCCCCTGTACCCTTTTGAATGACGGCAGGGGAGGGGGTGGGAGAGGTGGGTGTAAAATCTTATGCTAATGCTTTATGCCAGTGAGCTGTAATTCTGTAGTAATCAGAATTTCATGGAACTGCACATTCAGCAAAGTCAAACAGTGCTGAGAACGTGTCCTGAGACCGTCCAGCTTAGTTTGAGCTTTGCAACTAAAAGGCGCAAATCATCTTGCCTAATCTTGCATGGGAACTTCCAGCCTGCAAAGCCATAAAATAAGCACATTGATGGTTTCTACCACTCCCTGCAAAGGCGTTTTTTAATCTTTTGTCATATTTTGAGTACACCTATATAATTTATATAGATGTCTTTATGAGAATTGTGAACAAAGTAATAAATATAGTAAAGAGGGTTATACACAACACAAGGAAGAATCTGAATTTATCTGTGCAGTGAAGAATACATGCTCAGTGCCTTTATGAATTAAAGCAAAAGGCAAACCACTCTGTGCAGAGCACATAAGAAGATACAATGAGGGAAGAGTATGTGTTGATTAATGATTATAATATCTAGAACATAGGAGTTTGATTTTTAATATTTTTTCCTGAGTGTCTTCTCTGTCAAGTCAAATACTGACAGAAATATAAAAACTTCAGTTATTGCAAATAATTCTGACAAGGAAAGTCTACATTCTACTTAACTATAGAGTTGCCGATGTTGGCTCTACTGTGTGCATTAAGACTTGACATTATCTCTGTGTCTTCATTTATACTGACCTTTCTTAAACTCCTTAGTGTGGCTGGATGCCTCTCCAGGAGGATCTATTACTCTTCTGAACCTGGTCAAGAAGAAAAGGACTGAATCATTTAATAATTTTTCAGAGCTAGGATAGTTTGGGGACAGAAGACAGAAGAGACTACAACCTGTATTTCTCAAACCACAGTCTTAATATCAGACAAGCTAGGAAAACAGTGACAAGCATTTCAGAGGACATTGAGATAAATGCAGTGAGATGTATCAAATTACACTTTGAAATCTTGCTTTTCACAGATGTAAGCTGAGTGCTCTTGTTCAAGCCTGTGTTTATCATTGATATCAAGTATATCAAGGAGGCAGTGTGCAAAACTTTTTCATGACTCTCAGTAAAAAAGAGTGAGTGTCATACTACAGAACGTCCTAAACAGGTTCAAGTAGCAGAAAGTTTAGATCAATATTAGGGTTCTCTCTCTCTCTTTTTTTCCCCACTTCCTCCCCCGCCCACCTTTTCCCTTAGAAAAGGGAGTTAAAAACAACTAATGGGAATACTACAACCTTTCACTGAATGAACAATAGCATGAGAGTTAATATAACTACATTAATGAAAACTGATAAGTATAAGGCCCAAACAGAGTGCACCCACATGGTCCCAAATTAAAGGGAAAGCAAGCAGGAAAGCCATCTAAGGGAGAATCTCATGGGTTCCAGCCAAAGAATATTATTATCTGAGAGAAGCGTACTCCAAATAACTTGATTAACCAGAGCACTGCAGTTCTGTAAGTGTAACTTGTGGTATAACTTTGACAACATATGAAAAACATTCACTCTTAAATGCAGACTAAGAAGCTTGATACAAACATTCCAGCAGGATTATTACAGAAAAGTCTTGGAAAGGCGATAATGCCCCAGATTTTCAGGGCATTTTAAAAAAATCGTTTTTAAAGGTGTGTATAATATGTTGCGCATGTACTTTAATTCATACATATGAGGTCTGTATTTATGATCTGTACTTTACAAAGAGGAAAATAGTTCTGTCTCTGTCTTTGGAAGCTCAGATCAACGGTATTCAGTGTGTATTTTGTGCTTCCACATTTTCAGTGTTCACATCCTCACATTACATCCAAGAGGGTTCCAGAGTTTTCATAGGGAATCTGGATCAGTTGAGTCTCTTCAGTTGAAATTATAAAAATCAACACGGAAATAGGCACAGAGATATAGTCAAGTCTTCATATATAATGCCTATTACTAATTAAATTACTAATAAAAACTGATTATTACTAAACTCTGTAATGAGTTTCATTAGAAATTCTGTTTACTTCTTTTAAATTTATTTTAAATTTTACTTCTGCTTTACTTTAAAACTTTGTTCTGTGTTTATTGAACTTCCTTCACATGCTAAACAAGGGAGAAAAACATTATGGTGAGTCAGTACCACTGACTACGAGAATGAACTTGCTTCTTCTTTTCTTTTGCTAAGAGAAACATATAAACTAATTAATTACAATCTTCCATTGAGAATAATTGAATTTAATACAAACTATACAGTTGTCCAATATCAATTTAAGTTAGTAAATGACCAGTATAAAATTAGAGCTATATTAGTAAACTGAGCAATTCAAGATGTATCTTTTAGCACAATAAGAGAATAACCTTTTAACTGGGGGTTCTCCAAGTGTGTTTTTTTGCAAAATGAATGTATTACCTGAAGAACTACCAGGGTAGAACCTAGTGACTAGATAACAGTCTCCTCTGTAAAAATGTTGATCCAATTTAACTAAAGCTAGCTCAGAAACTACGTAAACATCCCTTAGTTTAAACACTTTTCTTATATTTTATTAAAGACGTATTTATCAATTCAGTTTTACAGCATAGAATTCAAGCTTCATGGGGGGATACTAATTTGCTTTACTGGTATCCATGTTATTTAAATAACATTTAATTAGACAATTTTTGTGTAAGAAAAATAAGAATATAAGTAAATAGTCTTTCATTCTTAAAAAAAAAAAAAAAAAAAAAATTGTCTTTTCTTTTTCTTTTGACCATGAGACCAGTTTGGGTAGCCGAGTGTGAACAACAAACACAGTTCAGAGCAGGAGGATGTTTGTGAAGCAAATCTCCCACTCATTCCTGCTTCTCTTGCTTTGGTTCACAGCAAGGAATGGTCTAACAGGCAGGAACTGGGTTCCTTATAGGTGAAATAAAACTAGAAGGTGCAGTCGGTAACACACCTAAGTGCACACCAGTTGCTGCTAAGTATTCAGTGCACAGGGACTAGAGTTAGTTCAAGAAAATTCCTATGAAATGTGTTGAGGTAGTCTGAGAGTACTGAGGAGTACAAAAGACTCATGTAATTAGAAGCATCTCTTCCCTCTTTGAAGGGAAGGTAAATTTCCCCATAGAGCAATCTCTATAGTGCTAATCTTGGATAAGCTTTGATCTGGATAAATACTTTTCATCCATCTGTATGTTTCCTCCAGGCAGGATGTTCAGTTTGAGAAAGGACCTGTTTTTTTGTTTGCTTGTTGGTGTTTGGGTGTTTTTTGTTTAGTTTGGTTAGGTTTTTTATTTGTTATGTGGTTTTGTTTGGTTGGTTTGGTTTTGGTTTTGTTCGATTGGTTTGGTTTAGTTGTTTGTTTGTTTGTTTACTTCTGGTATTCTCCTTTCAGCTTTCCCAGTTGCTTAATTCAATTTCTCCATAATTATCAGAAAGGACTGTTTTTCACTTTGACCTTCATTTCCAGTTGTTTGTCCTGTGGCTTACTGGACCACCACAGGCATTTTTGCTTCTCAAGTGTATTAAGAAGTGCAGAGATACTTAGAAAGGCAAGTATGGAGGACTATGACTCAATATGACTTTTTTATGAGTATTATGAAAAACTAAGTACTTACTGTACTCACAGTTGACTGTCAATGTTGAGTCAAAAGAATCAGACTTAAAATGGAGCTGGGCTGCAGGACTGTAGTCAGAGAGGTGTAAAGCTTATGAAAATCATGTATCTGCAGAAATTGCTGTGCAGGAAGAGGGACTGTTGGTGATGATGATGATGATGATGATGATGAGGGAATAAAGAGGTTCTGAGAAACCATATCCAAAGGATGCAACTTCATCAGCTTTGTTTCTCCATGTGTTGGCTCTTGATCATCACAAAATTAACACATAGATACTACATATTTTTAGTGAAGCTGGACTTACTAGCAGGCAGTTGGGGGGGTTTCTTCATGTAAGGAAACAAATGTTGCCCCTTCTTCTCCCTCTTCCAATCGATACCATTTTTTGGTTTTGAGAGAGGTGTCCTTTATCATAGTAAGCATTTCTGAAGGCTAAAAATATTCTATTCTATTTCCTATTTAAAGACACCATGCAGGTTGCTGCCACTTTTTATTCTAACCTCAGAAACAGCCAGTAAGGAATGTCCAGTAAAATGTGAGAAATCTAAGCACTACTATATTTGTAATGAAATGGAGCTGGGAGGGCTGTAGCAGGGGAGTACACATCATCTCTGATCTCTAACAGAGAGAGATGCTTTACAAGATGAAATTTATTCCTTTGCTGGAAAGCAGTCCCATTTCTATATCACTGTCAGCTGTTGTTCTGGTTCCAGTTTTTTGATTAGCACCTGTCAAAAGAATGACTATTGTACTATTCCTATATAGCAGGTACATCTATTACCAGGTGCTGTAATGTTATGTAGCTATCAAATCAGAAATCAAAAACTAATCCACAGTTGGTATTTTGGAGCATTAGTGAGGCATGGGCTATTTTCCAACAAACCTCAATTGATTGGACTCTTAGTAAATATTTTGCAGTTAAACCTGTGTGCAGAAGCAACTTGGAGCTTCTGCTGCTCCTCTGTTTACTATCAACTACAGTTCCTCTCCAGCTACTTTGGTGATGGTGCATGGGGCTGTATGTTTCTCCTGCACAGTTCTGTGGCAGACCGGTAGTATAGCTTAAGCTCAGCATATTAATACCTTCTTAGAATAATGGTAAGGGCTAAATTTAGGTTGTTACTCTCTGCATGGTGGTGTATGGATTCCTGCTGTCAGTGTACAGAATTACCGAGTACATTAGGTTACCACAGTCTTTCTGGAAGGAAGGAATAAAACTTTGGGCTGGCATATTTGAAATGTGTTTTCCTCTATCAAAGAGGACTTGATAAGAGTATCTTGAATAGAAAGATAGACAATCATCTATATAAATTTTCTGGCTTGAAAACTCTCTGACTTTTCAAGGTGAAATAATGGTATTGTAACCTACATGTTTATCTAAGTGCTACTCTGAGGAGAAAGTTGGAAATGCAAGCTTAAAGGATGAATTACGCACATATGTCTCATGGCATACAATGAAATGGAGCATTTATTTACAAACATTTGCATTTGTTCAGCCACTACCACACTTGTTACCAGAGAAAATATTTGTGTAAAAATGTAAAACTAAATACACTAGGGAGAATCTTACTAACTTCTTTTTTAGCAGTTTTGCAGCTGAAGATTACTGAAACTAAGTAAAATTTAGAGATTTTCTTCCCACTCACCCACAGTAATTCTTAGAAGAATTATTAACTCCAGAATCCCTCTAACAAGAGTATTTGCTACTTGCTGGCATTTCTGTTTTAATTACTGGGGGGAACATAATGCACTTGACAAAGCTGAAAGCTGAAGTGCCTCATACTGTTTCAGCAACTTACTGTGGTTTTAATTTATCTTAGCCATGTATTGGTTAGGAGGACTTGCATTTATGACCATAGATTTCTTTGAAAATGTTCCATGTTTTCAGAACACCTACAAGCAGTTTGTCTTGGGAGAAATAGTAACTTCACAAAATGTTATGAGCAGGTAAATAGCTCCATAAGGCTAAACGGGACAATGTCTGCACACTAAAATATTCAGATGAATGCTGCTAATGAAGCAGAAGGTATTCTTTATTGTAGAAGACACTGGTTTCTGACATTTTAAAACTCTTCATCCTGTGTATACTTAGACACAGCCTTAACTTTAAGCTTCTGAATTATCCCATCGACTTTGAACAGCTTTGTGTGTATGGCATAGTTTTGAGGAAATCAGGGAGGCTATTTGTGCCTATAAAATTAAGCATGTTTGTGTTTACAGAATCAAGGGTTAAGCAGATGCCTTTGTTTTAAAACCTGGATGTGAGCAGTCTGGGTAGGAGAGGAATACACAGTCCTCTGTGGAGGGGCTGGCATGGGTGATACTGGTGAGTTGCTGCTCTGAGTGATCAGCACTTTTTTCTGCTTTGTTACTGATCATCTTTGATGTCAGTTTTGCTTAAGCAGAACACAGACTTCGTTGTTGTTTTTTTCTGTACAAAGCCCCTTCCAACACAAAGAAAAGGGAGGAGGGTGAACTGTAAAACATATACATTGGCCACTATTGCTATGTGAAGTTAAAATCATTTCCATGAGGGAGGAGTAGTACTAATGGCACTTGACTGAGTCACAAAAACACTTATCAGTGGGTGAAGTCTTGCCAAAAATAACACATTTCCCTTGCACTTCTCACAGGATGGAGTAGCTTTTCTTACATTAGCACCAGATTAAAAAAAGCTGTGTCAATTTTCCTCTGTTCTGCTTTAAAAATACTCTTTCAAATTCTAATGACTTGACAAGACAAAACACTAGAGAAATACTGCAGATGAACCTGGGCAGTAAAGGTAGCAATTACTTACTTGGTTATACATGCATGTCATTCAGAGAAGAATTGCAGTGACAATATACCCAAGTAGAAAGAAACCATCCCATTTATTTTACAGTCCTGTCCACCTACGAGCACTCATTCCTTGCATAAGAAGCAGTATATCTTTTTACAGGAACTCAATGTTTTTCTGGATTGCAGATTGAGAATTTATACAAAGGGTGGGGAATGGGGAACATGTTTTTTACTGCTGCTGCACTGCATGTTTCATCAGATCCTACTTAAGGTCATAATAAATTTGCTGGGGATAATAGCCTGTACATCAAACCAGGCAGATAATTCCACTGCACATCGAAACCCAATTTTTGCAGAGATTATAAAATTTCAATAAATATAGCTTGCTTTATAGAAATCAGATTGGGAATTAAGCCATTTCTCACCACTCCTGTTCATGGGTTATACTGTTAATTGATTTTACTTTAAGTCTTTTGAGTTGTTGTTTGTATTAGCTGTTCAACACCCAGAATGCCTGGGTAATCCTTGACTGATATTAAGAGGATTTATGATCATTTTGTTATCAGTTTATTTCTTCTTTGGCGTTTCTTTTTGACTTTTATGAACTTAGGTTTTATTGGAGGTCTAGAGACTACCGTCAGTGTTCTGTATTAGCCCACAATGCAGTAAGGTAGGTGAGAGCCCTACCTTCTCTGAACCACACCCCCATCTTCTGTACTGCAGTGCAACCTTATGCCTGGAGTGTTACTTCTGAGCAAAAATTATAGTTGCTTTTGGTGAGAATGTTGTTCTACGTTGGTGCTTTGTCACTGACTTCAGTGCTTTGTTTGAGCTTACCAGATCATTTCATGTGAGCCTTTCATTTGTGTTTAGGTAGCTTATATTGGAACCAAATGCTAACTTCTGCCTTCAAGCAAAAAGGAGAATAACCAGGGAGGGAGACATTTTGAATCTAGTTCAGCCATTCAGACTTGCACAGTGATTTTAGCCAAAGACACTAAGATAATCTTCTCTTCCAATGTTTTGTCTTTGAGTTTCTCAAATAGTTCACTTAGTTGCAGATTTGATAGTGGCATCAGGTGATATGTATTGTACCAGAATCTGTTGGAACGTACACTTATAAAACTTATTAACTTTTTTAATAATCAGGAGACCTGTAGTTCAAGGGTTGCTTTTGTCTTTTCATATATGCTACTGCTTCATGAGTTCTTGTGGCCAAAGCATTGCAGTGAATGGTCATGAATTTTACTGGTACAAAGCAGTATTATTAGGATGGTTATGAATAAAAAACCCAATTCTATTTTCATGTGAACAAGCTTGTCATGAGTAGTCCAGCCTTTCATCTTCATTCATTCCTGACTGGGGTTCAGCTAGATTATTTTTCCTCACAGGCAGATTGCTGTCACGTCATTTCTCATCTATTCTGACATCTATATCTGTGACATTTGTATTAATGCTCATCACAAGTTTCAGTAGTTCAACAGTGTTGCATTCTGTGAAATCCTAGACATCTGTTCAAGATGTAATCCAGCTATGAAAAAACACGAGATTCTTTGAGCTGCAGTTTGTCTCAGTTATGATAACAGGCTTGGCTTGTACCATTCAGAAGCATTCATATCCTCTCAAATGTCAAAACTCAGGTCCCAGGGCAATTTTGGTACTGGTTTTTGTGGTTCCCCTACCATACTCCTCTACAATGTTTTCTTAATTATGTCACAATGTACTTATTGTTCACTCCTTTATGACTTTCATGTTTATATTTTACTGGGACACTTCAGATTTGTATTTGGTCTGATAATGACTGTAAAAAAGATTACAATGTATTCCCTAGGCATTTTGCATGTAATCTAGCTCAGTTCCTACTCATGTACAATTTTATATATAGTTTTGCAGAAAAAGCATAAAATGTTGCACCTTTTTACACTGCATTTTGGCATTTCAAAATTCAGTTCCCATGTTTGCTATCCATAAATTTTACTTTTGATATATGAATGCACTAATCTCTACATGACATGTCTTGTTAGATCTGACAGAGTGCTACATAATGTGCAGAAGAAGAAAATGGGGGAAAATATTATGCCAGACAAAACTTAATCACTTGGAAAAAATGTTTAAGTTCACTGAGTTTTCAGTTATTCTTACATAAATATGATTGATTACCCAGATATTAGATTTGCAGCAGTTACAGTAAAACTGTAACAACTTGATACTTTTTGAAGATAAGTTGTTTGCTATCAGTGAAGCAATCATATTTTATTCTGGCAGTGGGAGAAGTAAGAGCATGTGTCAACAGTGAAAGATTTAAACAAAACTTTTTTGGTGTGGACTAATGCCTCTATACTGTATGTGAAGATATTGTTTCAATCGATAAAACCAAATTCATCAGTTCTTCATTCCTGCTTACTCCCTGCGAACATGTGGATACTGACTGCCATCAGAAACCGAGGGATTGTTTTTCTGAGACAGTCACAGTGAGGGCAGCAGAGATGCATATCTTTATCCCTTTCCTTCACAGTGCATTTATATCAAGCCATGTCACAAAACAAACTCCCAAGTGCTGTGAGCCTTCCCATAGTATGAGTGCAGGCATCCATGAAAATTATCTTTTGTGTAGTGGCATTTTCTCTGAGAATGTAATTTTTTTCACTCATGTGTGCTATTCCTTTGAACTCCGAGTGAACACTTTGGCTGAACTTGACAGAATTATATATTTGGAATTAAATGCCAGTGATTTCTTCCTCTTACCATGCAGAATTTTGTCACAGGCATTTCAGACAGTAAGGACAGCAGACAGTAGGCTGCTTGCCCTCGACAACAGAAGTGCATGTTTGTTAGGCTTTTAGCCAACTTGGTTAAGATGTATATTACACACACTGTGTTTAAATGCCTTTGCTTTTATGTGGATGTTTCCCACTCCTGAAACATACTAGTTAATTCCTATTATATTATACAACTAATTTAATCATGAAATTTGTATATATATATATATATAGACTGGTATCTTGTGTGGTCTGAACTATTATTCAGAATATTCTCATTAAAATATGGGCATCCTGACAAGTTTTGAGTTTGCTTAAAAACCCCAGTCTGAAATTTGTGTTTTCAAAATTTTCCAAACTTCTTCTTCATGTGCAATAGCAAGTGAGGAAAATGTTCTTATTGCTTGTAGTGGGGGACTTTGGGCTCAGTCACCTTAAACTGAACATTTTAACAGCTATGATTTTTTCCTTTTGGGTAGATGCACGTGGCTTGGTTATCTTTCATCAGTCTCATTGCTTCAACCTGAGATGCCAGAGCAGTTACAGTGGTTTAGAAGGGATATGCTGGCAAATTTCCATTATGGGAAGAGTCAGCAGAACTTGCATTTGATTTTAAAAAATACTGTATTTACTTGGGTGTACAATTCTGTCATTGCATTTTGAGCTAGCAAAGGGAAGAACAAAATGCAGAGGTATGATGTTTCCAATATTGGTTTTAAAAAATGTGTCATCACTTACAAATTCAGGCACTGCAGATACAACCTGGGTTCTTGCAAAATGGCTGGCCAAGGAGAACTCATTTGTGAGCAAAAAGGAATGAATTCCTTTTTAACCTATGTTGCTATAGAGAACCTGACCAAAGAAACATACAGTTCATGTCCAAGTTCCATTTTCAGAAGGGAGTTAAGTGCACAATTTTTAAAATTTTTTAAAATACATTTTCTGGGTTGTGTATCTTTGATAATATTTCTTGCAATTTGTCCAATAGATCATCTTTTTCTAAGCTCATAGAGTACACCACATTCCAGACAGGAGAGGCATCCTTAAAGGCTACTATGTCTGAAATCTGGTCTTTGCTGGAAAAAGAAGCATGTGTCGATTTTATTGTATGTCCTCCATTTCTATGCTTAGCTTTCAAGACTGGTGGCTAGTGGCTTTGAGACAATCCCTTTGCTTGAGCAGGACATCAAACAGCTTCTGCAACAACTGGAACTTTAGCTTGATGTGATTTCAGAGGTCAGAACTAGCAATGTGATTTTGAAAGCACAGAAAAAGAAATTTATGCAACCATGGAGTACATCTGTGATATGCCCTGTTTCAGTGTCTGTTGAATACATTGATAGAAAGACTCTCATTAAATTTAGTGAATTTTGGATGAAGGCTTCAAATAAAAAAAAAAAAGTAAATCTCTAAATGAAGGAATTCTCTGTATTTCCGTTATTAATGGAGCACTGTGACTCACAAAGGACTTAGTTGCTTACTTTCTTTAACTTGGTGCTCTGTAACTAGTATCTTGCTTTCTTCAAAATTTATCATTTTCTGAAATGGAAATTAAGTCCAAAATTTGTTTGTCACTGTAGTTTTGCAGAGACATGTCTAGTTCTTCCATAAACTCCATTGCTGTGTTTCTCATGAAGTCAGCAGGAACTTTGTCTCATTAGGAAGAGCAGGGTCTGTTTCTAAAACAAAGCTGTTTCAGCTGCGTGCTTTGGCATTTAGGGCAGGACAGAGTTGAAATGGTGTCTGTAAAATATTTCTTTTTCAGTCACAAATGTGTATGTGTTCATTACTTTGCAGATACGGGAACAATGAAACAAGATTACAATCCAACAGGCTACATGTCTGCACAGTGCAGTGCAACAGAAGCAGGGAGTTAAGACTGCCTTTAGCTCTAGATAGTATGATCCTTAGACAGGTTTCTAGATGTCATCTATTGTGTTATGTTGGCACCCAGCACAGCAAGACAAGGTAGATATTTGAAAGTTAAAGCAGAAAAAAGAACTACTTGCAGCACACTGTGTCCTTTGCTATTGGTAGTTTTGAAGTATGAGAAGATGTAAAAGAAGTCCTTTGCAGCAAAGAAATTAATTAAGTTGACAAAAGCAACAGGGTATGAAAATGCATGTGATAGGTAAAGTTACAAAATGAATGGCTTATTTACAACTTCAGCTGTTTTAGTACAGCATTTTGCCCAACTTCAAATTGTTCTAAAAAGGATTAGATATAATTAATGCTGTATGACCTCCTTTTTTCTTCTTTTCAAAGAATGTAGAGCTGTACATCTAATGAGGACCCCTGAAAGGACTATTATGTCCAATTGTCTCAATTATGCAAATAACGTTGATATTTTAGCAGAAGGGAGGGGATACTTCAAATTAAAAGTTTGAGCTTCTGCTTTAGCCTTTCTGCAGTGACGGCATTTTTACAACAAGTACAACCACTGTTTGAAGAGAGGCAAGGAGGTTTAACAAATTGGAGATTTGGGCACTATCAAAGTAGATTTGTTGTGCCTTGTTCCACCATGAGATGAAAATACCCTCTGGGCAGGGAGATGGGTCATGAGACTTCTAAAGGATTACCTTCAAAGGGAGTCATGAGATTGGTTTGAACAAAGAAGCTGCTCACATGCTTATCATATGAGATTCTCTTCTTAAAGTGGTGGAAACCCATCTCCTTGGAATTCTCATGAACTTCAGAGTGACTGGAAGTTCTAACAGTAAGACGAATGAGAAGTCTGAACAATAAACAGAAAGATGGACAGAAGCTCAGAGTTACATGCAATTTATTTATTCTAGATGTAATTCATCTTTCCAAACTCTGAAACGCTTCCAGGGACAAACAGGTAGGACATGATTTTAAATGATTTTTTGTTTCGTTTGCGCTGAAGGGCTGTATGCTACAATTGATTGGAGAAAAGTAATACAGTTGAAGTGACAGTATTTTTATTAGACTACTTCCTAGATTTCTGACTCAATTTTGAAAGACAGGAAACCTGAAGTACTAAATGCAAGAAGACAAAATGAGTTTACAAGTCCAGAAAAGGCATCTCAAAACATTTCAGAAGTAGAAAATTACTTCAGTGTGACTATAATAAGATGTAGAAATGCTGACAAAGAGAGAATAGCTGAAAATGTGTCTTACATATTTCAGTGTTTTTGAATGCTACTTCTGCAGCAAATGGGAATGGAGTTCTGGAGGGTTTTGTGTTTTGTAGCTTTGGACTCTGCTTTGCTTTGGCGGTGTTTTCAGTTTTCAAAATTAGCCAGTAATAACTTTCTGGAGTTCACTTTTGGCAACAGGCAATATAAGCAAGCCTTTTCTGGTTCTGTGGTGCCTAATAATTCTTTTTGGTCACCACTTCAAGGGTTTTAAATGCAATATAAGCAAGCCTCTTTCTGCGTGTGTTTGTTTCCAGTTGACTTTATCAAGGTCTGATGGTAGGTCAGGTATTGTGGAAGTCTTAAAACAGAAAAGGACATAATTTATGGTGATTTTTCTTACCCCACTGTGGGTTGCCAGTAAAGGGGGTTTCCCAGTGAAAGACTTAAAGCAAGCATCAGCAGCCCCATCACATTTGTATCAACAGTGCTGGTGTTTGTCATTTGAAGTAATGCATTTCTGCTATAAAAAGCATATTGGAATCTGAGATGAGAAGTCTCTATGAGAACTCCCTCACCAAGATCCAGCCTACATGTGATCCTTGAATGTTCACATATCATTCTTTCAAACAACTGAGGAACGGAGGAAGATCACTTTTGGCCCTTGTTATGCCCTAGCTCTTCAACTCATGACTCCAAAGGATGATACTCAGATCTATTCTTCCATCATTCCTACCCCTTCTGCTGTAGTGTAGCTGGAGTCTTGAGGAGGGACACCTCAGAGTAACAGCAGCTCCAAGTGTCATATCTTTGTATTCCTCTATCAAGGCAGAGACAGCTGTGAACACAGCTTCTGGTCTGTTCAAGTCTCCTTTGACTGATTCTGTCTTTAAAATTTTTCTTACCCATTTTTGGTAATGGATTATATCCAGTAAACTGAACCCTTTATCATATTTTTTCCCTAAGAAAAGACTGTGGCTACCCTTTTGAAGCCAAATGTGTTAATGAGTTATACCTAGTATTTGACAACTATAAGTAATACTGTACAACAGTACAGGCAGAGTATTTCCTGTGTTGTGTTCCCTGGATTGTATTACGATCTGTTGAAGCTAGATGTGGTGTTCTTTCTCTATAGAGAAGAACAACATGTTGCACATCATGAAAAAAAAAAAAGTCCAGGAACATTGCTGGAGATACTGTTTTCTGGTTCCATGGCAACCTAATAATTCTTTTCAGTCACAGCTTCAAGTGTATTAAATGCATAAGAGCTGAAAAGATTGACCAGCTTTTCTGAAAACATTTTTTATCGCCTCTGCCCTTTGTAGTTATTTCTGTCTCTAAGTACTCAAGTTTTCAGAAAGTTCCCAATGACTGTTTGGCAACTCTCAGGTATATACAATACGATATGTTAAACATACATATTTAGTGTCTCCAGGAAATAATTTTACCCTTGAGTTCCGATGCTTTCATAATGATTTCTAAAAGATTATAAGGAATAATTTTGTGCAAACTCTGGAGTCCAAGACTTAATTTAGCTGAAAATTCTTTCTTTTTTGAAAATAACTGAAACAGTAGGGTATAAATTGTGGCTGATTGTGTCATACTATGTTAAATCTTACATACTAGGTAATACCTGGAAACAAATTGCTTTACTGAGTATGAAATTAGCCACACAAGTTGCAAATTTTCAACAGCTCAAATGCTTTAACAGAATTCTACCTGGAAAGTCTTGTTTTCAGGAAAACTGCATGTATTGCAAACTAATGTTAATTTCTTAAGGGACAGATGGCTGACTAGTATGTGACATATATTTGCAAAAAGAGTGCATATTTACAAAAAGCTGAAGAGAGAAGTAAATATTTATATTTTCTCAAAATATGTATTTGTTCAGCATCTCCAGATTTTAGAGACTTTTGAGATATGTGTGTATTGTATTATATTGAGAATATAGGCATTTTACTTAAAGTGTGTTTTATTAACATGCCTAGCAGTATGCCTTAAATAGTGGCTTTCTTTCACCACATTTTGAAAATGTCAATGTACTAAATTCTCCAAGCCTACCTGTTCAGTGCACTCTGCACTTCAAGTAATGTAATTTTTCTATTTCAGGCCAGAATAACCTGTATTAAAGGCTCATAGTTAAGAGTAGTTTAAGAGAAATATCCCACATGTATATAATATGAAAGTGTCCTGACTTCCTTTAAAACTGTATCTGGCAAAGAAGCAGGGCAGGTGGTTGTTACAGTACAAAAATCTCATGACCCTTGTCAGAGCTGGAAACCAGGGTCACCTTACATCTTCAAATAAGAACTATTAACAAATTATCTTATAGAAGAAGCTAGTAATTACCAGGCCATCTTTGACTAGTATTGCTCTGTCTCCCTGCTCATCCACTCTGCTATATTTTGCCTCTTGAGAATGGTTACTTGTAGGCAGGGATGTCTCCACTACCCAGAGATAAAGTTGCTCAGTGCTTTCCATCCTAGCATCTTGGTTTGTGTTTGTTATAACTCTGCTTCTCACTGAGATCTGGGAGTAGAGCTGGCTATCTGGAGTGCCTGCCAGCTGAAGGGGTTTTTCTGAAAAAATATCCAAAGCAGACCTCAGAAAGAAGGCTAAGTTTAAATGTGTATTTGTATTCCTTATCTCCCTAGCATCTGGAACAGGACTAAAGGCAAGAAGAGGATTTGGCAAGTTAATAACAGATCTGGAATAGGTAACAAATGCAGATTATACATTAGTGTTAACATTTCAGGGAAGAGATTTTCCATTTTTCCAAGAGATTTTTCCAGTGTCTGCCTCTCAGTGGGGTGTCTGAGCTCATCCAACACACTTCACAATTGTGCCTGCATGGACTTTGTGCTAGTTCTGGGTATATCCAACCATGTCAAAGCAAGTCAGGTCTGCTCTGCTGTTGAGGCTGTAGCTGTTTTTCACATCTCTAAGCCTCTGGGGAAGAGCTGCGTATCTCTTAACAGATGCAGCAGAATTGTGGTAACTTTGAAAAGAGAGCTTCTGTTTTCCTTTTGTAGACTGTGTCCCTAAGTTAGAGAACATGAAGACAAAATGATTCCTCTTGTTTCAGTGGATGTTTGTTATGTGCTGCACCAGCAGGCCAGGAACACAAAGCATAATGAAGGCGTGAAAGCTCACCACTGCACTCTGTGCAGCGTAGCTTTACTTACTGGTTTCCACATCATGAACAGGAGTGATTTCTGGCATCAATTTGAAATAACAATATTGCTTACTGACACTGACAACCACAGAGCAAATATTTCCCTGATAAAACTGCTACAAGAGCACAGTTTCAACTTGAACCATATGAAAAATAGCGGGATGAAAATAAGAATTGTCTTGAGGAAATAGTGTTATATTTGAAAGAATGTTACAACTGTTATAAATCTCTTCTTGATACTTATTGGCAAACCAAGTAAGAAATCCTCTTTCTATTGGATACTGTTTGGTACTTCGTATTCTAGTAATTGCTAAAGCTATTGTCAGTTGTACAAATAACTATTTTTGATATAACACATTTAAACTAGGGATTCAGAAATTGAGTTTAGGTTCGCAGACTGTCACCATGTTCTGTAGCTGGAGACATTGTTCATGGCTCTGGCTCCCTAGAGATACAACACAAATTTAAAATAGCATTATGGTTTTATGCTCTGTATTTCTTAGAAATGAACAGCTTTTCAGTGAAATCTTACCCATTCATGAGTGGCTACAAAATTGGATATTAACATTGTCACATAGTTTGAAGTATTTTTCTCCAGGCAAAAGCACTGTTACTGGGAGGACAAGTGTTGTGGGTAGAACTAGTCACCTGAAAGCTTGATGAGTTGGGCACTTGGAAAAAATATTCCTTCAACGTGATGGATAGTGTTATCGGGATGCAGCACAAAATAGAAATCTTTCTCGTATCAGTTTTAAAGTTCCAGATGACAGGGATTCTGCTGATACAATTTCTTTTCTTCTTTTGTCCCAGTTGTTTATTGGGCAGAGTTGTTACTTGTTTTCTCTCAAGTGGTAGCAACCTAATGTGATTACCTACATGGCATTTAGAAAAGTCTGTGGACTAGTTTACGTGCTAAAGGTATTTGTGCACAAATCACGCACATGCTCAGGGTATGAATTTCATTCCAGGTTCAGGTTACTTTTTTCTCTCACTTTCTCTCATCAAAGCAAACATTTCTGCTCAAATCTGGCATAAATATCCAAGTTTCATTTTGTAGAGCATTCTAATTAAATAATTGGGCAACAGCTGAGATTTGGCTTCCTTGGTGATACCACATTTTGCAGCATACTGCAGGCTAAAGGAGGAATACCAAGAAATGTTGGTAACATGGCGTGAATAGGGTTACAGCTGAACGTTTCCACAGATTACAGTAATCAATCCACAATTTACCAAGATGTTCGTGAAAGCAATTTGTATTATTTCAGAGATGTGAGCTCTGCTGCCCAGCCAACTCCACTTTTGTATTGTTCTGTGCTTGATTTAGCTTGAACAGCTTTGTCAAGCCCTGTATTATGTATGACACACATTTGTGTGGTCCCTTGCCTACTCCCCATTGCATCTGTGTGTCAGGCACTGCTGTGCCTGATCTCTGTACATGGCTGCATGCACCAAGCACTGCTGTTTGCATGCCTGCTTGTATGCTGACCAGCTGTGCCTGGCACAGACAAAGCCTCGCTGGAGTGCAGCAGCTGGGAAGCGTGTGCTCTTTAATAGAGCTCCAGGTGCCAAAGAGCTGTCCTACAGTGGATGGTCTCTAGTTACAAGATACCGCCAAAGCCCCATCCCATCCTGTGACCAAGTCGAGCATGCCATCCAGCAAAAGCCTGTGTCCCTGTTGCATGGAGCATCTCGGAGGATCATGGCAATTGAGAGGGATGACTACATTTGGCTTTAGGTCTGCCTTGTTTGGGCTTTGGATGCACTCTGACAACACTACAACTCTCATCCCTGCCCCGCTTTCATGCCCCAAGTTCTGACACTTCCTTTGGTGGTAGTTTTATCATGATTATTTGCAAACACAGATTGTGACTAATTATCTGTGAGAGAATATGACTGCGTGTCTGCAGCCCTAGATGTACATGTTTCTCAGCAAATAGTGTAGTTTGTTTGTGATAGACAAAGGACAGCTGATCTTTGTAGACATAGTTTTTGTGTTTATTAATGCCTATATTAGAAAGGTGACTATTTGTTTAGGGTCTTGGTTTTGTTAACTCATGATTTACAAACCATCAACATTGATATCCATTCCAGGAGGACCTCCTGCAGGAGGATATCTTCTTTTAATGTTCAAGAGAACTAACAAATCCATGAATAGTGGAATAATATAAACCCAGTATTCATACTGTTTCTCAGTAACATAGTGATTTCTAGGCTGAAGACCAAGAATTAGCTGTGGCTTTGGGGTTGTTTTTATTTTTGTTTTGTTTGGGGTTTTTTGGGGTTTTTTTTTTAATAATAATGTAGGTGACCTGTCATTAGTTTTCATAAAGGAGAACAAATATGCCACTGAACATCTGAAATGTGTTTTTTCAAAATTAGATTCTGAGTAGTTCATTCAGGATTTGCAATAATAAGTGGGTTTAAACTTCACTACTATCAACAAGTTGAGATCTTGCTTTTTTTTGTGTTTCTTAGATGTGAATGAAAAATGTGCAATGTTTTTTAGGTGCCATAATCTTGTTGGCAGCAACTATTTATCTGTCAGCTTAATACTCCCACTGGCTGTTGGTCTGAAAAGTCTAGCTGATCTGTCATAGTCCTTTAACAATTCATCCATTCTAAGGCTGGTAAAAAGCACTTTTTTTTTTTTAACTCAAAAGAAGCAGTGTGTATACTTACAATTTTCCTCAACCAAATAAATTTCAATCCAGAGAGAGAAATATACAGAATCTGTATTGAGTAAGTGGGAGAAGTGCCCATTTCTGACAATGAATGTTTCTGCTCAAGTATTTGCACTGGATTATAATGAAGCTTTGGTTAAGCAGATTAAATAGACAAAAGCAGTGAAACTTCAAAGGCTGATCAAATGTGCTGAGGTTTTATTTCCCTGATCTGTAATGCCTGCTTTTGCCTTCCTCTCATTAGCACAGAAAAATAAGCCAGTAGAGCATAATGTGTTAGGCAACTATAGTGCCTATAGTGGCTGATTTGAAACAGGATTTTTAGGTGTATGTAAGGTTTTTTCAATGTAGCAGTAGACAACAGACCTCCTATGAGAGGGGTTTTAAGAACACTGAGAGCTCAGCTGCATTGTAGAGTTCATTTTAGATACCAAGATGCAAAAGCTTCCTTCCAAACAGATATAAAGTCTTTAACTTAATCTAGCAGTTAATTAACTGTTTTACATGGAGCACACAAAACAGCAAAGGAAACTGTTCCTTGGTAAACTACACAGAATAAGGTAAAGCATTACTCAATGATATGGCATAAAAATCCAAGTTGTTTTGGTATTTCTAGCTTGCATTTTCCAGTATTCTCTACAGAACACTTACATGTGCAGTACCTGTTACCATTTATATTTTGAGGACTGTTTCCCACACCGTGGGGTTGATTTAGGCAGTTATGTCACTCCATTAAGGAGTTATCTATCAGAGGCCACACAGAAGTGTAAAATTTTATTTGAGGCAAAAAGTGAATATGTTTAATAATAAAACCTAAATTAATTAAAAAAATAATTCAGTGAAAAGAATAGTTTTAAAAGTAGATAAATGATGTAACCTCCGTAACAGGTTCCTGATAAGCTCATTTTTTAACACTAAAGGTCATAAGATAGTATGGTGTGTGTATTAAGTTCGAGTAATAGCATTGGTCATAGTTGTAAAACACCAGTGAACTTGGACATTGTGTGGTTTTGCATTAGTTTTGAAAGACTACTGTAATTCCAATCAAAGAGAATATTTTACAGCCTGAATACCTGTGAATTAGCAAAATCTGGTCCTGAACAAGCAAATGATATTTGTTTGATGTAACCACCCAGCTCCGCATATCACAGAGCTTCACGGATCTCCCTGTCTTGAGTGTTTTCTGCACTTTTCTAGAAATGCACCTCAATAACCAGACTCTGATGCTATAGAAATAAAGCATTTTCTGAGTTCTGTTTCTAATAATACTGTTGCTAAAACTTTTCATCTTGTAAAAGCCTTGCCAGAAAGCATATAAAAATAACTTTAAAAAAAATTTGGGGAAAAAGGGCTTTTTAGGTTCATTGGAGGGAGGAATGTATGGAGTTGAGACAGGAAAGCTGACCAAGTCACATGGCCTTTAGATATTAAATTTAATACTCTCTTCCTTCAAAATTTGCCACATAATCAATCTCTTTACGCCGAATGCCTGCAATACATGCTTTGTCCTTCAGGAAGCAGGTAACATTGTAAACTGCTTGAAGTTTTGTCTATAGAGTTCTTAACTCTTCCTCGCTCTGGTGCTATGAAGTCCCTAATAACTCCTTTTAAAATGAAATTAATTGTTACTGCCTTGGTAAATCAGTAAGTACATTAGAGTGGACAGCAGAAGCGCAGGATCTCCCAGATCACTGACTGTCAAGGCATTCTGTCTCAGAGGCACCTGAAAGAGAGATTAATGGACAGCTTTTTCATGAAGGAGAAGCTTGGGTTTGCAACTTCTTTGCAATGAGGGAACTTCAAGTGGTCTCCTATTAGTTTAGACATAATGGAGGAAATGAAGAAGCCAAACAGGGACTAATGAGTCAACAAACAAAGGAACTTCAGAGACAGCTTTTGCCTCACACAATAAAAAAAAGATGAACCACCGCACCCTCTATTCATCATGCTGTAGACTGTGCAGCACTTAAGGAGGCTAGTCCAGCCTTGAAGCTATTACCAGACAGGCTGACGGAGCATTCATCTGAGAGAAACCTTCAGTTGACTTTAAGTCAGAAAATCGGTGATGTTCTTTCTTTAGGAAAGACACGTTTTTTCCAGGCACCCTGAAAGTTCTCTTGTAATTTTTAGCTTGTGCTTCTGCAAAAACTTCATGTCACTTTCACAAAGGAAACTAAAACAAAACCTATGACATTTGCTTGATATATGAAAAATTAAGACACAATTCCCTAATTCAAACTCAGAAGAAATAGCTTTCATCACCAAGGCAAAGTCATCGATGTCATCAAATCGTGAGTGCTTTTAAACATTTTTCATTCCTTTAAAATAAAAAGGCTGCTTTTGAGTTCACTTTTTAAAATTCCCCACTGCATGTTAGTTTATTTTTGCAATCATGGTGTTACTTTGCCTTGTTGATGGTTGCAGGGATGGAGAAGGCCTGGGGTCTCCAAGTAACTATAGGAAGCTGGCCTGCAGCTATTTCTGAACCCACTCCTTCAAGTGTTCCCAAACTCAACTGGACGACACTTCTGCAGCAGACTTTCTAACCTCATTGCACAGATCTTTGATTTTGCTCTAGCTTGGCTACATGTTGGTTTTAAAAAGGTTGTGAGCTTGGTCTAACTTCTGGTTTGCAAACATGGTAGGCCACAGTAATAAGCCAACATGATTTTATTTTGTCTTCAAGGTTGTTTTCCTCCTCCTGTCTCACAGATACACCATGCCTGAAGAGTTTGTACTACTTCTGTCAAATGTTTTTTCTATTTAAGGAATATCTCTTCCTGAGATATGTCTCACTAAGAGTGAAATGCCTTAGGAATGACTGGAACTTGATTTGCAGCAGGAAAAATTGATTTTGAGAAGATTGTTGATCAAGCAGGGAAAGTTTTTGTGAAGCAATTTCTACTTGCAAAGAAAGATACTAAAGTATTATTTGGAGTAAATAGCATTAATCTACTTATGTCACAATTATGCTGTTTTTCTGTACTATTTTGAGTCTATTTACTAAAGTAGAAAGAAGCAGCTGCAATTTTTGGTAGACCTTCAGATAAAAATTGTAACTTCAAGACCAGCATCTTTGTGCATAAAGGTTTTTACACACATTTGAGGTTTGAATTTCATCCAAGTCATGAAAAATTCACATCGCCTACTTGCTTCGTGAGTTTATGTATCTGGTGTTTAAAAGTGATTTAACTAATTCAGTGCTTGTTTTTAAAAAACAGTAGCTGAAAATAGAACATAAATGTTACTATAGCAACCGCACAGAAATGTTTCATGATGTTCTTTTTTTTTTCTCCCTTTCAAGGGTCAAAAGGCTTGGATAGAGAAGACCTTTTCAAAAAGAGAATGCATCTATGTAATTGCCAACAACAAAGACATTAGCAGGTAACTTGAAATTTTTATTTTGGCCAACAGAAAAGGTTAATGCTGAAGAAACTGGACTTGGATTTAGACATGTGAAGCTGACACCCAGTTTACTCACTGCCCTTAAAGGGAAATGACAGGGAAAGAAAAGTGCTAAACATTCTTGCACTCAAATCTGTACCGAGCTGTGGGACATGTCATACAGAGATGCTGAGTGTGAGAGAAAGGAGGGGAAGTGAGTTGTTAGTTCCTAGCTTTGCAAACAGGAGCAAAAATTCATGCTGAATTCTGAAAGCAAAGGTGCAATAATGTGCACTGTGAAGCAAGGGGTACCATTCTTCACATTTGGTACGACACTATGAATGACACTGCTGGAATTCTTAGTCCAAATACTAATGGTACTGCAATTGTATGGGCTAGCTAAATTGTGGTCCAGCTTGTTTGGATAACATAACAATTTATGTCACATTCTATCTGTCATCTCTGAGTAAGAAACAGAGTGTTACTGCTCCTGTTCTGTATGCTTCCTCCTTCCCTGTCCTTTAGCCTAGAACAGCTTTCCAGTGTATAACAGAAGTGAAGCAATTTTTTTTTTTTTATCTTTGCTTGTTAAGAAACACCTGTGGGCTGGTAATTCCAGCATATGTGTATGCAAATACAACAGACAGGACCTAGAAGAGGTGTTTCTATGATTCATGAAGAGCAGTGGTCAGTTGAAAATCTAATATCTGATTTTAAATTTTTTTTTTTTTTTAAATCATCATCCAGTATTGAATATACTGTAATCAAAGTTTCTTCAAATTTTAACTTGCAGGTGCTGCTGTGGCCAGCTTATTAACCAACATATTCCACCTCCTCCAAGTATAACAGCTAATAAAAATGGGGAAGAAACAAAGCAAGTGGAACCTCAGCCAGAGAAATGGTCTGTCAGTAAACACACCCAAACATACCCAACTGATGCCTATGGAAACCTTGAATTCCAGGGAGGAGGACATTCAAATAAGGCCATGGTAAGAAGCATAGGCTACTCTAAGGTATACTAGCTTAATGGATATGTGTCAGTATTGCAGCTCACTCACTGCATAATCCATTGATATTAAAGGTGGTCTTTTTGCTGTCTCAGAAAGGTGTGGACAAGATGCTCTAAAAAAGAGAGAAAAGGCAAGAGAAAAATAATACCTTCTTAGGAAGCACTTTATAATGTCTTGATGAAACAGTTTCACTGAATTTACTGTCTGTAAATATCAGGAGGCAGATGCATGTATTGATGCCCAAACTTCCATCTGTTTGGATTATATTTGTGGTCCAAATAACCCAGCATGGTTACAGATATTTTTCTAAGATTTGAAGTCTAACAAAAATAGAAATTAATCTAGACTTCCTGAAAGACCAGAGCTGGACAGAGCTGGAAAATGGTCTGTTGTTTCCTTAGCAGTAGAAGTAACAGCAAGTCAAGCCTCTGGAAAAAATCTCTTTCTGTTTTGCCCCTCTTCTGAAAAAAAATATAAACTTTGATTTTTTTTTTTTTTATCTGCCCATTAGCTTTCTCTACTGAGACTGTCATTCAAGACAACCATACTGCAAAAACTTTTCCAGAATGTATGGGAGAGGTTAGTGGATTTTGTTAGTGGTGGTTTGCTTGTTTATAAAGCAGAAATAAACACAAGTTTGTTTCATTGTTTTCTTTGATAAAGTGGTAGTTCAAAAAGAAATCACAGTGGTGGAACCAAATCAAAAAGAATGCAAATCACTGCTTCAGAGGCAAAAATAAGTACATCAACAGTGAATGGGATAAAATATAACATAAGCCTGCTGTTTCTTATGAAGGTCATTGCTTCTCTTTGGCAGTCACAGAGTCACAGAATGGCAGGGATGGGAAGGGACCTCTGGAAATCATCTAGTCCAAGCCTCCCTGCTAAAGTAGGTTCACTTGGAGCAGGTTGCACAGGAACATGTCCAGGCAGGTTTTGAAAGTCTCCAGAGAAGGAGACTGCTTAATGTCTCTGGGCAGCCTGTTCCAGTCAAACCAGAGGTTTTGGTAACAGTACAAAACACCTTACAGTCATTTTAAATAGGTGGATTCCAACAATGCAGACTTGTAATAAGAGCTTAGAATCACCTGATTGCTGTCAGTTTTGAAGGTGAAGAGAGGAAAATGGTGCTTTTAAAATTAATGAAGTGAGTGATAAATTCTCAATGGCAAAGTGAAAGGTTTCAACCTGTTTTTTCTTATTACAAGCAGCAGAGAAAGGTGTTGCTTTGAAATTGTAAAACCCTTTCTTCAAGATGGAAGGCTTACTATAACCATTATTGTCAATAGACAATTTACAAAGCAGGTGGAGTGATAATATTACACATTACTCTTTGCAGTATATCCGTGTGTCATATGACACTAAACCAGATTCTCTACTGCATCTCATGGTGAGAGACTGGCAACTGGAACTGCCCAAACTCTTAATCTCTGTCCATGGAGGCCTCCAGAACTTTGAAATGCAACCTAAATTAAAGCAAGTATTTGGAAAAGGTCTGATAAAGGCTGCCATGACCACAGGAGCTTGGATTTTCACTGGAGGCGTTAGTACAGGTAAGGAATTACCAGCACTTTTAGTTTACTCAAGAAGTCAGTCGTGTTTGTTCACTAATCTTTCCCATAGGTAAAAGATTTAAGTCTACGTGAATGAGTCAATAGCTGCTAGACTAAAAAGAGAAGCAATGTAATCATTTGTGTTAATCTCCTAGCCAGCCCAAACCGTAAGATTTTCCTGTGTCAATATTGATTTGCGTTACTTGGTGTTTATCCTGAAAAAGAAATTCATCATGGGTTTTAGTAGCAAGGAATCTACTGCTAATTAAAATACACTTTTTTCAGTGGTTGTTATCCTTGTAGCTAAGAAATCACTTACTCCAAATTTGCCTAGCTTTAGCTTCTTACTATTTTTTTTTTTTTGTACTCTTACTATAAAAGTCGATTTTCTGATCATGTGTCATGCACAGCACTTTTGTCAAACTGCACAGGCCGAGTTCCATAAAGTTCTCACACTAAGCACATTTTCCAGTCCTTCAGTCCTTATCACACCTCTGCTTTGACCTCTCTCTAGTTTTTTAACAGCCTTCTTGAATTTTGGATGCTGCAGTTTTTGAGACAGTGCTCGATGAAGCTGAAGTAAAACAGCCTTTCTGCTTCCATTTGATACTTCCCTGTCCCATGTCTCTGCTTGAAGACCTTGCAATCTCCTGTTTGCATTTTCCTCTGGTCTTCTGGCCATCTGAAACAGTTACATGCTTCTGTGTTTCCTTTTTGACCATATTTAAAACATTAGTTTTGCAGCAACTCCACATAACTCCACCAAGAGGTTTTTGGCACTGCTCCTGGATTCTGACAAAAAAAGGATACCTGATATGATGTCCAACATTTGAAAGACATGATGAAGAATAGCCATTTTGCTGATTCCCTATGTATTGTTACATTTTTAGACCAGTCGGTTTCTAATTAATTTCATTATATGTTCTGACTGATCCTCAAAAAAACCTCATATGCAAATAACAGATTCTATAACAATATCTTTGTTTAGCTGAAACAGACATTTATATCAAGTTATTTCTTAGAGAACTGTAAAATGAGAATGAATTCCTTTGACTGTCATTTTACAACAAAGGTCTAATGTCTTTAAAGGAAGGTGATGATTGCTATTGAGAATAATTTTTAACAGAAAAAAACATTTATTATATAACTATAGAATTGAGGGTTTTTTGCTTGCTCAGACCCCAGTGGTAGCATTCTATATGTGTTTAGCTTTGTGTACAATGAATAATACAATCCCAGACACTGCTACAGATTACACTGTGGAAAAGTAAGTAACTGGTTAAGTCTTTCAAAGACTTCACTGAATTCAGAACAAGGATGTGAATAGGATTTACACACAACTATTACAAAATAAAAGCATGGTTTTGTCTGCATTGCACGTTCTATTACAGAGTAGAGATACCACTTCAATAGTGAAAGCAATCCAGAAAAGCAGATGGCTTCATGAGACACAAGAAGAAAATACTACTGTTTAGTGAACTCTCAAAAGTGACAAGAATTAATTAAATGAATTGTACCTATAGGTGTCATTCGTCATGTGGGAGATGCCTTGAAAGATCATTCTTCCAAATCCAGAGGACGAATATGTGCCATAGGAATTGCACCATGGGGCATTGTAGAAAACAAGGAAGATCTGATTGGGAGAGATGTAAGTCTTTAAGGAAACTCCTGTGTAATTTGTAGTGTCAGCTGTGTAACAAAATATACTGTTCATCTTTTTGGAGTATTAATGCTTTCACTGTTTCTAAAGCATGCATAAGAGCTGAAATTGAACAATTTCTTGAAGAAAAGCTGTTGTTCGAATATATTTTTCAGGTTGTCATATATGTCCTGAAAATAAATATGGAGCTAGTGAGATTTCCATTGCTTCTGGTAGTACAGACCTCTGTGTGACAGTTTTAGGTCCTAACTTCAGTGTGGCAGGCTGAGACTTCAATAAGTCACATCTTTTATCTGTACAAGACTGGCATTTATTGTAGATGGCTACTCTGCAGTTCCATATTAATTACTAGGAACTCAAAATGAGAATGAATTTCCTAATGCATTAAGAGGATTATGTAACACAGTGTGTGATCAAGGAGATTAATGAGCTTAGGGGAACAAGCAGGAGAGTGCACAGATGTGAGTGTCATCCTCCAAAGAAAACTCTGCTGTGAGGAGTTCAAGTTTTGAATGTAAAAGCAAACTCTATTTCTAATTCTCTTCTATGTTTTGTTATAAAGCTTTGGTTGATTTATTTCCTCGTAAGGCATGTGCTTCTGCTGGGTGATGGTGGTGGGATGTTCACATTTCATTCTTAGTTCTAATCTAGGTGTATCTATCTTTTTGATATGCAGGTAACACGGGTTTACCAAACAATGTCAAACCCTCTAAGTAAACTCTCTGTGCTCAACAGTTCCCATACCCACTTCATTCTGGCAGACAATGGTACACTAGGTAAATATGGAGCTGAAGTAAAGTTACGACGTCAGTTGGAAAAACATATTTCGCTCCAGAAAATTAACACACGTAAGTAGAGTGGGGCAAACTGTAAACATAACATCGTAAACGGAGGGAGGGAAGAAGGACTTGAAATAATTAAAGGTATTGAAATGAAATGCTTCTTCTCGGACTTTCTAGCAGGTATTTGATCAGGACTGTGAGACTCCATTAGAATATATGCTGTCTGATAAGTGGTGAAAGAGCCCCCATCTAAGAGCATGGAAAACCCAGAAAAGGATTGCATAAAGAGAGAATGAGCAGTTGATAAATAATAGAAGGGAGAAACTTCAAAGCAGTAAGAATTCAAGGAAAGGGAAATAAAAAGAATTTTTTGCATGTCTAGCTAAAATACATAAGCATCAGTAAATACACAGAACAGGGTGATTTTGTACAGGTTCTGTTTACAGGAATCCTGCGCAGCTCGGTACTTCTGATCCCAACTTCATATTAACATTTTATTTTCTTGTTTATATGAATCTGTTTCTTTTGAAATATCAGACTCAGAATTCATCTTCCAGATCCCAACTTCATATTAACATTTTATTTTCTTGTTTATATGAATCTGTTTAATTTGAAATATCAGACTCAGAATTCATCTTCCAGATGAACTCAGCTGGGATTTTTACTTTTAATGAAGCCATTATCAAGATAATTTCATATCACTACTTTCATATTTAGGGGTTTGTGCAGTTTTAGTATTTCTGCCAGTTGTTGCAACCTCTCTAAAACATCTTCCTGGAATTCTTTTTTTCATTACTTAGAAAAAAAATCTTTTAAAAGACATTTTTTCATTAGTGTTTTTGTAGAAAAAAAATATTTTAGAAGATTGAATAAATAAAAAAAAAAATGTTAGTAGCTGTGGTTTCCCAGGAACTTAAAAAAACAACCCCTCCACAACAGTCTAATTAAAAAAGGTCCATAAAAGGTTAATAATCTTTGAATCCATACTTAAATTAAGTGCTATTGGAGAACAGATATCAGTTCTACCAGTTGCCTTTCTGACTTTTTACATATGCTGTTGTAAGCTGTGTAGGCCCATGTAAGTAAGAAAAAACAAATATTCAGAATGACAATTACATGGAACACAAAAAAAATTTCTAATAGGGCTTAAGTGCTCTTATGGGTAGAGTAGAAAAATGAAGTAGAGTGCCAGGTAAAACAGAAAGGTGCAGTTAGTGATCATCCAGAAAATATCTAAACATCCCGTAAAGTCTTTTAAGTGCTTCTGTTTGCCTACTGTAAACTTAGGAATCTGAACTCACCAAAAAGATACGCCTTGCCCTTGAGCGTGGATGCAGTGTCACACACTGTTGTGCACACACATTACAAATAGCTAATGTTAGCTGTGCTTTTTTCATCTTTGTCTTCTGCAGAAGTGCTTGGAGAGTTGTAACATTGTAAAAGGGAGCAGCACGGGCTTGGAAGATAAGAAAGTCAGGGCTCAGAGGCAAGGTGTTCTGATCATTTCTTTTAATACCACTGGGGCTGGGGATGTTGGTTCTGCTTTAAGTAGTGTTTCATGATTTTTGTCATGAGGAGGGCGAAGTTGGGCATACACGTCGGAATTAAGAGTTTTGTGAAGGGCTGCAGTACACCTACCAGTAACAACATAGAGGGAGTTGTTTTGTTTCTTTTTAACAAGCACCTCTTCTGGAAATCTCAGCAGGAATCACTAAGGATTTCATGGACACACAGGCCGGCCCATGAACTATGACTCCTCCTTATCAAATCTGGGGTATACTGACAGGAGGATGTCAGGAAGCTTCCGCTGTTATTTTGCATGATGTTCCTGTTCTTCAGAAAGGAATGAAGTTTGAAAATACAAACTCTTTCACGCATTTTCAGCTGTACAAAAAAGTGCATCTTCTTTATCAAGCGCTGGTCATTTTACAGATTAAGAACTGATTTCAAATGCTTACAATAGTGGGATTAGTCAGCCTTCAGGTAATGTTTTGTCCTTCATTTCCCCAAGTATCTTGTGACCAAGGCTACTGAGACCATGTGACCTGTGGGCTTCCCTTTGTCATCCTATGCCTGGAGATCACAGTGAGGCAGGGACAGCAAAGGGATGCTCAGCTGTCGTCTCTTCCATCGGCCAGCCATTTCAGCCTCATGATAAATACACTAATTCCATATTTTTTGTCTTAGGAGAAAATATTAGGTACCTGGCACCTTACTGAAGACTTCCTTTAGGTAACCAATGAAGAGTTAAAGCATCAAAGACAATAGCTGGGATCCATCCAAGTACCAGTGAAGCTAATGAATTAGTAGGAGAATCATGTTAGCTGTTTTATCCATACTTGGTGTCTGTCGAAACAGATTACAAACAGTTCACCAGTACTAAGTGACTAAGGGATCAGTGTGGAGCTGCTGCAAAAGCAAGGATGGACAGATATCTTGCTGTATTCCTTTTGGGGCTAAGAAATGGCACATGGACATGTGTCCTGGTGTTGGCCATGAAATGGACATCATTTCTCCTAACTGCTCTGGTTTGAAGTGATGCTGTAACACAGAGATCACATCCACTCATAATATCCCAACCTCTTTAATTAAGTTTTAGTGACACTTCTTTTGTTTCTCTTCTGCTTTTTTTGCAGGACTGGGACAAGGTGTTCCTGTAGTTGGGCTCATAGTGGAAGGGGGTCCCAATGTGATCTCCATTGTCTTAGAGTGTCTACGTGAAGAACCCCCTCTCCCTGTTGTGATATGTGATGGTAGCGGACGAGCATCAGATATTCTGTCGTTTGCACACAAGTATTCAGAAGAAGGAGGGTAAGATTTTGAGATCTTCACCAAAAATGTGTTTTGCTCAGGAGGATAATGTAGGACTATATGCCTTTCTTTCAATAAAGTTCTTTAAAAAAACCGAAACACCTCAGGGACAAAATGCTACTAATGGAGTAATTCTGCTGTCAGTCAACTTTTGTTGCCTTTTTGATCCTAGCCCTGGCATTAATGAGTAGGAATTGTTACCACTTGGAATGTACTTGATGGTCCATTGAAGTAAGCTTGCTGTCAGTGCAGCACACTGTCATACATGCTCCTTCCTCAAAGTTCACTGCACTATACTTGGTGCCAGGTTGGGAGTATTAGAAGCAAGGAACAAGTGATTCCCAAGAATTAGTATTTTTCTCAGGCCAGGGCTGGGGTTAATTAGTTCTCAGAAGTTGTACTGTCTGGTCCTAGTGTGTCGTGTGAATGAACTTCATTCTCCAAGAGTGCCAGACCAGCTGGTGGGCTGCCTTCCATTCCCTTGACTTTTTTGCATCTGTGGTGGTTCTTCAGGACAGTGCTGTCTAATGTCACGAACAGCCCTCCTGACCATTGCCCAGATGAATCTTTAAAAATCACTCCGAATCCAAAGTTTTCTGGAATCTATTATTTTTATGGTTGGTTGTCTTCCCCTTTGGTTGATAGGAAGTATGGTTAGTTGAAAGAAAATACAGAGCTTATACTAGCAGCATAAAGCTCACCTGTTCTGCAAAGTGAAAGATGTGTTCTGACAAATACTCCAAGTGGAAGCAGCATATTGCATTTTTAATTTAAAATACTGCTTCTCTCAGTTAAGTAACATAAGCTTCCCATTGCCATTGTGTTGTGTGAAAGGGTAAAGTAATTTGGCAGAAAATAAACCCCCTTGCATTCCAGCTGGTCCTCAGATATCAGAGGGGCTGGGGGCGGCTAGGTTTAGATTCTGAGTGATGTCCAATTTGGCACTATTCGTCCGGTTGCGTTCAGTCTGGCTGAACTCTCATGGCTCAGATTCAGTAACAGGGCACTGTTAGTTTGATACTATTAGTCTGGTCACGTTCAGTGTATCTGAACTACCATGGCTCAGATCACAGTCCGGTCGCGTTCAGTATCTGAACTAACACGGCTCCAGATTCACTAATACCCCCTGCACTCCCTGCCCAGTCATGCTCCACGGTACCACATGGCCAGTAAAGATCCGACGTTGCCTGATGAGAGAACTACTGTGACTAGCTGCATGAAAGGTACAGTTTATTGAGAGCAACAGGAATACAACAAGTTCTTTTAGATTGACGGTGATAAATACACTGTCTGCAAAGTATATGTATATACGTAGTATACAGCTGTGTTAAGTTAAAGAGCAGCTCTAAAAAGTTTCTAAGTTTAAAGTCCCGATCTTACCCTAAGGGAGGGAAGTGAGGTTCAGCCCGTCGACTGATCCCCGGAGTCAGAGATGATGTCTGCTCTGACTTGTCCACAATGGTGTCTTCCCTAACATCCCCCCTTACCTTAACTATTTTTATAACAATTTTTACCTTCAAGGTGGAGCTTGAGTGACTGCAGTCATAAATACCTTTATTACGATTGGTGTAAATTTCTCTCACTTCACTTTAAAGATAGAGCTGAAGAAAATTCACAGCGCAAACTCAGTGAAGGGTGGTCACACCTTGGAGGTGGGTAGCCTCTGGGCTGGAGGTGTGTTTTAGTATTATAATGACATTATAATGAGCAAAGTTCACACAAAGGACAGTACTTTGTCAAAAACTGACAGACTGTTGGCACAGGGTTGCAAACTGGCAGCTTTTCAGTTCCGTAGGAACAGCAAGTTCCCATTTCTCTTGCAACTTTGCAGGACCTGGCCGTGGAATCTTCACTCCACTCCATCCCCCAAGCTGCTTGCCAGCAGTTTTGTCTAGGGAACTGCTGTGAAATGGATTCCTTGCATACCAGTTGCACTCTGCCCTGAAAGTTTCTTTGCTGTTATACCTTTCCTTATATGCGAACAATGCTGCAACTTTAATATGATTTTAGTTTCTAAAATCATCCCCAGTCATCATTCCACACATTGTTAATATCAGAATTTTATCTTTAGTACCCTGATGCAGGCAAAACCCAAGTATATTGTCTTGATTGGGGTATGGCACACCTGACTTGCACTGAAGAAATAGCTTATTTCTGTGATGGAAGTTAGAGTTTAGCTTGGATTAAATATTAAGCAGACAGCTAGTGTTGTCAAGCAGAGCAGGTGTTACTCGCTGAACTGGTAGAGCAGCTCTGATGCTGGATTTTTTGGATGTTTACACATAGGACATATTTAATCCTACCAACAATCAGTATTTATGATTCAGCAGCTTTCTTTTAATTTCCGTCAACCAAGCCTCCTTAGTTTTGGTCAAACTGTCCTCTCTTTTTTTTTTTTTTTTCCCTCTTCTCTTTCTCATTCATCCTTCCTATTACCTTATAAGTAAATGAAAGAGCTTCTCTGGATGAGTCTGTCTCAGATCTGCTCACTGCATGCCTTTCTCTTCCAGTGCATATGATGCAGTGTCCAATTTTCCTCTCCAATAATTATGATGAGATAAATGTCTTCATCTGATAAGGCAGGTCTGTAATAAGAATTTTTTGTCAGCCCTGCTGTCTGAAAGAATCATTTTCTTACAATGAACTTTGAATTTTACTACACTTTGCAGGCTCAACTGTCTCACTGCTTTGAATTCCTGCTGGTAATGTTTGCCATCATCGGAAAATACATGTGTTTTATTAGGAAAAGGATGAAGACTAAAGGGCTCTGTTTCAGATTGCTTTGAGAGATCAAACATTTCTGACCTTTCTACTATGTTTTTGATCTGATTTCTTTAATCATCATTTGGTTCCTTTGTTTCTCAGTTGCATATTATGAGTTTTCAGATATTCTAGCAATTTAAATCCTCTGAGAGAATTACCAGGATAACCAAGGTGAGATATCAGTAGTGTGAAATACTTTTCGGTTTTTAGCTATATGCAAAGGGCCTTGCAACATTTAGAAGCAAAGTGGTTCTATAAGGTGTACTGCTGAAATCCTGAAAACCAAACTTCTTAACAAAAGTCTATTTATAATACATAACAGGAGCAAGACCTACCTGCATTAACAAAGCCAAGTGCCAGGTCATGCACTTGGGTCACAACAACCCCAGCAATGCTACAGGCTTGGGGAGGAGTGGCTGGAGAGCTGCCTGGCGGAAAAGGACCTGGGGGTGTTGGTCAATAGCTGGCTGAACATGAGCCAGCAGTGTGCCCAGGTGGCCAAGAAGGCCAATGGCATCCTGGCCTGGATCAGAAACGGTGTGACCAGTAGGAGTAGGGAGGTGATCGTACCCCTATACTCGGCACTTGTGAGACAGCACCTTGAGTACTGTGTCCAGTTTTGGTCACCACAGCACAGGAGGGACATCGAGGGGCTGGAGAGAGTGCAGAGGAGGGCAACAAAGCTGGTGAAAGGGCTGGAAAGCATGCCCTATGGGGAGTGGCTGAGGGAACTGGGTTTGTTTAGTCTAGAGAAGAGGAGGCTGAGAGGAGACCTTATTGCCCTCTACAACTACCTCAAAGGAGGTTGTAGAGAGGCTGTTGCTGGTCTCTTCTCTCAAATTAATAATGATAGGAGAAGGGGGAATGGACTCAAGTTGCGTCAGGGGAGGTTTAGATTAGATAATTAGGAGGAAATTCTTCACTGAGAGAGTGGTTAGGGACTGGAACAGGCTGCCCAGGGAGGTGGTGGAGTCACCATCCCTGGAGGTGTTTAAAGAACGATTAGATGTGGAGCTTGAGGATATGGTGTAGTGGTTAGAGAAATGCTAGGACAAAGGTTGGACTTGATGACCCTGGAGGTCCTTTCCAACCATAATGATTCTATGATTCTATGATTCTATTCCAGAGTGAAAGGATGGTTCAAGTTCCATGCCAGTTTTTAAATCAATGCTGAGGTACTGAGACGCATAAGAGCTGGTCTGGTTATGAATTTCCTGAGTACTGTTAACTGTTCATGAACTCCTTACCTGTACTGAATGCAAAGATGCTGTGTGTTTTCATTTATTTAAAAAAAAAAAAAAAAAAAAAAGTTTCCCAAACAGCAGGCCTTCTCAATATATATTAATTCTGGCAATGTCTTCTTTTATGTCTCATTTTTCATTTAGGATAATAAGTGAATCCCTTAGGGACCAACTGCTAGTTACCATCCAGAAAACCTTCAACTACAACAGAAATCAAGCTCATCAACTGTTCATCATTCTTATGGAGTGCATGAAAAAAAAAGAACTTGTAAGTGTCCTAAAAGTAGTTCATGAAGATAATTTCTGTGACCAAACTTCTATATAGTACTTTCAAGTGTCATTATCCCAGAACTTTTTTGTTTTTTCTTCCCATATAGCTCCATAAATGCACAGTTATTTGTTCGTAACCATAGGCAAAAAAAAAAAAAAAAGAAAAAAAGGATTTTGTCTTCTGGAAAGCCTCTAAAAACAATCGCAGATTCTTCTCCTATGTAAATTCATAGGAGTCTTTTCAGAAACTTTCACAAGGCAGACTAAGACACTGAGATAAATGTACGAAAACCAGAATCAACTACAGAAAGTAAAGGAAAAATAATTCAAGAAAGAGTTCATAAAAGCAATAAGCATTCAGAGTGTATCAGTACAGTTTTGGTCTTCTTCTTAACAGCCTTTTATTGCAGTAAAATGGGCTATTCATGTCTTTCAAAAGATACCGAAACATTAAGCGTTCTTGAAATTCCCAGCCTCGCTTGATCCTGGCTTTTTGCAGGTCTGTTCTGTGTATTGTATGACTCAGTGAGATTCCTGCCTGCCTGCCATATCTCAGCTACAGAGCAAAGTGTGGTCAGGAAAAGAATCTTTAACGTTCACATCTGTCAACTGTAAACAGTGTCTTGAAGTTGCATTCACTGTGCCTTTGCAGGAGTGTTCTCGTTTGACTAATCATCCTAGTGAATTTTTTTAAATATGACCTCTCCCTTTGAGTCCTGGTATAATTCCATCTCATTCTTCCATACAAATCCTAAGCAGCTGTTTTAAGAGCAGATGAACAGTCTGATGGATTTTTTTTTGTGGTTTTGTTTTTGTCTTTTTTTAATCACAGCTGGTACTGGTATGGCTCATATTTTTATCTTTTTTTGCTAAAGTTGCATATTTCCATTAGATAGAAACAAGAGAGAACTGCCACATCCTTCTCCTCAAACTGGGAATCAGGGAATCAGATAACCAAAATGCTACTGAATGTAAGCATGAAATGAGGGGCAGTTTCATTCTTCAGAATGTGTAATCATACCACTAAGGAAATGGCACCTATAAAGCAGACATAAATGTTTCAATGACAGATTAAGGTTTTCTCTTGAGGCTGAGAGAACAGGGAATTTTTTTAAATTCTTAGAAAAAAGGTACTCATGCTTCCTTAAAACTGTGTTTTCCTCCCACAGAGCCCCCACTTTCTGTCTTTGGTCAGCTTGGAGAAAAACTCCACGTTTAATATTGTCTTCAATAGATGACATGAAACATTTTTCTCAGAATTTTAAATAAACAATACACTGAATGTAGCATGCCTTAAAGTTCTTACTTTTTTTTCAGTAGGAAGCATTCTCTTGCTTTGTACAAGTAATTGCTGCATTGTTCAATGAGAAATAGTAAATCCTTCTCTGGTACCCGGCCAGGTATGATGGAAGGGGGTAAAAAAAGTCTTTTCCCTGGAATATTTGCTTGTTACTTGACATGACAATACTGCATGTAGTAGCTGCCAGTGCTTGTATTTCTAGTCTCAGATTTGGAGCAAAGAAAAGTAATGCAATATAATTTTTAGTTATCTAAACCTAAATCCTGACATATTTACTTCAGAATTGGTGCAGTATTTCAGTTTGAGCATGAGGTCAGATGTGTTGTTGTGAAAGAGGGGAGCAACCCCTGTGTGTTACTTGTGCCAGTGCTGTTGATTCTTAAGTAACAGCTTTTGTGCAAGTAAGATCTGAATCAAAATGTCTAAAATTTAACCTGATATACAGACAGAGATCCCAGAACATGAGCAATCCCACCATTTCTCGATAGAGCTGTTAATACCATGCACAGGCATGCTTCTGGTTCCATATTTTTCTGTTGTGTGGTTTCACAGTGACTTTATATTATTAGTGAGTGAAGGGCTAATGCAAGAAAGATACCATTTGATCCCCACTTAGAGTAATAGGATACAGAGGTGAACTCAGCACAATGGTGATGATTATAATGCAAAGAAACTTCCTCAAATTGGGTACATCAAGCTTTGTGCTAGTCCTCTTTTTATACAAACTGCTACCAATGATCAAAGTGCCAACAAAAGCATTAATTTTACATTACTTTTAAGCAATTAAACACTGGAAATGAGGATGTTGTTTTTATCAGATTACAGTTATCCCTGGTATTCCAGTCAAGGAACAAAGAGGAGTTGAAAAAACCCTCCAAAAATACAGTTCATCATATTCACTGAATGAACTCTGATTCTCTGATACATCCTGTTCAGCTTTTCAATTCTCTTTCTGTCTCATATCAGTAGAAAGGGGGTTATCAAAGAATTTGGGACATAAGGAAGTTTACATTATGAGGAGATTTGCTATTTTTCATTTCTTCTGCTTTGGAAAGATGGACACTAAAATTGGTTTTGGAACTTTGAGTTAAGTAAAATGTTAAGTACAATTATTTCTAAAAGTATATGCCAGCTGCGTATTCCCTGCCACAGACATGTCCATAGGAGCCTGGCCCCTCACAGGTAAAAGCTCATACAAAATGTTCCCTGAATTTAGGGTATTTTGGTTCAGCCAAGGAACACCTGAAAAACACGATCAGTGGCTCTCAGGATTAACCTACAAAGCCATTCTCAACATCTTTCAGGAACTGTCCTATGACAATTGAAATGACATGACTGGATTTGGAATCTGCGTCAAGCAATCACCAGGTTGTTTGTAGACTTTCTACCAGTTTCATATTCTCCATACTCTCCAAAAAGCTGGCCTTTTTTTCAGAGATTATGCTGAATCATTGGCTCATACCTCTGAATTTTCTTTATAATGTTGACCTCAACTGATAAGGAAGTACTTGCTTACATATCTATACATTTCAAGACACCAAGTAAATACTTAAATGCCAATAAGTAGTTTCCTGCTTCCTGTATAGCATCATAGAAACCTATTCTTCTAATTGTGTTTGCTTCTTCCTTCATTCTCTCCAATGCTTTACAAGGTTCAATACTTTTGATGCTGAATTCCCTAGTGTGGGAGGGATTTCCTCAAGAAGAGAAAGTCTATTTTAATTCTATCTCTGGTCCATTATTTTGGGTCAAGTTTTGATACTACTTAGTTCTTGGGCTCATAAAAGCCAGATTATTCAATTTTTAATTACTTTTAGCAAGATATATTTAAATACCTTTGCCAGAACTAAGTTCTCTGAGGATTAATCCAACTGCAAATGCCACTTGGAATAGAATATGGCAAATGCTCTATTTTCTAGTAATGCAGCTCTGTACTGCAGTCAAGTAGACACCCATCCATGCTTTTTTTCTTCTGCATTCAGAAGTATTACTAGCATGCCCCGATGATTATATAATATCTTACTTTAACGGCTGCAAATAAGAAGTCTTTAGATTATCTGGGTAATGTAAATGTACTGTTGATATATCTACATTTGTATGCTGCTGAGATTAGTTCCATACACATGCCTCCATCAGAAGTCAAGTTGGTAATAAGCATGACTGTTGAAAGCTGACTAACAGAGTCAGCCTTTCTAGAAGAATTGATTGAGAAAAGAGAAGCCTTAGTCAAAATGCTTCAAATTTAAAATGCACGTCAGAGCAGGCGTGATTTAGTCAGCAAAATTCAGACACTGACTGTGTAGCCTAAGCAGGCTTATGGTTTGCATTTGTTGATAATATCTGCTTTCTTAATTAATAAAGGTTTTCCTTTAATTGTCTGTTCTAATGCCATGTATCTTTGCATTCATACATAATCTGTTCTGTTGAGAAAACTGCTATTCCCAGTACTTACTACTATTATGTACTCTTAAGAGTTGCTTTTGGAAAATAAAGGATTTGTTATTTTTTCTCTGCATTCAGTATTAAATTAATTAACAGAATATTAGGTTATTCAGCTTTTGAATTATTAAACTTTTAAGATTTACTTACATGGTTAAAATTTATACAAATTACTATTTTTAACCTAAGTCAGTGAATTGTAGTGGACTCAACTAATCAAATGTGATTAGACATAATTGCCTTTTTTTCATTAGTTGATTCTGCTTTTTGGGTTGTCAATATGTGTCACGGTTTAGGGTCAGGGCAGCCCCTTAGACCTATAACAGATGCTCTCTGTTAACCCCCCTCCCTCCCCAAAGGGGAAGAGAAAGGGAATAAGGGAGAGAGACTTAGCAATTAGAAAAGGAAACTAGAACAGCTTTAATGAAAATGAAATTAATAATTATAAAAATGGAATATAGACAAATATATACAAAACCAGTATGAAACCCAACCCCCCTGATGGTAATTCCATCACCGTCACCACTGATGCTGTGGAGCAGGCACCAGGGGAGTCCCAGGCTGGACCCCACAGCAGACGGAAGCTGTGTTCAGGGGCTGGATTCTGGTACCGGATCAGGAACACACAGACCGGGATCGAAGGCAGAACGGACAGAGTCCTCCTTGGGTGCTCCGAGGGATGAACCAGGCAAAGCCAAGCAAAGCTGGCAAAGCAATCCAAGAGGGGAGAAGAGGCCAGAGACCCTTCAGATCCCTCAGCTCTGTACCGAATGTGCTGTATAAGGGCTGGAATCCCTGGTTGGTCAGTTTAGGGTCCCCTGTCCTGTCCGCTCCTCCCTGCAGGTGCAGCCTCTCACTTCCTGCACCCCCCCAGGGTGGTACACAAGATCCAGCTGTGGCCTTGGTCTGCACACCAGTCCTTGGTAGTAACTCTAACCATGGGCTGTTATCACTGCTAGAAGCAGACACTGTCTGTGAGAACAGGCTGCTAACTTCAGACAGTGCAGTTAGTTAAGAGAACTGAGCTGAAAAGTAAAATTACTGAACAGAATTAGTTCTCTTCTCACTCAAACCAGGACAATATGTATATCCTGCAACTATAAAATATTTGAGTGTTATTGTCAAAGGAATTAATGCTATGATAGTTATCTTGAGTAACTAGCATTTCCCTTTCCAAGCTGACATTTCCATTACAGCTGGAAAGTAATAGACTGTCAGAAAACAAACAGTTTGGCATGGCAGTTTTGTCACTGTTTTTCAGAATTCATGGGTTTGGGGAAGAATTTCACCAAGTTTGTCATGTTTACCAATGCAGGGGTATTTTAGGACAACTTTATTGAAATAGTTTAATTAAATGATTTTGTGAAAATTAAATTTCAAAGATAAATTTAGAGGAACTATCCTTTTTGAAAAATCTCACGTATTAGAGAATAATAAGGCTTCACCATTATGCCTTTTTTTTTCTATGTACATGTTTAGTCTCTCTCTTTCATGTCTTGTAATTTTGTGTGTTTGGTGTGATGCTGTCCTTTAGATTACTGTGTTCCGCATGGGATCTGAAGGGCAACAGGACATTGAGATGTCTATCCTAACTGCTCTTCTCAAAGGTGGGTTTTCTGACCAATTATGGAGCATGCACGAATTGATCCCAAGACAACAGTCCTATACGACCTCTGAGTTTCACTCTTGATGTTTAAGCCTCTGATTTATTGTACTGGATTTTAACAAGTAACCTGAACATGCTTGATTTAAGGTTCAGATTAGCTTGAGGCATTAAAAGTTTTGTGTGCCTGTCCTCACCTAAAAACCTGGGACGGTAATGATGCAACAACTGTACTACTGGTATTTCAACACATTTTGTTGCAGATCTGGCATATATTAATAAAGGTAGAAATAAAGGTGGGAGAGTCAAAGACTGTCTGGGTTTTTCCAGATCTCAGATTGTGCCCTTGTTGAAGCCCTAGGGCAAAATTTAGGATCAGTTCCATTTTTATTGGGAGTTTGTTATCTTTGTTTGAAACAACTGTTTTCTGTATGCAGGTATATCTAGTAGTTGATGCAGACTTAATATGGGATCACTGGAGTCCCCAAAGTTAAGAAATAAAGAGAGGAATTGCTGTACTCATATCTACAGCATCAACCAGAGAAGCTGAGAGGAGGAGACTTTTAGAACAGTTAAATGTCTACCTTTACCATCAGAATATGAAGTCAATGTGGGAGCTTTAATGAAAAAAAAAGAAAAGAACTTTGTTAATTCTTTTGAAATTAGGATTATGGAGTTAAATTGAAGATACTACAACTTGATTTGATAAATTTACTTCTTTGTGGTAGAATTATTGTAATGCTGATATGATGTGGAGTCAGGCTTGCTATTTTCTAGTTCTTGGAGAAGTTAGTTACAGAAGGTTGGCCAATTTAGTTTTATCATGCATGAAATACTAAACATATATGTGTTTCAATTTAGGTACCAATGCATCTGCTCCAGACCAGCTCAGCTTGGCTTTGGCCTGGAATCGTGTAGACATTGCACGCAGCCAAATCTTTGTCTTTGGACACCACTGGCCAGTAAGACAGTTTCATAGTGATATTTGTTAACAATTTAAAATAAGTGGTGGAATAGTCACACTTTGGATTTTGTGGAGAAACAGTATTGAATTTTTGAGTTTACGCTGAACTGATGTAGGATATCTCATTAATTAAGAGTGACTTGTTTGTTTTGAAATTTCCTTATGCTGCCATTTGCAAATATTTAGCAGTAGTTTAAACTCTGTGAAAGAAAGAAAAGCAATCACATGACAAGAAGAAAATTAACCTTATTTAAGATACCTTGTGGGATTTGGTAAAAAAAGGCATGCCCTGGAAACAATTTGTGGCCTTACATGCAGCTGGACAATAGCAGTCCTGTTCACCCCCAGTGAACTTGTGTGATGAGCTAGAGTTGCCTAGACATCTGTCTGACTGTGTCATTGACATGTGCTAGCAGTTGGCAAGATCCCCACATACCTATTGAAGTATGTGGCAAGGAAATTCACGGAGCTGCTATAAAGGAATTGTGTTGCTCGCTTTATTAACAACTGTGAAAATCTCTGTTTGTATTAATGCAGCAAAATCCTCATGAGCAGAAGAAACCACTGTAGGAAACAGGCTTCTGTCAGACAGAGCTGTGACAAATGAACTAAGCAGCAGATCTTCAGTAAAGCTTTAGGTCCTGAAATGGGATTTCTTTCTCAAATTATTGGAGTTTGAGGCTGTACTAGTTGAAGTCAGTGGTGAAACACTGTAGTGCCCTTGTTCATTTGTGTAACTAAAATCCTCCTACTGAAGCCACTTCCATGTCCCACAGTACTGATACTTTTTGCTTTACTCTGTGAACCAGACGGTGCTGAATTACTATGAAGTGTCACAAAGACACCTTCCTAAAAGAGGCAGTAAGAATGAAGTGCAGGAATTTTATTTTTTTTTAAATTAGTTGTCTTTTCTGAAACTGCGCAATAACATGACACTCAAAGGAACACTATTCGTGTGCATGCTATTCATAATGGTGAGATTTATTTCATTTGGAAGCCTGCATACTTAAATTTAAACAAATGTTACTGCATATGCTGCTTCTTTCACTTATAGTAATGTTATATTTCCAATATTCAGAGTTCATTAAAATGGTTATACAGACAGGATTTAATAAACCTAAAGATTATGAAGTATTATTACTGTGTAACTGTTATTTGGACAGAATGTTCCAGTCTCCATATTATTGTTGTTAGATTCTGAGGTACCCCCTAGAAACTGAAGCCAGCTACTGCTTTGGCCTATTTCATACTCACACTGTGCAACAATTTGTGGAAGTAGTATCAGCCAATTGCGATGCACTGTCATTTCAGATTCATAAAGATTGCTTTCAGATTAGCCTGGGCTGCAAGTTGGCAGTTGCAGTTTTGTCCAGGCTATGAATGGATTCATGGTAGCTAGGCAGAGAAAATATATATTTTAATTTTTTTTGAGACAAAACAAAACCACAGAAAACAAGCTCGTTAAAGACAGAGCATAGATGGTTGTAATCCAGTTTACATCTTAATGGAGGTTATATAACTTAAGCATGAGCTGGAGCAAGTTAAGTCTCCAAATCACAGACAAGTAGTGTTGCATTATTTGCATTTGTGTTTGCCCGTCTTGGATAGATAACGTTGGAAACGGAAAGGACATTGCAAAGAGTAAATGTTTCTGAAGAGGTATAAACAGAAATATTGTCAGCAGAATGTAAATGAACCAGGTAGTGGCTCTCTTTCCTCTCCTTTCTGCCTCCAGAGTGTGGATGCTACTTGACATCATTCTTGTTAAGATCTTTCTGTCCAGCTCCTTATCCGGCTTGTTGCTATTTATTTTGACAAGTATTGCTTTCGCTAAGAGCAGAGAAGCTCAAGTGTCACAAAATTGAATAGTGTCTCTTCCCCGTCCTCTTACACTGATTTTATTTTGTGAGAAAAATCCTCCGCAGTCTCCCTACTTCACTACTTTGACTTTCAGTGTTACTGACTACATTAGACATAGCAGCTTCAAAAAAAAAGTGTAAAGATGTGGCTATGCAAAAAGGTTCTTACTAAAGGAAATTATAATTTTCAGTTGACTGCATGTGAGAAACAGTGACTGGGCAGCAAGTTTAATAGGAGTGAAATCAATGAAATAATTACTGTATGATCAAATAGATTCCTAATACTTCTAATGCATTATTAAATACAGCCTTTAGGAAGCCTTACAGCTCCTGATGGTACAGCTCCTGAGAAGGAAAAGAAATCTCCAGTGCCTCAGACCAAGGGAGCCAGAGGAAAAGGAAAAGGGAAGAAAAAAGGAGGAAAAGGAAAAGAAGAGCCAGAAGAAGAAACAGACCCAAGAAAGCTTGAACTCCTGAACTGGGTGAGATGGAAGTATTTGTATTAAAACTATCAAAGAATTCTTTTTTACTGTTGTTGTTTTGGGGTTTTTTTTCCATGCTAGGGGACAAAGAGAGAAGGAAAATACACATTTTCCTTTTGTAGAATGCTCATTTGCACATTCTCACAAGATCAGCAGTGGATTCTGCAGGGATCCCTTTCAGTCATTGAGACAGGAATTCCTCTCTCATCCCATGTGCACCACATGCAGATGTACCACAGCAGTCAAAGAGTTAGTGCTTATATGCTGCATCTTCTTCACTGCCCTTGTCAGAAGGAAATAAGAACACCAGTGAACATCTTCATCCTTCCTTGTACATGTAATTTATCCAGGGAAGGCAGTTTAAACATCTCCATTTCCAAGTGCTAACTTTTCCAGTTGCAACTGGTTAGATTCTGCTGTTGCCTGGATTAAAGTTCATGTGTTAAAGGGATTCCTGCTTAGGGGGTTTCCCCTCTCCTATTGTGTTCTAACCCCTTAGACCGTATTAAGAGAAGATTCACTAGGCTTCCTGACCAACATTTTCCAAAGGCAAAGCTAAGTTGCTGGAGGAAGAGGAAGTGCTTCTTGACAAATGATTTGAGTCTTTCGGCATTTCATGTTGCCTTTTCTTTAAGAGGCAGCAGTTTGAGTGGATGATACATATGCAAGATACCAGGGTAAATTATGGCAACCTCTCCTTAAACATATAAAGTGTGTTTTTCATAAAGTTTAACTTATTTCTTTCATGTTGAGCAAGTAAATCTCTTTTTCATATAATGTGTCAAGCATGGTATGCCTGCTTTAGTTAAAAATACTAAACAAAATTATTTAAAGCTTTATTATTATTGCTAAAGGTTTCTTTCACTGCTCTCCTCTCAGCCAAGACCTGATGGGAATACTCTACTATCTGTATTGCTTTGCATATGATTAAAATGTCATTTTATAAATTCCTTTTCACTTACAGTCAACATATTTGGGAATATCCTAAGTCATGAAAATGTACGTGGTTGTTGGCCAACCAGCTCTTCCGTGCTCATGTATTCTTGCATTCTCCATTCTGCAATTCAGGTGAATTCCTTGGAGCAGGCTATGATGGATGCACTGGTTCTGGATCGAGTGGACTTTGTGAAACTACTTATTGAGAATGGAGTGAACATGCACCACTTCCTCACCATTCCTCGACTGGAAGAACTTTATAATACTGTGAGTGAGCAGAAGTAATCACTCCCTGTGATATCTTTCCTACTGTATTTGACAGAGGCTTCCTTTTTCTTCTTCTCCTTCTGAGATATGCTTGATTTTCCAAAAAGCTCTGAGTCCTGACAGTATACAGGTGTTGTATAGTGGTAAAGGGAGCCATTGCTACTACCTGTAGTGTCCTGTTGCTTCCCTACATGTACACGTTCCTAATTAATAAGCTTACAGCAGCTTTCAGAAGCTATTGTAGTTTGTTATGTAAATGTATTTTAAAATGCACATTCAGAACACTTAGCTAATGTAGATAGTAAAAATTTAATATCAGGCAGTAGTGGTAATGTACTTTTAATCTAAATTACTTTCCATGTATGTATACTTTAATATTATTGAAATAAGCCTGTGAATTTGGCAAAGTACTTACAGAGCAACTTTTATTCTTAGCACATTGCATAAGTCAGTATTGTTTTTCCTCGTGGCCCAGCCAAAAGTTTTTCCCCAAACCATAGAACATCATGCTATTTTCCTCAAATTCTCCCTGACCCAACCCACAGCAAATTCATGGGAAGGTAACTATTTCCAGACTATTTTTCTTCCCATCATTTAAGCAGGTATTCTAGGGCAGCATTCATACAACATAGAACCTCAGTCTAGTCCTCCTGTTCCTTTATGGCTCCTGCAACAAGTTCAGACAATAGCACAAAATGCTGTGACTTGAATCACCACATAAAGGATTACAAGAAGGGGATTACACAGCTCTTGATAGAAACGTGTTTGTCACTGTAGCCCAATTCCTTCTTTTCACCCCTGCACAGTGTGATGGCACATTGTTGCCTAAAGTTCTGCTTACAGTGCCAGATCATTAATTACATTTGTGTTTGCAAAAAATCTGAAGAATCAAAGCTCTAATGGACTGTGAATGATTTTTGTTTCAGAGATTGGGTCCACCAAATACGCTGCATTTGCTAGTTAGAGATGTGAAAAAGGTAAGCTTAACTAACAGCAGCAATGCATTTCCATGATTACGTTAACTGTATGAATCAACAGTAAAAGAAAACATAGCATGGGGGAAAGCAGACATTTGAAATTAGATGGTAGCTGTTCAGAAAGGAAAGTTAAATTACTTCTTATGACAAACAGTAATAGTCTAAATCAGGCTAGTAATTTAAAAACTACGGAAATCAAAGATAAGCTCCTAGTTAGTGTAATATCATTTGAGATTTAGGTTGATACAGTGTTTCTTCCCTACAAGAAGCTCCCAATGCAGCCTTACAAAGGAAGAGTGGAAGAAAAGGCCTGCTACGTTAACTGGAAGCCTGAATTTATTCCCTTTTGTTTGTTTCCTTGTGTGTTTTTTTGTTACCTTTCTCCCACCAATCCTACTATTACCTGGGAGAAAAGCCATTCTGTTTCTCAGTGCTACATAGTCCTAAACTTGTTACTCATTTGTTTCCATTACATGTAAATTTCTTTCTTATACATGAATAGGGTCATTGTAAGATTTGTTGTTTTATTTGCACTCTTTTGAGATTTTGGAGGCTTTATTCAGTAGAATTCAGTTTCATGAAATAGCTTGTATTCCTTCTTGCAAGGAAAAGTCTGATTGAATCCCAGGGGGTTTAGATGTGGGAATTATACAGTCCTGGGTTAATGTTTAATTCATACTGACCTGCTTCATAGTTTAGCATTTTTCTCATTCACTGTTTGTCTTTTTGAGTGTTACTAATGCTCTTCTGCATTCTGCTTTCTGTCTGCCTCTCCTCCTTTTCATTCCATTTTCATGGCTCACCCATTCAGCGGCAGTCTCGGGGATTCGGTTGGGTTAACATGGAGGTGATGTGTTTGCTTAGGATATAGTTGTTTCATCATAGCAAATGCTTAGTGGTGCTGTAGAATCAGTTATTGTTGTAGGATGTAGCTTGAACAATGAAGCATAGCTTTCAGCTTATGGTTCTAGCTGAGTCAATACCACTATCCAGTTTTGTAGTTAACAGTGGAAATTGTAGTCTGCCTTTTTCTGGGTTGCACATAAATCTAAATCACTTTCTGCATTGTAGTCTTAACTCTGTAGATAATATTATGATGAAATGTGAGTTTCCCTAAAATGTAAAGTAGGCCTGATATTCACCGTGAAATAAAGTCATGCTTTTCTATTGGATTAACGATAATCAGTACAAAGTTAATTTCATCAATATAAACTTTGCAAACAACTCAGCCTTGTATGGACGTTGACATACTGTACGAGTATATCAAATAAAATTGTGTCCTCAACAATAAATATTGCCAGCAACAGAACAAAACAAAACAACTTCCCCCCCTCCTGCCCTTTCATTATGTGAATCAGTTATCATTAATTTTGCACAAATATTCAGAGACTGAAACCAGTGGCTGGAAATAATACTTGTGTGCCAATTTAAACATGATGTGATATGTCTAGACAGGTAATGTAATGTATGTTATGTTTTCTTATCCTAAGTCCTTATTTTGTGTGTGTTTGTTTTATTTATTTTTTGGTAGGGAAATCTTCCACCAGATTATCATATCAGCCTAATAGATATTGGTCTTGTACTTGAATATCTTATGGGTGGAGCTTATCGCTGCAACTATACACGAAAAAGTTTTCGGACTCTTTATAATAATTTATTTGGACCAAAGAGGGTAAGAATTACTTCAATTTGTATGTGGCCATTGCACTGATGGTAAAAAATAAGTAATAGTCAGTTCCTTTGTGAGACACTACATGTTAAATTTTAAAGACCAAAGTTAAAACTCTGGTAGTGAAAGTATATAAGGAATCTGTTAAAGGATGGAAGAAGGCGAAAGGTGGTAAATAGGAGGTGAATTTCCTGCTATTTCAGTAGTTTACAGTCCAAGCATTTCTAACTGTGGTGTTTGCATATTTACTTATTCCTCCCTGAAGTGTTAGCTCTCTCATAACTGTGAACTGTATTGGTCAAGCCAGTCCTATCGATCAAGAAATCATAACCAACTGCTACTGCCTTTACTTGGGTAAGGCCAAGAGTGTAGTCTGAATACAGAAAAGCTATGAACCTGTTACAGGAATCACTAGTCCTGTAAAGAACTGCTCCGAGCATAATCTAATCCTATGGAAGCTACTGCAGTCTCAGTAAAGCATTTCATAGTCATGTACCAATCCTGAGAACATCAAGTATAGCCCTTGCTTTGTTAAAAAGTCTGTACTAAGCAAATACAGTAATTTTCTCCATTAGCTTATTTATTTGTTTGCTTCAGCTTTGAAGGTCAAGTGGAGCTTCCTGGCCTAACTACAGAAGGCCCCACACTAGGAAACACACTAGGAAACTAGCCCCAGAAATGGTCAGAAGGCTGCTCAAAGCCTAAGTACTCTGTAGCTGATATATAGTACATATGTAGTGTAGTACTATCTGATGGAATGAAAAAATAAACCTTTTACATAAACTGTAAACCAGAGATTTCATAATAGAACAGAAGGATTTTTTGAATGGGAAATTGTGAGAGGTTTGAAGATCTAACTTTTATTGTTTCCTACGGATATCTTTACTTTGTGTGTGCTTGGAAGCAGTATTTTTTCAAGCTTTTGTGATCATGTGGTGATTTTAATTCGTAAAGCATTATATTATTGAATGATTCATTTGAGTGCAGGATGGGAAACATTTTCTAACCCATTGCCTTCCTGCAAATGTAATTAAGAGGGAGATTAATTCGTTGTACCATTATTGGTATGATTATTTAGAATAGTAAGTTTAATAATAAATACTGTGCATTTGTAGATGAAAATGTGGTTTTTCTTGTTATTGTTTGGTCTTTGAATTTTCCCTCCTATCTAACTAATTTTCCTTTCTATTTTTAATATTCAGCCAAAAGCTCTTAAACTACTCGGGATGGAGGTAAGTTGGATTTGTCGTAAAATACTGGTTTTATCACAGCATTTCTTGGTACAATTCTGCTCTTGCTCTTTGCTTTTTCATTATTACTGTGGCTTAAAGTAAATTTCAGCTAGACAGAATCTTCATTTACAAACAGCTAATTAAATACTTCTGACTTCTTTTTATTGATAGGGTTTTGAGCACTGCTTAAAGCTTTGCTCAATAGTCTTCAGGCAGTTTTTAGCACTGTTATGTAATAACACATTCCGCGTTAGAATATATTGTAGATTTATTATTCAGATGTGAATATCCACGATACTGAAAAGAGAATGTGATGCACAAGTGCTACTTATGGTCAAATCCATTTTTACCATGATGTCACAATTTATGTGCAAATGAGGTTTTATCATAGAGAAAACGTTTAACTGAAGTGAAAAAACAAGGTGGTCTGACATGTTAGATGCCGTTCTCCACTATAAAACATCCTTGCTACCATGATGACACCATGTTTTGTACATTATGAAGCTGGTGGAGAATTTTGGGTCCAGCCCCAACCCTCAATTACTTATGTGTCTGCAGAAATTTTGAATTGATCAGAATCAAGTCTGGGATGATGCCTAAAACTCACTCTGGTTTTGGAAGTAATTGCTTTAGTTTATGAATAGAGTATTAATATTGACCAGGAAAGCATTTACATGAAGAGGCTATGTACATTTCTCTAGGAAGTATGCTTTTATTAATGTGGTGGTAGTATTCGAACACAGTATATGCTCATGCTGTATGTGTTACATTTGATGTGAACTACACCCACACACGAAAGACTCCCAAGTAGATAAGCAGCTTTCTTCTCTACAGAGAAAGTCCAGGTTATGTTTAATCTCTCTGATCAGCTTCCTATTTTCTAATGGCTCAAGGCCAAAAGCTCAGCCCCTCAGAGGTGTGACCCTTTTTAATCAGTGTTGATTATACAGAGGTTGCTTAGTGCTTCTTCAAAAGCACATTTGATTTTACTATTTCTTTCTGTGAGAAATGTTTTATGTAGCCCAAACTGAAGTGTTCACTTGACAATGGGTGTAGCCCACCCCCTTCTTCCAAGAGGAAGAAAAAATGAAAATAAAAATGAAATTTTTTTTTAAGTGGTCAGTAAATTTGTGTGACTCCAAGTGCCTGGGTTAGTTTCATTTCCAGTGATAGCATCTCTAAAACAGGAAGCTTAGACTCCTTAGCACTTTGTTTTTGATTTGATTTTCCTACGGTGGGGAGAACATAATTTTTGGTCCTCCATTTGAGATTTTATGTCCTGTGCTCAACACTTTCTTCATGTGCATGGCATTAATGACCCCGGAATTTTCTGTAAGAGACAGAGGTTGCCACTTCCAGTTCTTAAAAGTGCTGGAAATAAAATATATATTAACTGTTGAGTTGGAGAGTTGCCTTTGGAAACCTGAGGCATGAGCCTAAAGTCTGAATTTGAATTTTAAGTTCATGTTTTGTCGAAACATAGTTCATTATGCTGAGCTTCCTTGAACAGGAACTAATTTTGTAGAATGGTAATTGCTTTTACCTGCAATCCACTTCTGAGATTGGAATCAAGGTCTACAGTGATGATGAGTTCTGTCTACACCTATATATGCAATGTTCTTTCTACATTATTTAAAGCCTAATTTTCCCAATCATGGCTTTTCTCCCTTCAGGATCCTGCTTCATTGTCAGTACTTCCCTTCAGTTACTTCCATGTCGGTTCCTGTAGTAATGGCCTATCCTCCCTATCCCTTTAAGAAATGGGATACTTATACCTTCTGTTTGCACTGCATACATAAGAGGAGATTGCTTATTCAAAGGTGAAGAATGCCTTTAGTACCTTGCTGTTCTTAAGGACACTATCTGCCTGTCTTTTCCATTTGCATGTTATCGCTCTCTCCACCCGCATGCCAGTCTGAAAACTGCTTTGATACCTGTAAATACGTAGCACTGTTCTGCAGGAACAGATGCAGACATACCAAATAAGGAATTACAGTGGAACCTACCCATAGTGAATTCAGGTTTGTTAAAGCTCCGTAGACACTGCAAATGAATTCATTAAATATTAATTCATTGCAAATCAACTTGCACAATTACACAGTAGAGATCTACTTTCTACTTACAATGCAGTGTGAAGTGATGCCTTCAGTACAACAGAGTTCTACCCAAGATGGGTGACTTGTAACTAAGTATGCAAGAAACGGTTCTCTGAATAAAATGTGTGCATGTGTGCATGCTCCGTCACATGCTCTTTACCATTTTATTGCTATTGCCATTCATTGTAGCAAACAGCAAAACCAGATTAGAACTTTAACCATTAGTATGTCCTCCCAGTACTTGCTCTGTGCATGGTGCCATTGTCAGCTAAGCTTTTAAAAATTGATGGGAACATTTTTCCTTCCCAGGATGATGAGCCTCCCACCAAAGGAAAGAAGAAGAAGAAAAAAAAGGAAGAAGAGATTGATATTGATGTGGATGACCCAGAAGTCAGTCGCTTTCAGTATCCCTTTCACGAACTGATGGTATGGGCTGTGCTGATGAAACGGCAAAAGATGGCACTCTTCCTTTGGCAGAGAGGAGAAGAAACCATGGCCAAGGCACTTGTGGCCTGTAAACTGTACAAGTCTATGGCCCATGAGTCTTCTGAGAGTGAGCTGGTGGATGACATCTCTCAGGATCTGGACAACAACTCAAAGTTAGTAGATGCAGAGCAGACTTTAAGTCTACTTGATAGCAGGGGATTGTCTGGCCTGCTGAGCAGCTTTACATTTAGTAAAATACAATTTATTTCTAGAATGTAGGTTCACAGAATGCCATTTATCAACAGCAAACAAGGCAAAATGGGGTCTCAGAATCTGAAAGCAATACTAGCAAGGAGAAGACTTGCAGTTTTTTCCTGGCAGAACATATTCTTTCTTCAGTTTCTTTCTCTGTAAAGCTAGCTACTTTTATTTCACAGTTATTTTTAGGATTTGCTCACATAAATTAAGGGGTATCCAATGATATATCTAAACTGGCTTTAAGAAGTTATCAGTCTGAGCTAATTCTCTCTGGTGACTAAAAATTTGCTTGGATCTATTGTAGACTGTCCCAAATCAAGCTTGAGACTCAGTTGTTCTTGTCATTGTACATGTGTGTGCAAAACCACAACCCACTCATGAATAGAATTAAAACCAAGCAAACACTGTTTTTTTAATTCAAACTTCACCTTGCATTTTCCAGAGATTTTGGCCAGCTGGCTGTTGAACTCTTGGATCAATCCTATAAACATGATGAGCAGATTGCCATGAAGCTACTGACCTATGAACTGAAAAACTGGAGTAATTCTACCTGCCTGAAATTGGCTGTGGCAGCTAAACACAGGGACTTCATTGCTCACACATGCAGCCAGATGCTCTTAACAGATATGTGGATGGGGCGACTACGCATGCGGAAAAACCCAGGCCTTAAGGTATTTCTGTTCTGTAGTTGTTTTCAAAGATACAGTTTGTTGCATGTAACACTACATTATACACAGTAAATGTATAGAATAAATTGACTTACTATTTTTAGATGTTTTCAGAAAACACTTGTTCTAAAACTAATTTTTGGGGTTTTTTTCTTTCAAATTCAAGTTATCTAAGCAACATTACCAGGTCATAAAGGAAAACAGAAATCCATATAAGGCTTAGCATGATTGGAATCTGAGAATGAAGTTGTGGTTTTCATTGAATGATGAGATCTGCTCATTGAAAACATCTTTGATTAAAAATTAGTAGGATACAAGCAAAAAGGTCTCCTTTAAGGGTTCACACAATGGTAATAAAGAAAAAATGAACTAGAAGTGGACACATGCTTCTTGCATTGCTTAATATTGTACCAGAAGACACAGAGTCAAGACTCAGTGTTGAAAAGAGTGAAATCTGTGCAATTGTGTTTTGTGAAACTATGTGATTTTTATTTCCCTCTAACGTGATTTGATGATACAGTCTCTCTTACTGATCTTTGCATTTTCTGATTATTTGATTTACAAAAAAAAATTAATGAGGAGGCCAGCACAAACGAGAAATATGAATGAGCCAACATTAAGGAAGCAGAGCAGTGTTTGCTTGTGCGTGCTTTCATGTGAATATAACGCTTCCTTTGTTATATTATGCATATGCAGTTTCTGTCAGCCGTGTGGAGGCCCATTGTGATGGTGCCACCTTCAGTCTCACTGCCTTAAATCCCCCATTACTGACAAAATGCCATGCCATTCTTCCCAGGTCATACTCTTGAGCTTGTTGACATACACACTGCTTGCTCTCTGTCATTCTCCATTTATTTCCACTTTCCTGTGTCTCCCTCTTAAACCTCCCTCTTAAATCTTTGGGCAAGTGTCCTGCCTTTCAGGTTGCATCATGGTGCTTTCTAAACCTGTTTATTGATTTTGTCTAGGATTAATCAACCTGATAATGTTCTAGTTTCATTACCTGCGTTCTTTTCTTTGCTCCTTTTCTGTATGTTGGCAACTCATGGTTGTGTTTCTGTATCTCAGCAATCTCATATAGTAAAAGAATTATCCCAGTGCTATCTGCAAAGCTTCTTTTATCTTTCACTAGGTTTTTTTAGCTATTAAAACTAATTATAGTAGGTAACTAAAGTAACTATTAACACCAGTAACAAACCTGAAGCCCTCTTCAAACCACCACAGTGTCCATTCCATGGAATTTCTCTGCAGAATTCTAACCGTTGAGCACAATTTCTTAATTGCAGTGTATTGATGGAAATGGGAAGCATTCTAAGGTGCTATCTTTTCATACAAGACCTTATTGCCAATGCTTCATAAGTGCTACTTACTATTTTTGTAGGTTTGAGGATTGCAGAGTATCTTGAATAGTATACAGAAGAAAATATTTTTAAATCGGTTTTTCCTTGTTATGAACTCTCTTAATGTAAACAAATATTACTATCTGAGTTTAATTCTTTCTTGTTGTACAGGTTATATTGGGGATTCTCTTCCCTCCCACCATCCTTTTCCTAGAGTACCGGAGTTATGATGATTATTCTTACCAGACATCAAGAGAAAATGAGGAAGGCAGAGAAAAGGAGGATGAAAATGTGGTCAGTAATGAAGATTATTTGGAACTTCTAATATAACCGATATATAACTTCTATATAACTAATATAACTGAGCACAAGAGTGCTCAGTTGTCTCATTTATCTGATTATGATATAGGTGTCTCAGTTTAAAATCTCAGCTGCTTCTGTGGGATAAAAATCAGTGAAGAGTCTTGGAGTATATAGACTGGATTCTCAGTGAATGTAAATTATCTGTGTAGTTGCACAGATTTATGGAATTTGTATTTTTAAAAAGAGGTCTATTGGTCAGAGGAAGCATCATGTCAATGGTTGGGGCTGTAGTTGAGGAATAGCTACTATTTTTACTATTGTATATTGATGAAAAATGACAACTTTGGTCTTCCAGGATGCAAATGTGGATACAGGCTCCCGAAAAGGAGATGAAGAGAATGGAAAAAAAAAACAAAAGAGCCTTCCAATTGGAACAAAGATCTATGAATTCTATAATGCACCTATTGTCAAATTTTGGTTCTACACAGTAAGTCACGATGATTAAACTGATAGTGATCATTTTTCTCACACCTGTGAAACTTATAGGATTCCAATATAAAAATAATAACCAAGTAATAAATAAAGAAATAGTATTGGATTTCATGGAATCTGATGAGTAAAGCACTCCCTTTATACAGAGAAAAATGCATAGGCAATGAAACAGAATGAATAACTGAAGCTTATGCTGTCAGTCTCTGAAACTTCTATGTATTTTGAAGGAGGCCCTGTCTGGATAATCATATGCCAACTTCAGTGCTGTTCTTCAGGACCCACGAAGTAATGCTGTAATATCAGTGCTTGCCATATGCTCTGTTGACAGTTAGGCTCAGATGAGTGCAACCTAGATGGAAGTACAGATCCCAGACTGCTAAGACTTAATAGATATTTTTATTTAAATAATTAAACCCAATCTAAACTAAAAGTTTTTTTTTTTTTACAAGCATCTGATTTTCTCTTTAGTGCATCAAGAATTATCTGGTGCTTATTTCTGTTTTAATAAAACAGAAATAGTATTCATGCTACTGCTCATAAAGTTTGTGTGTGACCTGTAAAAAGCATATTGGTTTCTTTTTTATTCAAAGTTAGGTCTTCCAATACCTAGTATGTCATAATATTATGTAGGTTTTTAGTTTTAGAACATCATAATCACAAAACACTACTGATCCCTTTCCGCTTCTGTATTAATAATTTAAAAGCAAAATTCCTATTTAATTTCAAAGAAAAGTATCCAACATGGTTTCACAGTGTAAAGAAATTACATTTTGCTAGATTAAAAAAAGCCCCAGGCACAAAGGGCCTGATTTAGAAAGCTTTGGAAATTGTTGTTTTGCTTCTTTCAACAAATGAGATAATTCAGCTGCCTGGATCATGTGTTCCACAGCATCTGTTATTCCTTCAGCTGCTGGAGGCCTGTGGCCTCTGCCAGCGTGCATGTCTGCACTGCAGCAGGCCCACTTCATTTAGAGGAGAAAATCTAATTTTTTTCTGCTAGTAAGGGTCTTCAACAGCTGAATCTGCCGTGAGGCATGGAGACATGAACATCACCAGTTTGACATTTACACCACTTATAGAAAGCTGAGTGACAGCTCGATTGACTTTACATTAATAGTCCAGAAATTAGTGGAGACTGATATTTGTGTGTGTGTGTGTAAGTCATCTCAAGTAATTGAAAGTATTCAATCATGGAATTGAATACTAATCATGGAATAATCCTGGGATCCATCACCTGAAGTCCATAAAGGATTATTTTTTTCTTTTTGGTAGATATCATATCTCGGTTACTTGATGCTGTTTAATTACATTATCTTGGTGCGGATGGAACGGTGGCCATCAGTCCAGGAATGGGTTGTCATCTCCTACATTGTGACGTTGGCTTTAGAGAAAGTAAGAGAGGTAAAGTCTGAGCATACCAACATCTCATAATCCTTAAAATGAACCTTGATCTTAAGAGGTAATAATGGCATGGACTTGTGCAGATGGTTGAAAAGCCACATATGAGAGAAAAGATTCTCATTTCCACAGAGTCCCCAAATGCCCACCACTGGAGAGAGTTTCATTTATAACCCTTTTCCACACATTAAAACTTCATCTTCTGGGAGGAAAGGTCAGGCAAAAATACCCTGAGGTCAGTAGTCAGAATGAATGCTGTCATTCTCTTATGTGTATTTCCAAGGAAGGGCAGGACCATAACCCATGAAGAAAAATCTCAGTAGGTACTGTCTTTTTATTACTGATGCAGACCTTGATGAGAACTGCAGGCAGAGAGATGTTTTGAGGAATTAGCCAGGAGTACTATCTGACTGATCTCGTGACTCTTGTATAAGGAAGATTTCTACTGTATTCACATGGTGTAGTGTGGTTTGCACTTTATCCTATCCCTCTCTGATTCACAATTCCTACATCTCATACTACCTGTATTTGGAGATAAATATGGATGCCAAGTCAGTAAGACTGATCTCTTGGCTTCCATGTTACTGATTTAAAACCTACAATGAAAAAAAGGCTTAATAAAGGTAAAATAGAAACAAAAAGAAAAGGATGTCCAGAGGAGGGCCATAAAAATTATCAGAGGACTGGAATACCTCTCCTATGAAGACAAGGCTGAGAGAGTTAAGGTTGTTTAGCCTAGAGACGAGAAGGCTCAAGGGAGACCTTATTGCAGCCTTTCAATATGTAAAGGGGGCTTGTAAGAAAGAGAGACACCTTTTATCAAGGCCTGTAGTGACAGGACAAGGGGCAGCCATTTTAAAAAGAAAGAGGTAGGTTTAGGTTGCACATAAGGAAGAAATTTTTCATGATGAAGATGGTGAGGCACTGGAACAGGTTGCCCAGAGAAGTTGTGGAGGCTCTATCCCTGGAAGCGTTTAAGGTGAGGTTTGACGGGGCTCTGAGCAACCTGATCTAGTGGAAGGTGTCTTTGCCCATGGCAGGGCAGTTGGACTAGATGATCTTTATAGATCCCTTACAACACAAATCATTCTATGATTCTTTGAAAAGGACATTTTGCCTGCTAGTAACTAAAAATATTGTTGCTTGAAACAAATTTTGCTGGCAGGGTCTCAGATATTCAATGTGACAAGATTGGGGTTTTTTTATCATGACCAGTACTTCAAAAATGTAACTTGGGAGATTTTTTTTTAATGATTTTGTTGGTTTTGTTTGTTTTAGTTTGTTGGGGTTTTTTTTACTGATTTTCATTTTTATTTCAGATTCTGATGTCAGAGCCTGGCAAACTGAGCCAAAAAGTGAAAGTTTGGCTCCAGGAATACTGGAATATCACTGACCTGGTGGCTATTTCAGTATTTATCATAGGAGCAATTCTTCGTCTACAGAACCAGCCTTACATGGGTTATGGAAGAGTGATTTACTGCGTAGATATAATTTTCTGGTACATTAGAGTACTAGATATCTTTGGTGTGAACAAATATCTGGGACCTTACGTCATGATGATTGGAAAGATGGTTAGTGCCTGAACTACTATAAGTTATGTATTTCAGAAGTTCATGGGTAACTAAATTCAGTTCTGATTTTGAAAAGAGGTTTTCCATCTGAGTAGAACTCTGAATAAAGGCTGTGAAAAAGTTGTAATGTGAATTTCACACACGTACAAGGTGCAATACTCTTGCTAATAATTGCTTGATTCAAGAAGGAATCTTTCTTTTTTTCTGAGCCAGCCAACCAAGAGTTGTGGACAGAAGATGATAAAGCAATGATTATGTCATCTCTTTGCAAGAAAGAAGAGGTCTGTGCTGAAAGCACAGCATAGCTCATGATGCAAAAGAGAAAAAGGATAGCAAAGATCATAGCATTTCAAGTATTTTAAAATATAAATCTAGTATTTCTTTAAATAACATTCTTTTTACTGCATTTCTATGTGTGCTTTATTCATGAGCAGTAGTTAGAGAATAATATCAAGAAAATTATCTAGAGGAATGTGTGTGTTTTCTTGTTTACCTTTATGCATGCTGGCAAATAGACATGCTGGTGCGACTGTACTACCTGGTGATGATAAGAGCCTCTGTATGGTCTCTCTGTGCAGATGATTGACATGCTCTATTTTGTGGTCATTATGCTTGTGGTTTTGATGAGTTTTGGAGTAGCCCGCCAAGCTATCCTGCACCCAGATGAGGAGCCTTCTTGGAGATTAGCTCGCAACATCTTCTATATGCCCTACTGGATGATCTATGGAGAGGTGTTCGCAGACCAGATAGACCGTAAGACTAGAATTCATAGTAAGAGTCTGTTTCCTGTTTCTGAGGCAGATGATCAGATCCAAATTAATAATTGTTTTTAATTTGGAAGTAGTGTTTTGTCTTTATGAATACATTGTTGTTGTTTTCTTGTGACAGCCTCCAGAGACTGAGCATTTTTTTGTTCCCCACATGCATGTCCTGTCTCTCAGTTTATATTCAAATCCAGTTAACATTGAGAGTGGTACAGTCTGGAATATTCTTCTGTCTCAGAGTGTAATGGTATTAAGTCTTCTGTTAACTTGCAGGGATCAACATAGATAATCCTGAAACATTCTTTTGAACCAAAGTTTTACCAATAATTCCAACAGAAGAAGTAAAAAAATAATACCTTGTACAAGAGATGAAAATACACATATCCTTTCATCTCCAATGCACAGCACTGGTAATGAGCTGATATTTTTTTAACTCCCACTGATATGCCTCTTTGCTTTCCAGATATGTTTCCATTTCATGAATCACTCATGTTCTTCTCTTTTACACCTGTGAAACAAAACAAAAAAGGAACACACTGCTTCATTAGCTTTGGGTGTGGAAATAGCCTTTCTTACATAAAAGCTGCACAGTTTAAAAAAATAACTCTCAGTATTTTAGAAGAGATAGAAACTGCCATTTTAGTGCTAGTTTTGTGTTAATATTTGAAATTTGTACACACAGTGAAACATGCATTTGACCTCCTTTAGTGTGTATCACATAGATTGCACTTTCTCTGAAATCATATAAGCTGCTATTTCAGCATTGTGTATGTGTTATTTCAACCATCTGCATATATTGACAAATAGCAAAGTGGAAGGCAAAAGAAATTGTGAGGTCTAAGTTCAAAAAATGTAAAGATCCATTATCATGAGAAACCATTTTACAAAATGTCAATAAAATGTAATTTAATAGCTTAAAAAGGAATAAAATGTCATCAGTCTGAATCTGAACAGTGTACGCTGTTGCAAAGATCATATAATCTTCATTTTCCTTAGGAAAGCTTGTCTCTTTAGTGTAACTTATAATACAGTAAATTACTCTCGACAAGTAAGAGGTCAAGCCAGTCATATACTGTCTAACATTGCAGTTTCAATGCACACATGATCTAAGATGAGCTCAGGATCTCTCAAGTGGATTCATTCTTCATGGGAGACTGTAACAGGGTGTCCCTTGCCTTTGTGGTTTATAATGTGCATTCAAGTCCTACTTCACTTCGAACAAAGAATGTTTGCCAATGTAGTCAGGTTTTTTTCCATATAAATCAAAACTCACACCTTACAACAAAACTGATCTCTTTACTGCAAGTGGTGTCCCAGACTTCTCTCATGCTTCCAGTCATTTCTCAGATAGATATTCAGTATCCTTTGAATTAGAAATCTTTCTTTCAGTGTGAAAGATTTTTTGGGAAAAAAAAAGTTCAGGCTTTCCAGTTACACAAGTTCTATCCAGCTACTTGTTCCACTAGCCTTCCCAGGTCAGAAGCTTTGCTGTGTCAGTAGCTTAAACATAAGCTGCTTGGAAATGTGTGGTTTTGTTGTTGTTTTGAAATGAAAGTGGCTATGCAAGGAGTTCTACTGGTATACCTAGACTGCGTTACAACTGTTCTATAAATTTCTCATTTCTAGAAGTCTACAGACTGACTTCTCAAAATTTTTTTGTTTTCAATAAGAAATTTTCACTCTGATCTTTCTGTGGTTCTCTTTAAAAACACCACAAAAGCAACCTCAGAACTCACTGAGGAATCATTGCTATGGGCAGTCTAACCTGATTCTGTTAAGGGTTTGTGGATAATTTTGCCAAGGCCCACGAGTATATACAATTTATTACATCAATTTTTCCATCTGAAAGAAGGTAGTTGGACTTCTGTCAATAGCTTCACTGTGGACAAGATGTCACCTAAAGATGAAGATCACAAATCACAGAATTGCTGAGGTTAGAAACCACCTTTGGAGGTCATCTAATCAAACTTCCCTGCTTCAAAGCAGGGTAAATTAGGGCACGTTGCTCAGGGACTGTCCAGTCAGGTTTTTAATAACTTGAAGGATGAAGACTGCACAGCCCGTCTGGACAACCTGTTTTAAATGAAATTACCCATATTTTTACCTTTGCCCACTGCCTGTCTCCTTTCACTGGATACCACTGAGAAGGGTCTGACTGTCTTTACTCCCACCCACTATCAGGTATTTATAATACTGGTTAATATCTGCAGTGGCCCTTCTCTGGGCTAAATTATCCCAGGTATCTTAGCCTTGCTTCATTTATCAGATGCTCCAATCACCTTAATAATCTTTGTGGCCTGTTACTGGAGTCTTTCCAGTATGTCCATTTCTCTGGGAGAGCCCAAAACTAGATACACAAGTCTGGATGTGATTTCACCAGTGCTGAGTAGAGGTGAGTATTTACCTCTCATTACTTGCTGGTAACACTTTCCTTAATGCAACCCAGGATGCTCTTGTCTGGTTCACTCTGTTTAGAAGATGTCCATGAGCAAGACGTTAATGGCATCTTTTACTCAACAGAGTCTTAAACAATAGAGCAGCCTGGCTGTGTTTCTTTCAACAGTGTGGTTTTTCTTACAATCACCATTTAAGGGTTGGCAAGCAAGTATCCATACTGGTAGTCGGAATGGGCTTTAATGGTATTGTATGCTGTAATATCACAACTATTAACAGAAATTTAGCTATTCAATAGAAACAGCTGGCAGACTCAAAGCCAGGGTGGTTCTTAAAAAAAAACACCAAAAAAAACCCCAAAACAACAGAGGAAATGTTTCCATAATAGCTGAAAGAATGGTTTTGTGTTGTAATTTTGAGCTGTTTTGTGTTCATGGTGACCACCAGTTTTGTTTACTTGCCTGAAATATTGTGTGTATTTAAATGATCATCTGCCAGAAGCATTTTGTGATTTATTATTAATATAATTAATTCACTGTCATATGTAACATTGGGGGAAAACAACATGAAAAGGAAATTGCAGAATGCAATGCATTTTTAACAAAGATATTGTTTCTAAGCATATGTCTCTACTGTTCCGACATTTGAGTTGCTTATCTTTTCTCGGTGGCAAAACTGCATTTTCAATCACCTTTTTTTTTTTTCCCCCCCCCCTATATTATTCTATTGTTTTCTTTCTTTCTCTCTCTGCCTCCTTTTCTATTTTGTTCCATTGGAATGCTGTTCAGTCTATGCCATGGAAATTAATCGTAAGTCTCTGTGGAAAGCTGATTATCTCATTTAGCTGAATGTGTTCATTAATCTTTTTCTTCACTAGATACTGACATTTTATAGGGCTCATCCAATATTCAGGTGTGAATCCCATTTTTCTACCCTAATAGTTTCATTTGAAAAGAAACATAGGAAAAATACTTTATTTTAATACAGATTGCATATCAGAAGTTTTAACTGAGCTTAAGTGGTTGCTTTGACTTGTTTCTAATACACTGACAGTAAAATAATCCATTTTTTAGATGATGATGCAGGAGTGTCATGGTATAACTAATTCTCTTTGATTACCTAGATACTATGTTAGTGTTTCATACCATACAAGTACTTTCATATTCCATGTCAATAATATTATGATTCACTTGACTTGTCTGTTATAGTTTTCTACTGATATAGGAAAAATGTAGATCTGATGTTTGAAAAGCAGGTAAAATATATTTTATTAAGCATAGTCTAATTATCTCTTCCGGTTCACAGTAAATAAGATCAGTCTGTTTTCAAATAATTTGAAGTATTTTTTAGGGGAGGTTGAAGCACTGTTTGTTTGTTTGTTTTATTTTGAAAAATGCTTTAAAAAAACCTAGGTTGTCTATTCACAGAAATTAAACCTGTACTGAACTTACTGTCAGACTTAGTATTTAATAAGATTTCAAGTAAAGAACCTGTGGTTGATAAACATTTTACTAAACAGTTCAAGAAGTTAACCTTGTTTGAAATCAAAAACACTGGCACTGCACTTAAAGACAGAACAAATTTGCTGCTTTTACACAACTCCATGACAGCTCTTGCCCCAAAACAACATATGTATTCTTGGTATTGCATCAGGCACTTATTTTACATCAGTTTGATAAATATTCTCAATTTTTGTCTCATTCTCACCAGTCTACCATGCTATTACTATATCATTTTTGGTTTATATTTTTATCTCTTTGGTTTCAAATTCTATCAAAAATACAGAATTATTGTGAAAAATAATGGAAACAAATTGGTCTGGAAGTGGCAACAGGGCCACCTGCTGGTAACAGTAACATCCCCAGCCAGGACAAGTAATAGTCTAGGGTCCATCTAGGGAGTCCAGTCAGGGGCAAAATGAGACAGGGGCAGAGACAGAAGGATCCATCCAGGGGACAAACACAGGTCCAAGGTCCATCCATAAGGCAGGGCTGAGACCTGCACACCTGACATAGCTCAGGCTGGGACAGGTATGGTAGGGAATGTAGGTGTAGACCCCAGGTGAACCTGCTCAGGATCATTAAAGCCTCTTTAGTACACCCAGGGCACCAGTAGAGGTCTGATTGATGCTCAGCCATCTGAGACCACTAAGTAAATCCTTTTAGATCTTTGTCAAGGTATGCACACAAGTTTGGTTGGAGACTTTTTTGCAATACCACTATTAATATGTATGTATGCACATTAAGATCTTGTCCTAAACTAATCCTGTGAGAAAAAAAAATCCATATGCATTTGACGAGAAGGCTGTACTGTGCAGTAAACTTGGAGCTGCCTCTCTGTTCACAATTATGGGAAATTATTTTTGTATGTTGTAGTTAGAAGCAGAATTTCACAGAACGTTAAGGGTTGAAAGGGACCTTGAAAGATCATCTAGTCCAACCCCCCCAGAGCAGGACCACCTACAGCAGGTCACACAGGAACATGTCCAGGCTGGTTTTGAACGTCTCCAGAGAAGAAGACTCCACAACCCCTCTGGGCAGCCCGTTCCAGAGCTCTGTCACCCTCACAGTGAAAATGTTTTTCCTTATGTTTCTGTGGAACCTCTTCTGCTCCAGCTTACATACATCTATTGCCCCTTGTCCTACCACTGGACATAACAGAGAAGAGCCTGGCTCCATCCCCCTGACACTCACCCTTTACAGATTTCATAAACATTAATGAGGTCACCCCTCAGTCTCCTCCAAACTAAAGAGACCCAGCTCCCTCAGCCTTTCCTCATAAGGAAGATGCTCCACTCCCTTAATCATCTTTGTGGCTCTTCACTGGACTCTGTCAAGCAGTTCCCTGTCCTTCTTGAACTGAGGGGCCCAGAACTGGACACAATATTCCAGGTGCAGCCTCACCAGGGCAGAGTAGAAGGGGAGGAGAATCTCTCTCGACCTACTAACCACACCCCTTCTAATACACCCCAGGATGCCATTGGCCTTCTTGGCCATGAGGGTGCATGGTCCTTTTCCCCCATGCTACTCTCTAACAAGTCAATCCCCAACCTATACTGGTACCTGGGGTTGTTCTTTTCCAGATGCAAGACTCTACATTTGTTTTCTTTCATTTGATTTCTCCCTGCCCAACTCTCCAGCCTGTCTAGGTTGGAGTAGAAATTTGAAGTAGAAATTTGAAGTAGAAATTGCACATACTTGCTACAGGAAATAAACTGACAAAATTTGTTTAGCTAAGCAAATATTATGCATGTGTCATCGTTAAATAAGTGTTTTTAAGTATCAGGCAATTTGTGAAAAATACCTTTCCTGGTTTTTTTTCAGCTCCTTGTGGGGACAATCTTTATGATGATGATGGTAAACGCCTCCCCCCGTGTATACCAGGGGCCTGGCTCACTCCTGCTATTATGGCCTGTTACCTCTTGGTAGCAAATATCCTGTTGGTAAACCTGCTGATTGCTGTCTTCAAGTATGTAAATGATTATGCACTATCTTTACTTTTGTACTGCTGAGATAAAGTTTCTGTGAAAGCCCATAAACCAATTGTGCAAGGGTTTGCATTCACACTCAGAATTCAATTATTCTATGAACATGACTGGCAAATATTGGAATACTGTATACACTGGGAAAGAGTGGAAGAAAGGTTGCTTTGAATTTGCCAGCAATTGCAGTAATGCAATTAAAAATCTGCTACATAGATGATGGAAGCCCATGTAACCACTAGCAAACATGATTAAGTGATAGAACTGCAAAATAAAAACCTGAACATCAAAAGCAGGAGACATTTCCACTATCACTACATCATCAGGCTTCTTTTTTCTTTTTCTTTTTTTTTTTTTTTTTCCTCATTTTGCTTTTCATTTCAGAAAAGACATTAGGGCCTTGCAGAGTTCTTATATAACCCAGAAAAGGAGTGTGTATTGCCTTGAACCAAGAGAAAGGATGGCCACATGTTACCAAGGTCTGTGGCCAGTCCAAGCAATGTGCACTGTATAAATCCTTGAAGTAATTCTACAAATCTATATTTAGACATCTCTGGAGTAAAACTAAATAAATTTATGCTGCTTATTCTTTCTACCCACAGTTATCTTGCATGTTTTTCCTGTCATGACCTAGGTATTAAAAAAAAAAAGTAAATTGAATTGAAATGCCTACTTTCTAGTAAGACTTACTGAACACACCACCTGAGAAAAGCAGGTGGTCCATTTTTGATGCCCACAAACATGCAGTGTTGGAGAGCTTGTTGACATAGGTAGCTGGTGTCACAATTACAAAAGCAGGTCATTGTGTGCCCAGAAATCTACAGCTCACAAAGCCTCTGTTTCATTTTATGTATGTAGCTTAAAAGGTCATGAATTTTGAAATGCTCAAATGCCATTTTCACATCGCTAGGGGGAAGGGGGAGAATCTTACAATGGTAGCTATTATTGGCTGAAGGACCAAGGAATCAGCAGTTTGGGAAGTAGGTCATGCTGTTAACTCTTGCCATTTCAGCAGCATTGAAAGGGGGTGAGATCTTGCTGCATAATTCCTGCCATGCAGGAGACACAGAATCAAGGCATATCATTATTTATCGTTGGTAAATAATCTCATGTATACTTAGCCAAAAGAAACGGAAAGCTATGTGTGCTCAAGAATTCTCTGGTTTCAGAGCAATGTTTGAACTGGGTTTGTGAGTGTAGGTATTCTAAAGAACAGAAAGTTAGAAAAGAAGTGAACAGAAAATATAAAAAAAAGGAAGTGCAGATATCATTTTCATCACGTAAGTGAAGTGAGCTGTCTGAGCATACATTAAAATAGCCTGAAAAGCTTTATCCAAGGCAGAATATCAAGTCTGCCTTCTCTTAGTATTTCATAACCTTGACTACTGTTATCTCTGAATTGAATACTATCACTTATACTCCTTCATATGCATTTAATTACAAAATAAGACATCTTTATAAGACACTGTATTTTGATGTAGAAATGATGCGGCCATGGCTTCCAAGAACAAATTCCATTATAAGAATATGCACTATATTTTCGAGTCAGAAGTCTGAGTGAATAAGGTTTGCATTTAGGACATTTTGTGAGAACTTGAAAAGTCTTCTATGTAGGTCAAGCTGATTAGCATATTAAAGGCAAACTATGTGAAGCTTCTGGGTTTAGCATACAAAACACCTTTCATGGATTCAATACTTTGTATAATATCAAATACTGGCATGTGTTAAAAGAAATACTTTATAACTAAGCCCCAAAATACCAATTATGTGATTCATAAATTGTGCAAGTTTCCTTTCACTATCTCATAAAGGACATTATACAGTAGAAACAAATAGTCTTAAGAGGAGAGCTGGTCTGGGTAGTGCATAAGGGATGCAGAGTGCCTTCTGCTTTGTTACCCTCAACAGGGGTAGTGAAATCATGAATTTAAGTTAATCATCAATTCATCAAGTTCAGCGTCACGTGGCCTCATGTTGTTATTTAGCTGCTACTTTTTCCAACATAGTACTTTGCTCATTGAAAAGTAAACTTAGGGGCCTAATAGAAACTGTGGCTGTGTTCCCTTTCAGCAATACTTTCTTTGAGGTAAAATCAATATCGAACCAAGTCTGGAAGTTCCAGCGGTACCAGCTGATCATGACGTTCCACGACAGACCTGTCCTCCCACCACCAATGATTATCTTCAGCCATATCTACATAATCATCAAGCGAATCTGCTGTCGCTGCAGGAAGGGTGAAGGAGACCAGGATGAGCGTGACAGGGGGCTGAGTATGCAAGAAATCTTCTCTAAATTGAGCTCTTTGCACTACATTAGCAGAAAGCAGCAGCCTTTGCAATACTGAACTGTTTTGTTCACATAGCTTGTCAATTTTATTTGCAGACGACAGTATGGGACAAAATTTCTACCAGGCTTGTTCTATCAAGATTTTAAGCTCCACAGACTCCTGAGAAAACTGAATGCTGTGCTGCTAATGAAGACTTTCTTTAACATACTTTCTTAAAACTGTGTGATGATGTCTATTTAATCTAGTTTTACCAAGTTCTAGTGAAGCCCATATATTGGGAAGGGCAAGTAGGAAACTGAAAGGAAGGGATCACAGTTTCAGATGTCACCTGTAGTGTCAGTTCTGTGATTGTCAGCAATCTGTGTCTAAGCATCCACACTTTCATTTCTCCATGTTAGAGATTTATTTGTCCTTTCACAGGGGAACTGGGAGGATTCTTCTTGTAACATACTCTGTATGTGTTATTATTTTCATTACATGCTTCTCTGAAATAATCAGATGCTCACAATTATCTCTGTATTTCTACATTTCATGAGTAACATATTTTGTAAGTAGTTACGTTGCTGCACAATATGCTTCTGAATTAAAAAGGGAAAAAAAAGCCTAAATATAACACACCCTCCAAATACAAGGAGACAAATTCAAATAAAGCATGAAATGTTCCCAATAGTTTATATTTCCCTTGGATTTTCCCTACATGATTATAAATTTTTGAAGCTCTTACCCAAAGAATGTCTGGGAAGTGATATATTATAATATATTATATTATATTATATTATATTATAATCTGTTGCCTACAACTGGCATCCTTTTAAGAACAATATTTGAATGAAGGAACAGTCAAACTGTCAGAGATTGTTGGAGTCTTTATCCTGTAAAATCTGGTCAGTTTGTTCAACATGTGATGGTCATAATGCATTACATTGCTTTCAGGGCTGTGGCCATCTTTGCCTAAGTGCTCGTTCCATAGTTACAAAAATCATCTGTTCATTTTGTGCAGAAGTAGAATCTGTGGTATCTGTATGTCCAAACTAATCTGCTAAATTAGATTTAAATTGACTGCTAGAACTTCAGAAAAAAAGTCATGTTTCGCTCTTCTGTTTTGCACAGAGTTATTTCTGAATGATGAGGAGCTAAAAAAACTGTATGAGTTTGAAGAACAGTGTGTAGAAGAATACTTCCAGGAAAAAGAGGATGAGCAGCAATCATCTAATGATGAACGCATCAGAGTTACCTCTGAAAGGTACCTATTATAAGGAAAAGCATATTACTTACCTGCAACAATATTTGCTTTTTTGTGTCTTCATGATAACCAAAGCTTGGTTAAAGTACAACAGATTTAGATCTCAAAGAAAGCCACAACCAATTCAGAAGGTAATCTGGATGCTAAGTAAATACCTGTGCAGGTGCATCTCTCACAAGAGCAAGGTTTTTTGTTGTTCCTACTGATATGCCACTAAGGCTGCTGGTTTGGGTAGCTTTGGTATACGAACATTTCTGCTCATGGTGAATTTTTTCCCTCTCTTCCATCTGAAGAGATAAAAAGTTATACTTGTTATCTGAGTAAATTACTACTGTTGCGCTTCCAACAGCTCATTCAACCATGATAAAGATTTTATAGCTTAATGACAAAAGCACTGAGTATTCTTCCCTTGGACTTATGGTTTACACTAGGGTCCAGTACTCAAAACCACTGAATTTTAATCTATTTTAAGCCACAGATTCTCTCAGAAGCTTCAAACAAGGCATTTAGCTTTTCAGCATGAACTTATGCATTTAAAAGACAGGGAATTCCACATGTAAATCACTAAGCTATTCTGACAACTAGGTGATGTTTGCATATTGCTGTGTGAGCACATGGTGATTATGGCAGCAGCGCTTTTTTACCAGGTCACTTGGCAGGACTGTTCCCGAAGGCTCTGCCTATTCTGTTAATAGTTCTAAGTCAGTCAAAGGATTTGGTCTTTTTTCACTTCCTTGAAGTGATGAAAAAATGAAAATAACACACAGTTTAAAAAACTCTTTCACCTTAATCTCCCTCACAGTATTTTGATGATGAGCTATTGTATCTATCTACTTACCTACCTATTTACCTTCCATTTAACATTTCTAATGAAGTAGCTCTGTGACCCATATAAATATCTTTTTCTTGAAGGGAGGCCCTGAACATTTTGCATTACTATAAGTGAAGTCTGAGAATAGAGAAGTAAATGAAATCTGCTACGTGTATTTGAGCAGTTTCTATCGCACTATTTATCCATGGCAATTTGTCAAAATCCTAGGTATTGTGGCAGAGAATAAAGCAGGGCTGGTAAGCCTCACTAATTCACTATGGTCTATGGCCGCAAAGCAGATTTGCTTATTTCTTGCTCCAGATGCTTCATCATCTTTTGTGTGTGAGAGCAAAAGAATGTTAATTTAATTTCCACAGTCTATTTACTAGTGTATGATCTCATTCTAATGCATTATTTTTATATGCATTCTTCTGGTACCATCACTTCCATTATGATATGCATGATAAACGAAAATGGGGAAAAGTGTTTTAAGTGAACTAGACAATAATTCCACTCCCTTCAGCTGATACATAACTGAAAGGTATTTCAAGAGCTAAAGTCATCCCATGCATACCATCTTATGTTTTCTCTCATACTGATGCAAAGCCTGTTTTACAACATGCCTTGATGATCTTTTGTTATCCTGGGAGCACGTCCTTAGAAAGCATTTTCCATGTTATTAATTGATGCTTCACAGTGAGAGAGGACAACTGAACGTGAAGTGGGTGGCACACAGAAATGTTAACAGTAGGCTGTCCCTAGAGGCTGCAACTCTAGTACTATCCTGGCATGTAAACAAGGGCAAAGTTCAAATAGCCCTCTAATATGGTGTATGGAAAGCATAGGTAACAAGAAAATGCACACGCTTTTGATCCTACATGGAGGAAAAAAAGGATATATAGCACAAAATTCTTCCTTATAAGGAAATCAGTAGCTGGGTACCTATAACAGGTTACTGCACCATTCTGCAGTTTCTGTCCTACGCTTCTGCTTTTATACCCAACAGAGTTGAAAATATGTCCATGAGGCTAGAAGAAGTGAATGAAAGAGAACATTTTATGAAAGCTTCTCTTCAAACAGTCGACCTTCGACTCTCTCAATTGGAAGAACTATCTGGTCGGATGGTGAATGCTCTGGAGAAGCTGGCGGGTATTGACAAATCTGAGCTGACATATACACGTTCACGGGCCTCGTCTGAGTGTGATGCTGCGTACCTCCTAAGGCAAAGCAGTGTTAACAGCTCTGATGGCTACAGCATGTACAGATACCATGTTGGTGGCGATGAGTTAACATATGATGACAGTACCACTCCTATGTCACCAGCAATGGGACTGCGTAAAAAAGCCCATTCTATTGGTGCCAAAGAAGACGTAGCAGACCCAAGGATGCTGGTTCCAGAACACCACACCAATGTCTATTATAACTCTAGTGCTAACGCAGTAACTGCAGCAGATTACAGTAAATCTACGTTAGAAATTGCACATAATGTTTCCAGACCCCCTTCTGGTTCAGATGGTTTTGGAGATGAAAAGCAGGGGATTTTCAAGAGTGATGGAATGGTTCCTCAAAGTATAAACCAGATGGATGCTGTTACGAACAGTCAGTCAGTACCAAGATCAGATTTTCAGAACACTCAGTTAAAAGTAGAACGTACCAAGTTAGAAGCAACCATCTCTTATCCCTTGGACAAATCTAAAGCAATGCGCTATTTTCCTCCTGAAACATTCAGTGCTTGTCAAACCACTATGATGAAGTCAAGGAGCTTTATATTTGCGCAGGGTGGGAAGCTGGTTGGAGGAGTTAACAACTGGACCACAGAGTACAGTACCATCATGGATCAAGTGTGCCCTTCTACAATTGAACAATGGGCCACAGAGTGGAAATATGAAGTTGAGCAGCAACTTTCTCAAGAACGTCCTCCAGAATATCCTGGTTTTATATCTGAAGCAGAAAGGCAAGCAGAGAAGAAACAGTTACAGATGGACACAGATGATGACAGTGATGTTGGTGAAGCAGGTATGAGTGCCTCTTACACCTCTATGCCTGCCACTGTCAAGGCTGAGAAAGAGAATATACTATCAGTAAAGCCAGAAAGGACTTCAGGGTTCCCATCAGTACGGTCAAAGAGTTTGCACAGCCATTCTCGGAAAGCCAAGTCTGTAAAGGACAAATTAAATAGACCAGGACATGCCAGCAGTGTAACTAATTTGGTGGTAGCATTTGGCAGTGTAACAGAAGAACAGAAAGCTAGGCAAGAAAATGCATCCACAGAAACTGAATGTTGAAGTAGCTTATGGCCCCTGATGTAACGACAGCCAAGAAGGCAGCACGAGTAATTGAACAAATTATGAATTTTAAAATTAATTTGTAAAGAATAATTTTGCATATATTTGGTTATTTTCATTTTATGTTCTGTTCTTAAATAAATGCTTGCTGGGTCAGGTGAAAGGGAGATGTTCTCTCGGGGCAGATAAAAAGCAGGCATGGTTAACAGCTGCCAACATTATAGATCTTTCTTTGTTCCATTTTGACCTCCCTCACAAGCTCATTTACAGACAAGCTCTTCATAAAAGTTCTTGAAAGAAGGACAATATTATCATGTAATAATTTAGAAAATGTGTTTTCTTCTATCAGAAGACTTCTTAAACTGAACAAATTTTTAACCAGCCTTATTTTTTTCTCCTCACTTATGCAGCTGGTTTCTTTGTGGCCATTGTATTTCAGGTGAAAACAAAATGGTTGGAGACATGGAAAAATTACGCAGTCTCCTCTGTCACTTCTGATTTCATGCATGCCTCTTAGGTCCTCTTTCTGAAAGTCACAAGATAGCACTTTTCATCCACTAAAACAGGTCTGAGTGGCAAAAGACAGTTGTGTTTGGAGAAATCTGACCTAGAAAGCCACGTGTAGACATATTCTTGACCTGTCCTTGAACTCTACTGACATGATCTTGCTTTCAGGATCATATCTGTCCCTACCCCAAAGCATACTGACAGCCTTAAACTGATGAAAAAAAGTAATCATTGTTTCAAAATGTGAAAGGCGATTTTAAGAATATGAAGTATACAGAGATTTTAATAATATGAATCCACGATCTGCATTAGTGTTTTGTATAAATGAAGATTACAATAGAAGTCCACATAGAGTAAGAATCTGGGTGGTTTTAAATGCCTACAGGGGAAAACGAAACAAAACCAGAAAGGTGTTTTGATTGGATGAGATCAAAACATAGCCAGTCTCTATTTGAAGCAAGTCTACTGTGACAAATTCATCTTTGATTTTAAAATTTCATTATGATGACACATGAGAAAAAGGAACAGTTTCTATGAGTCAGTCTAAACAAACATACAAATTCAAGATGAGAATAGAAATTTCAGACATTATCTTGAGTAAATTCCAAAAACAAACGTCAAAGGGAAAAGACATCTCTACAGCAAAAGTGATTTCTATCCCTCAGCAACTAAGACTGGAAATCCATTGCTATAGTTACAGTTTACCACCACACTTGTCTGAACAGTGGCATTCTAAGTACAAGGTTTTGATGGTTTTCTTCGTAATTGTATGTTATTTGCCTCATTCTTCTCTGTTACCTTTTAGGAATTCTGCTTTCCCAAATATTCATCACCTCTCTTTGCAGGGGATGCATACCATTGAACAGACAAGAAAGAAAATGGGTGAACAGCATGTTACTTTTTCACAGAATACTGGTCAAAACTCACTAATAAGTTAGTCATAGACTGTTTTGAAAAGACAGAATTTCCCCCCCACTCCCCCACTAGCTCCACAGTATGTAGGTCTCAGCATCCCCCTTGATAATGCTGCTTGCAGCAATTTGGAATCCAGAGATTGACGGAAGGTGCTACAAATGCATTGATGGCATAAGCTTTTTATTCGTATTACATTGTCATACTCCAGCCATACTTATTCCTTGAAGTACTGTTACCATACTGAATGATCATGGTAACTGCATAGGTATTTTGAGAGTTTAGACATCATTTACTATGGATTTTTGCTAACTTGGTCTTATCAGGTTTACTGGTTTCACTGTTGTCAGAACAGTGTTGGCAGCTTCCTTGTCATGTGGGCCTCTCTGTTACTCAACCTTAGGGAACTTGACATTTTGTAAAAACAGAATGACATTTGAATTGTTTCACTTCCATGTTTACTTCTGTGTTACCATTCTATGCAACTACATAGCCATTTTGTATGTGTGGTTAAAATAGCCTCCAATTTGCCAATGCCTTTTTATTGTTTGCCTACACACTCACCAGAAATGGATTCATTAACGAACACAAAGGGATGCAGCTTTTCAGCACTTTGCTAAACAAGCAGTATGCATTGTGGAATGAAATACAGTGCGTTGCATACCTCTTGTTATGTTGTCTTTATAAAAACTGTGTTAAATCGTGCTCTGTTTGACCAGTTATTTTTTTTAGCATTTACATTACAAATTTATCAGATAGCACAATGATTACAAACAAAAACATTTTAACTGTTTATTTACTCCCCTTGTGTAAAAAATATTTGTAAAGAAACACATAAAAAAGATGTGAAATGAATTCAGTGTAACAAACTTTTTGTTATACTACCAAAACGCTTCACTCATCTGTTTCTTCTTATGCAGTGCATGTGCTGAACATTTTTTAAGCAAAGTTTCTTTTTTAGTATTTGTCAGTAATTTTTGATGAAGTTCTTTATACAGTGATGACTTCGTAGGGCTTTGATGTTTTCTGTGCTCTTGCATAGCATGAGCTGAAATGGTAACTTCTCTGCCATTAAACATGAAGCACACTGACTTTGGCAGAGTTCTTGTAGACACACAGCCATTTTAATAACATTTGAATATGACTCTGTATGTGCATAGAAGAGTGATTTGGAGCACACTAAACAGAATAACAATCAACACATTTGCACGTCTGCCTACATGCTTTCTTCAGTACTGGCTGAAAGGATGCAAGCATGGAATTTGCATTTATGAAGAGGCATGTTTAATACTGCTTTTCAGAAAGAAGATGCATCCCTCGCACTGCTAAGTATGTGGTGACTCCACAGCAGTGTCACTGTGAATTCCACTAACCGTTTTTTACTGTGTCGTTGACTTCTACTGAACCAGGTCTTGTATCTACCTACTAGTGTATGTACTCTATGCCTATGTCTATGCGGACACTGCATTGAGGCTAATTTAAGTGTTCACCTTACAGTATCTTGTAATACAGACATTTGCCTCTCCCTCAAGGCAAATGTTTTAAACACAGTGACTAATTTTAATATTCACATAGGCAGGTTCTTAACTTAAACCATCTGATTCCACAAATTACCCTTTTTACATTGCATCATTCTGGAACTAGCTTGACTTTGTTCTTGCAAGTCTCTCCTATTGCAGAGCCACTCTTTCCACTTTAGATGCTGGATTTTGATACCTGAGAACTGAGGAAGTCTATTTTCCATATTACTTAGTAATGAATTAAAGCAGCCATTGAAACCTTCCCACTGTGCTTTCTCCATACTGCTTCTTCAGATGCTTTCCTAGATTCTGGGCTTGACTATCGCCTTTGTCAAAATATATACCTGTCCTTCTAAACAAAAATTAAAAGAATACAACTATCTGTAGGCCTTGTGAGGAGGGGGCATAACCAAGGATGTCAACAAGATTGTTTCACTAGATCTGCAAGACCCACGGGATTGTGCCCTGTTAATGGGTGTTCTAATTAACTCACTGACATAAAGCCAGTTTGCTGCTGACCACTTGCTATGGAGGAGGTGAGTTTTCAGAGTGACAGCAGCACTTGGACACATTGCTGGCACCCCACCTAATAATGCCATTGGCAGCATATCAGTTCTGCACCACTGTCCTGTCTGACTCGTCACTTCTAGTTGAACTAGTGTTACACGCAAAAGCTTGTTATGAGCAAAAACCAGACACACCTTGTATGTAAACTGAGGTGGTTATTGTTCATCTAACAAACTGTAACAGTCTAATATATGAATTATTATTAGTCTAGATCTAATTATAAGAGAGGAGACAAGAAGAGAGGAGAAAAAAGAATAACTACCATACTACTACAGGAAAAAACCCAAGAAGGTGAAATGGACATAAGCACACTTCCTACTATTTGCCCTGGGGGGGGGGGTTGCTGTTATGTTTGCACTTGCACTGATCCTCTGGGTCCAACAGTCAGTGCTGCATTGGGGCTAGTGAGGAAAGAGTTCCAGCTGTCAGCATCCCAGGTCCTTTGCCAGGATGAACATGACGTTGATGGTTTTGGTTTCTTTTTCCTTATTTTTAGCTTGCTTAGGGCCATTTTTATGTTCACTACCAACTTGTAGTGGGTCTGGCTGAGCTGCTTTTCCCCACCCAGCCCTCATGCTGCAGCACTGGGAGCTGGAGGGTGTTGGTAACACACCCGTGTTATGACTGCCAGTGCTCACACGGCACCAGAGGATGGGGGGGCAAGATGGGGGAGAGGATACAGCCGACCTGAGCTGACCAGTGGGATATTCCATACCAAATGACATCAGCTCAACTATAAAGGGAGAGGGCAGGAGGAGGGTGGGGGGGCATTCTGCTTTGTCCTCCAAGCGGCTGCTACATGTTCCTGGAGCCCTGCTTCCTGGACTCGGCCCAACATCGCCTGCGGACGGGAAGTAGAAAATAACATCTTATCTATCATAACCCACACCCCTTTGCTTTGTGCCTTATTCTCTCCCTGCGTGCCGTGCTGAAGGGGGTCAGGAGGAGTGATAGAAGGGCTTGGTGGGCACCTGGTGCTGTGCCAGGGTCAACCCACCACACAACTTTACATGTTGTTTTTCTTCATTGGCCTTCAAATCCTAGAATTACACCTGAATTTCCTAGTCCTTAGAAAAATTGTTTTTGCAGCTTAACCTGCCTTGATCTGTCCCTTCATTTGTTTAAGGCAAGTCCAGACAAAGAAATCCTGGCAAGCCTCAGTCCTAAGGTCTTATGAAGTCAGCATAAAGCCTGTGGCCTGTTACTAACAGGGACAATACTCTGTTTACTGGGCTACAAGGTTACAGTAGCCCTAGAGGTATTTTCCTCTCACTACAGCGACTGCAGATAATTGCTGTACTGTATGCAGTGGTCACCTGAGCTGAATATTTCAGCTTAATTGTAGATTTTGATCTTCCATTGGGATTCAGCAACAGACTGAAAGGCAAAATGTATGTAAGGACCTAGCTGATGTGGTCATTTAATGTCCACTTCAACTGATGCCAAGGTCCAGAGTGGTTGGGATATTCAAAAAAACAGAGAACAGTTCACAGCGGTAGTTTGGATTGAGGCTGACAAACCACAAGCCTTGGGGAAAGTGAGAGAAGAACTACAGATTTCCTTAAAACTACAATCTTCTTTTGATTTTTTTCAACTTTTAGCCTTATCTGCACAAACAAAATTTGATACGGCAAAGTGGTTCTTTATGGTTGATGCATCAAATCTTCACAACGGATGTAAGGTATGTCTTGATAATAGGCTTAAATTATTCTTTGCAGCTGTTCAGCCGAAATATTTAAGTGCATGTGTACACCTTTCTCTCGTTAAAGAATGAAAAAGGAGTTTCATCATTTCATCTACCTGCTCCTCTTTTATCTCTACAACATTAAAACTCCTATGAAATTGCAGTGCTTCATCTTGCACAATTCTAGATGCAAGCACCTTCCTTTTCTTGCACTAATTGGACTGCTGTGCTCAGCAGACTATTATCTGAGCAGACCAGTAGATTTCAAAAATGGTCATGGAAAAAGACTGGAATCTTGTTTAGGAGCACTGGTAATCTGATAGTCACTATCACAACACCTATGTAAAACAGCCCAAGCCATGGTGGAACATTGTACCAACTAATAGCTCCAAATAACTCTAAGCAAGTAATGCCTACATAATTATTAACAAGAAAGGTACCTTTATTTAACGTAGCAAAATTCAACATCATTAAATCTCCCCACAGAAAATACGACCTTCTCTTGCAGAAGTGCCTTGGAAAGGGGGCTTTTTTTCCTGAGATACCTCAGGAAACTAAAACCTTTGCATAGTTTTTATGTCTTTTGTATATCTTGGGCCAAGACTTTCCAAGTTTCTGTTTTATGTAAATACTCAGAGCTTAAATACTCTTCTGCTGTATCTTCATCCAGGATGCTCAGGAAAGAGACTTCTTTTCCAACTGCTTAATAAATTTAAGGCATAATGTTCTTCTGGAAAAGGTAATAAAGACCTGTAGGGCTGGCTTCCTTTGTCCCCAGCAAAAGTCCCACACTTCTGAGTGCAGACTGAAGCAACTCAGGTGTGCAAACTATTGAGTACACAAGTGGGGAGGTATTCAGGTAAAGTAATGAACCCCAACGCCTTCAGTGAAAAAGAACAGACTTTCATCAATAAATCCCTGACTTTGCAGACTTGTCACATACTTGCTGTAGCTCTAGGCACATAGCTCAGCTGCGAAACCAGACAACGTGTATGTCTTTGTGTCTTGAAGTTCAAACCATTCTTCAGAAAGCTATGAAAACACATAAGTTGCCATAGGAATACAGGCCTGGAAGAGATCGATTATACTGAGGCAAGTTCAGCACTGTTGATAGCATCAGTGGCAAATGGTGGTCTAACCTGTTCTTGAGCCTGTCTAATGAAAGCCATTCTCTAATCTGTTGAGAGATCAAAAGGGACCATTGTGAAAATCCCTTCTGATTTAACCCCAACCCTCATGCATTGCACAAGCCAAAGTACTTTAACTGCAGAGTTGTCTAGTGAGGTTGTACCAAAACTTCTAGGAAGATACGTAATCTAATGTGCAGTAAATACAGCAGGTTATGCATCATAGCTATAGCTACGCAGATAATTATCTTCACTGCTACAAAAAAGTGCACTGTATGTAAAATCAGGCCCCAGGAAACTGCCACAAAGCATGTGGGGTGTGATACCACCAGGAGAGCAGGCCAAGCTGGTTCTGGGCAGACCGTGACAGTAGACAAGGGTCCTGGTCAGTCTAGCACACAGGAGATACCACTGAATAACTTAATGTTTAAGCAAGGAAAACAAGTTTTTTTGTTTGGTTGGTTTTGGGTTTGTTTGGGGTTTTTTTGTTGTTTTTTTTTTTTTTTTTTTAATTGAGAACAGAAACAGACACTTGCAGACTTTTCAATTCATTTGACTTTGTTGCGTAGGTAGCTTCCTACTGTTCTTTCAAGACTGTTCTTATAGAACAAAGGCATTCTCAGAAACCTCTGTTTTAGCAAACTGTTTGAAAAAAATGAGCAAGTGAGACAAGTCAGGATAGCTGGAGAAGGTGAGGCAGTTGAGTGCATTCCCAAAAGGGACTCAGAGGATCCAAAGGGTTTTCCTGCCAGTCCTGCCTGCTTACCCTGGCTTGCCCTACTTGCCCTCCTACCTTGCCTGCCCTGCCCTGCCTGCCTACCCTATCCTACTTGCCTGTCCTGATCTGCCTGCTTGTATCCCACTGCAAGCTGTGACAGAATTAACTTACTCCTCCAAAAGACTTTTGTCAAATCAGGGGTTTTTTTTTCCCACTGGCATAGAACTCTTCCAGTGGCAACTTGTGACCAGTTCCAACAACAATCATCACAAATCTTGTGATTTATGTTTACTGAGAGCTTAGTTTTGATTTTGTTTGTTCCTTTCAGAACAGTATTACCATTTAAATGGGTCAGTGCAGTCCTTAATGGAAATTTGTGCTATCCTATGCTCGTTCCCTCAAGAGTAAGATGGCATTTGCAGCCACTCCTCAGAAGGCTCTGTGCTGATGCAAAAACACTCTTGTAATTCTGAAGTAGAATAAATAATTGTTATTTTTAATATCACTGGCAAATTTGTATATTCCATTTCAAGCCTAGCTTATTTGGACAGTTTCTACCTTTCTCTCACCCTCACTTATTCTTCCCCCTTTCTAATTTTCTTTCAACAATGTTCTGAATAAACTTTAAAGAAGACTAAAGATGAGGGCAAGTCCTGTGCTATTTCTCAGCAAACATCCAGGGGATTTAGCTTGTGAAAGGAGTAAGCCACCAGCAGCAGAGGGGCTGTGGCCTGCTCTCACAGCACTGTCTGGCACGCAGCATTACACCACCAGCAGCTTCTGCAGCTCAGTGCACTCTCTAAAATGGTCAGGGGCTGAGCCAGAGACCAAGCCAGGTTGAATAACATCACTTAGACAGTGATGTTTGCAGCATAAAAAAAAATCTTCTATGTGAAAATACAGGATAAAGTGAGCTGTTTGACAACACCAAATAAGATGGGACACATCTGTTTAAAAAAAGCCCTGTACAACGCTATTGTTTTTATCTTCTCTACCTGCAAGATTGAGAGTACTGTATTGTTACAGAGGTGTTTGCTGTTGAATAGCTTTAAATGTATGCACACCATCTTCTTTCTTCAATCTATGCTGGTGCCAATGGGGTTGTTTCCCTTCTTGCTTTTCAAATAAAACTCTCTGCCAGCATCAATGGGGCATTTCATCAAAGATGGAGAATCCAGATTGTGCCCTGAAGTCTGTCATTGAACATCTACCCTCTGCCTTCACCAAAAAATCTCAGGTGCTATAATGCAATGTCACATGCTTCCTATTAAGGATAGTAAAAGAAAACCTTTACCCTGCACCTGATGCTGGGTGATGCATGCATCATTTTGTGTCTAAGAATGTGTTGTTTTCTGGAGTCTTCTAGTTCTTTACTGTCTTTATGTTATGGTGATATTACAACACTACTATGCTGTAGGAGGCTTTTACTGATGTTATCTTGCACATAGAAAAATGACAGTATGCTGATCGAAACCATGCTTTTTAGTAAGGTGAGGCTGCAGTGCCCAAATACCAGCAGCTAGTTTGGCAGGTCCTGGACTTCAACTCTTGCCCCTAACAATGGGCCTTGCAGTGAACTACACTTGGCTCATAGCTGGAACCATCACTATGGTGCATCAGCCTTGTGGGGTGAGTGAACCAGCAGGCACAGGAACCAGCAGGCCTTCTTACCTTACCTGATCTATCAGGCCCAGCTTCATACTCTGGAGAGTTTAAGTATGATTCCTTTGTGTTTGGACCACCAGCAGGAGAACTCAGACCTGCTTAGGTCTTTCAGCTGAGACCTGTGTAGCCCCTCTGTGGGCCTCTCAGTTAAACCACACTTCCCACCAAAGTGGTGCTTCTTGTAGGTCCTTCCATGGCGGAGGCCAAGTTCATCGCAGTCAGTGCTCACTAAACACCTGCAGCACAGACCTTTAAGGGTGCCAAGGGCCGTCAAACAAATGTGAGTAGTTACTCAGTTTCCTACTTACATGTTGGACCTATCTTGTCAACATATGATAGGTGTGTTCATTTTGGCAGTATAGGTGGGCAACTGTGTTATTTCCATGTTCTATAGAAGCTCAAGTGAGCAATCCATGAGTGCCTGGAACGCTTAAGGAAAGGGAATTAGAGGAATCTGTATTAGAAGTGCCTCCACCCCCAGCAGTCACAGCAACGAGCAAGAGGGTGGCTGTGCAGCAGCAGCCTGGAGCCTTCCCTACATTCCATGGCTGTAACGTGATACACCTTGTACAAAAGGTGACAGTAAGAACAACTCGGTAGCTGGAGATGGATTTTTACCGCTGATCTGAGGCAAGCCTGGGTGGCAACAAAAACCTGCCTTTGCAGGCCCCGTGCGGGGGTTTCAGTCTCCAAGCAGCTCCTAGGCCAAACTCTGGAAATCCTCTGCTTCAGTCCTTGTCTTAACGTTCCCCTTCGCTGCAGACCCCTGCACTTGCGAGTGCTCTTCCCTCACAACGGGCGGTAAGAGCGACAGTTTCTCGCCGCTCGCCCATGGGCAGTGTGGAGCGAGAGCTCCCACCCGCCGGGTCCTGGCCTGCCCTCGGGAGGCTCCACCCCAAGACAGGGGTCGGGGTGTGAGCGAGGTCTGCGGGGGTGAGCCGCGGTACCAAAGCCCACCGCCAGCCTGGTCAGGAGCAGCAGCGCTGCCTGCAACGGCCTTAGGGGAAGAAGCGACAAGACATTAACGACTCCGCTCCTAGCGCGGCCTGACGGCCCCGCCGCTCCGCGGCCGCTTGGGCCCTCTGCGCCGCCGTACGGAGGCCGCTGCCCCCGCCCCTCGCTGCCCCCAACATGGCCGCCCCGGCACAGCCCGTCTCGGCCCGCAGCCCGCCGGGGCCGCCGCCCGCCCGCTGCCGGCGGTAGAGAGCCGCTAGGCCGGCAGGCGGCCGCCCTCACGGGGAGGCGGAGGGAGCCGCGGGGGCTTCATGAGGGGTTGCGGCAGCCCCAGGCCGGGCCTGCCCAGGCGGCTGACTCCTCCCTTGGGGAAGGAGGGTGCGCTGGGGCCGCCTCCGCCCGCTGGGGCCGCCGCCGTGTGACTGGGAGCGCGCAGCCTCGAGTGGCTGCGGGACGCCGGGCCTGAGCCGGCGGGCGTCGACACCCTGCCCCCGCGGGACGGGGCCTGCTGGGCCCGGCCCGGGCCGCCGCTCCCTCCACGCCCGCCGAGGTCCCCGCCGGCAGCGACAATGTTTTCTCTCAAGCAGACCAAACCCACCTTCAAGTCCTACCTTCTGCCGCTGCCTCAGGTAACAGCCTTTTATATCCGCTAGCGACCTGCTCGGCTTTTCCCCTCCCGGCCTTGGCCCCAGCCCAGCTGCCGCCGCCGGGACTGCCCCTCCCGCCCCTGCTGCGACCGGACCGGCCCGGCCCGGAGTGGGGCCCGCAGGGCGCCCGTGGCTCTGCCTGGACCTCTTCCCCCGGTGGCCTCGAGGTTACCGGCCCTGCGGCGTAGTAAAGCAGCACCTGCTCCTTTCTGGAGGGGCTCCCGAAGAGTCCCTACAAATCTTGCGTCGCACAGAGAAACAAAAGCTGTGCAATCGGCTTGAAGCGCAGCTCGCTGGCCTCTCGGTCTTTGAAGTCGCACGCAAGCTGAGTGAAGTGAGCATCTGCTGGTGACAAGACCAAACTTTGGTCGAGGAGCAGAACTTGTATTGAGATAAAGCCCTGTGTTGATTAAACCCGGCCAGCGTGAGATTGTTTTGTAAAGTTCTAAATAATGCTTCAGGTGTTTGGGCTCGCCTTCCTCTTTGTGCTGCGTGGTATCCACATTATCTGTGTTTGCACTGTGCAGTAAGTACTTTGAGGAGAAAACAGCTGGTGCTTGTCAGTTATGCGGATAATTAAACTCTCACTGCAGCTATCGTTTCACATTTAAACCTTCGCTGATGGCATAAATAAAAAACACCAGGTATATATAGTAGACTATTATACTGCATATGGTATCAAGTATATCTGCTAGAACCACCAGGATTTTTTGTGTGGTCTGGGTGTGCACTTGACAGAATGTAATTTTTGTTTATTTTAGACAAGGCGGGACCTCTTCTAGCAACACATTTCACATGTTGACTCATTTTTGCTTTTTCACAATGTCTCAGTAAAAGTGAAGTGTTGCTTCAACATAATTCTGGATATTCCTAGTCCTGGGAAATGGCGGTATTACTGACAGTGTAAGAAATGTAGTCATTAAGGCGATTTCACTGAAGTTTCCAGTCTTTTTACAGAAGTTTGGGTTTTTTTCAGCTTTGAAATTAAAATGCAAGTAGGCATGTATTTATTCTAGGCCTTGTTTTTTTGGAAACTTGAAAAAGTCATGCATCTTGAAAGTTGGTGGAAAGCTTTTGCACAAACTTGAGTGTCCATATCTGTGTAAATCTTGTCATAGGACTTGAGCCTTTATGAAATATCAAGCCAGTGGTTTTTGTTTGTTCTTTGACGTGTTATAGCCTAGTTTACATAATTGGCTGGACACTAGCACTTTAACTTTTTACCAGAATAATATAATATTTAAATGTGCACAAAGAGGTGAATATCTTTACAGTTTAAAACTGTTGCTATGATTGGATCCTGCCTCTTTGAGATCACCTTTTTAAGTTAAAATAACTTTCTCCTTTGCCCAATCAGATCAGACTTGTGTCTGACTCTGAAGTTCTGATTCTTCAGTAAATTCTCTTACCTTTTTTCCCTTAGGTTGAAGACCATATAGCATCAGAACCAAGGATTAAAAAACTGGAACCAGTACTTTTGCCAGGTAGGCATAAATCAGGAATTTAACCAGTACTTCAGCATGGATATGTTTAACCCTTTCGTTTATTGTAGTAGAATTTGTAAAATATAAATACTCCTATTTTACTGTGATTATTGATATTGGTGTATTTTAATTAACTAAATATAACTTCTAAGTAGGAAAATGTAATTATATGGGTGTCTGTAGAAAATTGTTCAAACTTGCCTGAATAAACACATAGGCAATTTTGCCCCTATGGTGTTGAGTAACGTCTTGATTTTATTGCGAATAGTTGAAATGAAACCTTCCTAAGTGTTGTAACACTTACGCCACCTTTTGAAAGACTACTAGTAATTATATTTTTGTCAGGTAGTCAGACCTGTGTGCAGAACCCACTACCACAGCATGCATTGCAGTCTTTATTTTAAAGGAAAATATTAATAGAATTTGCAATAGGTAGGAGTGATTGACTTCTATATTAGAAAACTTCCACTGCCATCTTTATTCATTTACTCTTACTGAATATGCATCTGTTACGTAATTTTGAAATTTGTAACTGTCTTTGAACCTATTCAGAATTACCTTTTTAGTGTATGGATGAGAAAAGCAATATTTTTATTATTGCTCTTAATGACATATTTTTTAAAATATAGGATATTCAATTCTTCCTTATTTTAAATAAGGAGTAATCTTTGGTAAATGACATTTTGATCAATGAGGATTACTAAAAGCCTTTTCCAGATACCAAAGGAACAATCTACTGTTCTCAAGATTACTTTCATTGCAAACCGTATATTACAGTAATAAATTTGGCTTGCTGTTTCAAAGTCTAATTTTGAGTTTAAAACAACAGTATACCATATTTTTCTTAGCATTCATATTGTATGTTAACAAATATGAATTTACACACATACACGCTAATGTAGGAAGCTGTTGCTATCATGTTGTCTAAGTTGATAAAATAGGTTAATTTTTGAAGTGATCTTAAAATTATTTCTATTGCTTGTTCTATATGGGACTATTGTTAATTAAGCAGTAGTAATTGATATGTGATATAGTCCAGTGAAGTACCTTAAGCTTAAGGGGCTGAATATTGTGGAAGAGGTTCAACTGAAAAAGTAAATAGCAGCAGAGTGACACTCTTCACGAAACAAAATAATACAGATTTTTGCTTGAGGCATAAATACATTAAAATACATTACTGAGATTGTTTGGTATTTGAAATAAAGTTATATTTTTATGCCTGCAAAACTGCTTACCACTTGGCATCTTATTGGTTATGTTGCAGTTGATACTCATCCAAGGTCTTTGACTCACAAGGAAGTGACTGCGTGTTCGTTCTCTGAGACATTCCACAGAAAATGCAAGGCAGTACGAGACTGCTTTTCTCAGAATGTAGCACATCTTGCCTTTACTGTGGAACACGTGCATGAGCAGTTACAGAAAACAGCTTCTGTGCAGTAACTTTCTGCAGTGTGGATCATTCTTTATTTGTGAAACTCTGAAGTACGCTTAAAATGGTGCTGACTGGGTTTGTTGTTCTCAGCTAGCTTACATTTATCCCATGTTTGCATCATTTCACTTGTCTGTCATTGAAATCAGCACTTGATAGCTTTTGGGGCATTTGTAGTAAGCTGCCCCATGTTATGCAGAAACCAATTGAAAGAGTATGACTCGCTGCAGAACTAAAATTTTCCCCTCCCTATCATTCTAAGGTATTATTTTTAAATTATTTAATAATAAAACTCACTGCTCTGTACAGCCACGGTGTAACTCTGACAAAATATTTTCATTTTTGTGAGCATCAGCCCATATGAGAGTGGAGGGGAGTTTAGAAGTGACTTATTTTAAATGACTTAAATGAAACTCTTCCTGTTAAGCACTGGCCTAAACTGTTTTGTTTTTTTTTTTTTGTTTCTGTCATCAAATGGTGGAGTAGAGAAGTGTATAAACAAGTACAGATTGTACTGTTGGGTAGACTGGCTTTTGGATTTGTCATAACGCAAGTTTCTGGCCAAATTCCAACTCATTTAATTATATTAAAGCTGACTTGTACTCCCTTGCAAGTACATTTTGAGTATGGTATTCCTAATATCCTATCCTTAACAGTTGCTTTTGAAACTGCCTTGGTTCTCAGGAGCAGAGTTAAACCTGAGCAGCTGGATGTTTATTATGATTCTTTAATTGATGGAATTTTTAGGGAGTTCTTTTGGAATGAAATTATGTTAGCACAAGAAGTTACTGGCTTTAGTAAGCTTTAAAAACTGCAAATAATTACATTAAGCTATTGATTCTTGAAACATAGTCACTTTTGGGGAGTAGCTTAATAAAAATTGAAATTCCAAACTAGTTAAGTACCCTACTAACTCGTGTTTCTGTGCAGTGGGGGTTAGGGGAGGGAATTCCAGACATGGAAACGGCATGAGTCAGGTTACAAAATGAGGAGTGTTTTATTTAAAAAAACCTAAAAACTTGAAGTTTTCATCGGAATCCACTTTTAACCTGTAGAGTTTGTTTTTAAGGTTTCCTCTAGTTCCCAGAGGAATAGAGATGCATCTGTTCATCTTTCGGAACAAAAGCCTCTATTCTCAAGGAACTGTGTGCCCTGAGGAGGGGCATGTATTAGGCAAAGCAGCAAACATCATTTAAAGCAAGTTAAAACCTTGATTATAAGTGGCAACAATGATACTGCAGTAGGGAAAATCAAATGATTTTATAGAATTTGGTATAATTTAATTCCAAAGCACATGATATAGGTTTAAGATGGAGTTATTTTTTTATAACTGTTTTATAAATGTTTTCTTTTTCTTTCTGCAGTTCTGTTCTCCTAATGCTAGCTTTCTGATCAAGAGCTAGCCGAAGAGTTAGCCTGTGTAATAGTTTCCCTTTTTTTTCCTTGGTTTGCATATGTTGTTTTGTAAGCATGCCAAAGAGGAAAAACAGAGAAATAGCAGGTAGCCTGCCGGTCAGTCTGTTAAAGTGCCTTGCCTGGCTGGTAGGAATTTAGCTTGTGTACTTTCAGGGGGAATGAAGTTGTTAAACTGATAATCAGTTGTAGTCTATTTTCCACAACAATGTCTGTAGCATTTTTGAGGCATCATTTTAAGCATCTGTTAAGCATGTTCATCTGTTGACGGTGAGTAGTGATTATCAGTGCTGACAATAACTGAATAGAACTTGTATGAAGTCAGTTTCTGATTTTTTCCAAATCATACTCACTTGTTGATTCTCATTTCCATTGTTGTGGTATGCTAGCCAAGGCTGTCTTACTCACTGAGCAGCTGATTAAGACATCATATTGTGGGGTTAGGGTGTTTTTCCCTGCCTCAAATTTCTTGCTGGAAATTGGAGTGTTACTGTAAAAGTTTATTTGTTTTTATAGTGTGTGATATTAGATAAGGAAGCTTTGTAATTTCAGCTCATTTTCAGGAATCAGTGTCATACAAGAGCATAAAATTATTTTCAACATTTCAGAATGGCCAGCTTAGAAAATCAGAATGGCAATTTGGAAAATCATACGATCCCCTAAAGCTTTTCTAAAGTAGATTATTTTGGTTTTAATGTCTTTTTTTTTTTTTGTCTGCACCATGGAGATTATTGAAAGTTTTATGTAAATAAATTATGAGAGTTTTAAATACTAGATTTGAAATCTGAAACAGCAACTTTCCATGAACTAGTTTTTCTTACTGCAAGAAGTTAAAAAAATGAACCAAGCATTTCACTTATATTTAGAATAAATAAGGCATCATTTACAGTAAGTATATAGTAAATACTCTTTTCTATTATAGCTTTTTTGTTTGTTTGACTCAAAGTAAATTTTCAGGCGTGCTTTGGGTTCAGTTAAATGCTTGGTTTGTTTTTGGCTTTGCTTTTTCAAAGGATTGGCATGGTATAAATACTACCAAGGCAGTCTGCGTGTAGGTTTGTAAGTTCCAGATACAGCCTTACAAGTGGATTTTACTGGATGGAGTCAGTTTGATCTGCTTTCTTTGTTTTGCATGCAAAGAGAGCATTTTAAAAGTTTCTAACTAATAATATATATTAAATATTTGTAAATATCTACAAAACTACTTTCTATTTGCGACAGATTAGCCATAGGGCAATATGGAAATAATTCTTTAAAAGTACAAGGACGAACATGCTTTAAAATGAAATATTTGAATGTTTCTGCATGTGCATTATGCAAAGCGGTTCCAAGGTAATTGGTTTCTACCCTTGCTGTCTCACATACATTTAATGCCACAAGTCACTGTAGTCTGGAAAGGGAACGAAATGTTAGTGTAAAGTCTGAATTGTCATCTCACCGACCTGCTGGGGTTTTTATCTCCTGGTAGTTGTGTTTGCTTTCAATGAAGTAAGTCTTCAGTGAACTGATTTCTAAGGAACATGTGTTTCTGTACTGATTTACTTATTAAGCCAAACCCAAGTATTTTAAACTAGACACAGTAATAGACTACAAATTCAGAACAGCACCTGTCACTTGTAATGGTGACATAGTTATACTAGGCTGAAAACTGCAGTCCTCTCAAATTGTTAGTGATTATATTGTTTAGGCAAAGTCAGGCTTTAGGAATCCATATTTGATGTAGCCAGACTAAAAATAATGCAAAAGATGGAACACTCTCCCTCCATGTTGGCTTGTCTATTGTTCACATTACAGAACTCTGAGCAAATCATTGCTAAAATTTTTTTTTGAGGGGTTGTTCATAGGGTTGTTTTAATTTGGTCTAAACATACATACTTGTGCCAAGAGGAGTTGGTGGTTATTTCATTTTTCTCATTGTGGGTGTGTGTTCCTATGAGTTACTTGGTGTTGACACTTTTTTGTGCAACCAAAGAACAAGCCAGATCAGAGAGCTAATTCAGATGAAATCAGGATACAGAAAAGGAAGAAAAATACATAGTTAGAATTATCTTCAACTGGATCAATTCTCTGGTGTGACTAACAAAGTCTTTCACAAATGGCTGTGCCAGCAGAAGGATTGAGGTGCAAATGAATGTTGAATATGGAACGGTTTCCATTTTAGGGATAATATAAGTTGCTGAATTAAGTAACACTGTAAGCATGATCAGCTTTCCAATCTGCTGCGATAGTTTGTTTTGGATCTAGTTGGTAATGAGAGCTTTCCTCATTATGGGTGTACTCTTCTGGCCTTGTGAAATCCTGTTGGTTGCCCACTCTGTGTTTGTGTGTCCTTCACTGTATTTCTGGGGCGCGAGGGAAGCTGTCATGGCACATCCCATCCTAGCTCAGAAAAGCCGTTAGCTTTTCCGATTCCTCCTGTGGTCAATTTCTTTTGCAATGTTCACAAAGATTAACCATTATTGGACATACAGATTTTAATCGCGTTACTGGGCACGAGAAAATACTAGTTCTTCAAAGACTTTTGCCAAGAAGTCTTTACTTTTTTTGCTACTTTTTCCCTTACCGAGCACTTCTAAAATTTAGCTTACCTTTTGTCATGCTCTTTCTCTTTTTCTGTGTTAGTGCACTAGAGAAACTCTACAATGTTCACATGTTCTGGTTTTTTGACAGAAATACCAGGTTTTCCAGTTAAAAATGAATGCAAATACAATAGATCTACATTGTTTTTCAGTCAAAAATAATCACGGTATTGAGCTGTCCTTTTGGAATAACATTTTTATTCTTTTTGATTTCTGCACATGTACGGAAAATTAAATGTAGTCTATTGTTTAACTAATTATGAAGGTATTGGAAAATAGTTGGGGGGGGGAAAGGATTATTAATATCTACATTACTGTGCGGCTTTCTTTGTCTTCACATATCATAAATCCTTAAATACATTGTAAGAGCTCATGAAAATCAGAATAGAGATAAAAGACAATTACTTCATGAGCTTACAAATACTTTTTTCTTAAATTTGGAAGTGGCTGTGCACACTGAACAGAAGATTCATTTAGAAGTGGATTAGAGACATTTACATCTAAATGCTTGGTGCATACTAATAAACCCATACAATTTTGGTATTCTCTCAGCAAGAGAACAGCTAAGAAAAGGCAGCTAAATGAGTGAAGGTGTTCTAGATTTCAGTTATTTAATGACATTTTTGTTGGAAATTCTTACTCAGAAATTTACGGAAGTTCATTATTTGCCAATAATTTTGCAGCAGTTTTAGACGTACCTTCCAAATCCAAGTGAACTCCTTAATATGCATTTCTAATGGTTAAATAGCTACTTGAATTAACTTTAGCTTTTCTATTGTAATCTTTTTAGCCTTTCACAGAAAAACACCTTGTTTATGTCGTCTGAATTGGATACAATTTCTATCAGCATTATAAAGAAGGAGCAGGGTTTAGTTTTGTGAGCGTATCCAGGTGCTAGGGGTTTATGGATTTAGGTAGGAATTATAGGGCTGCATAATGTACTCTGTACTCTCTTGTCCTCATGTCTGTTAGACTTCGAAAGTACACTAAACTTACTCAGATTTCTATTTGGAACTTCAGTGCTCATTAAAGAAAGTTTATACTAATAAATCTATCCTTTTACTTCTCGTATAGTGTTGACAAAGTTCTGTTAGCCGCACCTGCAAACTTCTTGAGCCTGTAGGATTTGCATTATTCATTTATGGAGTCTGATTTCAGCCATTCAGTGCCTCTAGCAAGCATCAGATTCATAATGTGCTAGGAATATCGTACGCTAGCATTTTACCATATGTATACATGTATGTGCATGCATGCTCTGTCTCTGTGTATTATGTGTTTGTGTGTGTGTATATATATACACAATATCACAAATATGTTGGTTTGTAAATTGCTTGTTTACGTCATTTAATCATGAAGCATTTTTGTATTCAGTCTGTATTGTTAGATTTGTTGAATACTATTCAGTCTGTTTCACCTTGTACATCAGTAAGGTTCTGCTATATTCCTTCTGTATTCTTAGGCAGCAGTACTGTGCTAGAAACCCTTTCATATGGCAGGGTTTGGCAGCTGCTTCAGTGAGCAACTGATGACTTGGAAATTGCTTGAAATCTCTCTCCTTGTTGGTGTGTTTCTTGAATTTTAAGCGAAGATAATAAAAAATCTTAAAATAGCAAGCATTGGTGATTATTTATGCATCTCCTACTGCTATAAAGAATCCAGACCTTTGTATCTAGAGAAAATAAGGACGTTTTCAGTTATAAGTTCTAATGCAGTGCGAATTCTAGCAGTTTTTGTGTAGTTTTTCAGATCTATTGAGTTTACTTACTGTCGGATTGCCCCGTTAGTGATAACAAATAGTAATAAAACTCACACAAAATACACAAAAAAGCTGAGAGTTTTTTTAGATATTTTATGTGATCTGTGTGTATGCAGGTTATTAGGTCCAGACTTCCCAACACTAACTTACAAATTACTGTCTTTATAAGATAAACAAAATAATCAAACTTGATCCTGTGGGGCATGGTACCAAAAGTGACAAAAACATTGTTCAGTTGTAGTCAAAATGCTGCAGAACATCCTGTATTTTAGGATGTTCCCAATCAGGAGTGTTTTTCAGTCTTGCAGAACTAAGTTGCCCTGAAGCCTCGGCCAGAGTCCGGTAGCGCAAGTGCAGGCTGGGGAGGCAGCGTCCGCGCTGTTGCACAACAGCTCTGGCACCTGTTGGTCACTCCTCCTGCACATCACCCCATTCAGCCTTTTCAGCCGTGCCTCTCTTCTCTCCAGTTCCCACGCGTCTATGCTCCGAGTTCTGTCTGGATTGTAACTGGGTTAGATAGATACCCTGAGTTCTCTTAATGCCCGTTTTGGGAGATTTAGCAGAATTTTTTTTGAAGATCAAGAGTTTCTGAGGCTCTGTGCTAGTGGAAGGTATATTGGCTAGATAGATCCTTCAGTGTCTGGTGTTATTTTTGTGATTCATGTATTCAGTGTAGAAATATTTTTTATTAAACATGATTAGGCTTTACATATAAGGGTGGCAACCTGTAATTTTTCTTCTGGTTTCCTGTCAGAGTTTAAACAAAGTGCTCTTGTCTCCTGAGATTATTCTTTGACTGTTGAAGTCACATGGAAGTGTTGACTGCTGTTCTGTGTCTGGAACAGCTTGTGACTGTTTACTGGAAAAAAGCAGCAGCTACATTGTAAAAATGTGCAATGTCATATCTCTGAATGGCTCTGTTGTTGACACTTGCGTAGAAAAATCACCTACTCAACTATAAATACAAGGAGGGTTTATTATGCAAGATACTATTTACATTGTTTCGCTACTTTCCTAAATTTGAAAGAAGTTTGGAAGCTTTGTAACTTTTTATGTTGCACATTATAGACATCTAAAAGGGGCATAAAAGATGGATCAATACAAAAAAAATCAGTTTCTAGAGGTTTTTGAAAACTACATCTATTAAATTTGCATTGCAAACTTTCTTATACTTCACTGTAGCAGTTTAAACCCTTTGGTTGAAATTGGTGTGCATGAACTGTCTGTCTTGCCATACTCACATTCACAACTGACAGTCCTGTGTTAGGCCTGTAAACTTGAGTACGAGGGAGAAGGTAGGCAAAAAAATCCAGAATGTATTTGGGTTGGATGAAATGAGAATGAATGAAGTTGCACTAAAATAGGATTAGTGTTACCATGTTGTGCTGTAGCCATCCAATTAGGAAGAATGGAGGCAGGAAGTAAAAAGGACTGGCTCTGGAAAAGAGAGTGATGTAGGACGCATGGTTTAAAGTGTAGTAGAATTAGATTGAAGACATTTGCATGGATCTCTTATGTCTGTAATGTTTTGTATCATCAAAGACATGAAATAGTAATCTGTGCTTTTAGCAAGAATGTCTCCTCTGCAATAATAAAAAACACTACACTTGATGACATGAAAGAGAATGTTATATGGGGGGGAAAAAAGTGCCTCTGGAAGTTTTGCTTCATTTCATGGTGTGTTTGGCTCTCTGCATGAGAAATGCGGTGATACACTGAAGGTACTGAGGGAAGGATATAAACTATTTAGAATGGCTGACTTTTTGTAGTGGGGAAGCTTCATAAACAGAATGACTGAAAACGAGATGCTGAAGAGTTGAAGACTGGAAAAATTGCTTTAATACAGACTTTGGGCTTTTGCAGTTATTTCAATAAATAGCTTATTATAAGAAATGCTGCGCATTAAGAAGTTTCATGCCTGACTGCTAAAAGTATTGAAAAATTTTCTTCACAGTGTTTACGAGAAGTAGGGCTTGTCATTCTCATGTACCCCATTATAAGACACTGTTTTCAGTTGCTGTGGAGTTGGCTGAACTTGATTTGTACTGAAGCTGTCAGAAGAATTTTTTTTTTTTTTTTCAAAATTCAAAAGCATATTTAACCACAGTTTAGTAATATTTGAGAAGAGTTTAAAGCTCCCACACATCTGGCTGTAGAGCATTTTCACAACTCTTGCACTTCTGGCATAGATGATGTATGTATAGGATAATCACAGGTCAGTGAAATTTGTCCCCGTACATCTTCAAATTATCCCAGAATACTGAAAATAATTCTGCCAGATCAATGTTACAGAGTTAGTCCAATAAAATTTTGTTTATCGCAGCCAAACTAGAAGCCCAGACTTGGGTGCTACTCTTAGTGACTTCCAGGCTGCTGCCTGATCATATTAGGGGCAAGAGAGCAAGTAGGGCAGCTGAGCTAAATAGCTTAGGATGAGGAGCATGTGCAGAGTCTGGGTTTCAAGATGAGCAAAGGTGTAGTTCTGCTGAAGCATTTGCAGTGTTAAGGACAGTTCTTTGAATGTATGGTTACTTGGGTACAGTGATGACTACCTGAGGAAAATACCTTGCCTAGATCAGGGATGTATTCAGAGCTGTATCTACACTTGTTGGGCATACGGATAACTGATTACTGCTGTTATAATCACCCAAAGAGCTGACTGCTTTCTTGCAAAGCATAGGCTGCTCAGAGATGACATTTTAGGCAACTGAGGCTAAATATGCCCAACCTATTATGAGCAAATTAGGCTATAGCAATCTTTAGTCCTTAGTCTTTTTTAAACAAAAACATACAGCTAGTAGAAAATTGCACTTTTCTTGAACACGCTTCCACTCCCACACTATTTATGGTAGACAGCAGCGGAAGGAGGTGGTTGCTCTGATGACAGAAGCAAAAACCCTGTACCAGGCTGCCTGAAGTAAAAATGAAATAACTATTTAGCTTTCAGAAACCTCTGTTGTGGAACTAAAAAGTAACATTTTTGTCTAGCAGTTTACTTTTTTCTTTTTAAATTGTACTCAATCTTGTTTGTGTGTATGTTTTTTTTATTTCATAGCTTATCCTAGATGAATTAGCTTTTTTTCTTTTTTCCTTTTCCCCCTCCTAACCTCCCCCCTGCTTCATTTGGATCTTCTCTTTTGGAAAAAGAAATGGTTGGTCTCTCTCACTTTCAAATGATGGGTGTTTCATGTGTTTGTGTTTTGGTTTTCCTTTTATGAAATGACCTGAAAATCTTAGACTTAGAATAGTTATACCCAAAAGATTTATACAGGCTTCTCTTCTCCCTTCCCTTTTTTCTGTTTTAGGTGAAATTGTGGTAAATGAAGTAAATTTTGTAAGAAAATGCATCGCCACAGATACAAGTCAATATGACCTGTGGGGCAAATTGGTTTGCACTAACTTCAAGATTTCCTTCATTACAGATGACCCGATGCCACTACAGGTTTGTTGTTATTCACATTGCTACATCATGACAACAAATGTGATAGATAAAATGGATTTAATTAAAATACAGTGAATCTGGCTCATATCTGATATAAATGATACCTTTGAAAACAAAGCAGACTAAATGATGAAGTACCACTGTTCTCTTCTGAATATGTTGCTATTCTCCCATCATTGAAAATATCAGAACAGAGCAAGTTTGGTATGGAACTACAGCCAGCTCTGTTAGCTGTTTATGGAGGCTTCATTGGGAAGTGGTTTTACAAAAGGCAAAGCATGAATTTTATAGAAACAAGTTCCTTCTTGAAGAAGGTAACTGCATATGTTCCTTTGGCTAGGCAAGCATCAGATCAGCAAAGCCTTTAATGCGCCCAGGCTTTATTGGCATTACTGAGGGAGGACAAAGTAACCATGAAATGAGTTTTCATTGTAGATGAAGCAACAAGAAAGGGTGGGAAAGAAACCAAACGTTTGTCAAAGCAGAGCATGTGATGTTCAAAACCTTCATCAGTTTTTGAATAGCACAGCATACAGTACTGTTTGGAAATCCAAGCTGTAAGCTGTATATTATTTCTAGTAGAGTTTTCACTTTCATTTTGAGCTTTTAAAATAAACACTCCAGTAACTAGGTGTGTGTAGAGATCTGAAAGTAGATAGATGCTTATTCAGCAATGGTTAGTTAGCTTGACCAGAGCTACTTCAAAAAATTAATTTTTAACACAGAGTAGTTGTCAGAACATTTCTGAAAGCTGAATTAGTATTTTTTTTTCTTTCTATGGTAACAGTAATAGTTGGAGATTTCTTTTTTTTATTTTTAAATCGTCATTTTTTAAATATCATAATTTACACTTCAGATTGTATTGAATTTCTGCCAGCAATTTTTGAGGCTAGTACATTCAGTGTAGGTACTGTGGTTATTTTGCATACTCTACGGGGGTTTCTAAATGCGTTGGTGCGCATTCACCAGCACAAGAGAGCTGTTTCCGTCACCTCTAATTGCCTGTGAATAGGCAAGAGTGGTACATGTTGGAAAAGTCTAGGCATGTCTAGTTTTTACCATAGTTTCTTCAAAGTCGCGGTGTATATCTGTTTGCAAACAGCAGAGCTGCAATTAATGGCTGTGAGTTTGTGTGTTTCAGAAATTCCATTATAAAAACCTCCTCCTCGGTGAACATGATGTCCCACTAACATGCATCGAGCAGATTGTCACAGGTATGTCAAAAATAGTTAAGTAAATTTACTCAGTTCAACACTAACTTGCGATGTTGTGCAGATGCTTAAGGTTTTATGTCATTAATCTTCCCAGATTTGAAGAATTTGGTTTATTTCAAAATTATGATAAAAGCCTTAGAAGATGAGTAAAACTTGAGGTGCCAGGAGAGTATTTGCTGACTATATTGGTTTTAAATGTAACTGCAATAACTGAATCAACAGGTGTTCTAGCATAGACAGCTGTTACAGCAGTACAAAATTTTAGCAACTATTTTATATTCAAGCATCTGAGTCTCTTCCATTGAAATATGCTAGATTGCAAAAAGCACATCACTTACACAGTTTACACATGGCTGGGATGTCCAGCAACATAAACGCTCAAGTTTTCAGTCTTAGTCTAATTCTGAAAAAGCTAGTAGCTTGTGGTCCTCAAAAATCTACAAAGGACGATACATAACCTCATATGAGGAAATAAATTATAAAATATTTACCTTGAAGAATTAGTTTCTGGTGGATTTTAGGCTAAGCTGATTGTTAAGAAAGTTTTTCATCTTGTAATTGAAGAATTTCTTATAACTGATAAATAACAATCAAGATCTGAAAAATTTTCACAGCTTAACTTTCTCTGTTTGAAAAGGAGATGCACAGGCCAAGAGACACAGCCTGTCTATGCAGGTCTAGACTAGCTGGCAATTTACTGTACTTCCGTGCTTGAGTTTTATGTAAGAAATAAGGAGTTAGTCTTAACTCCAGCACTGCTTTTATACATCAATTTAATAAATATATAGATGAATCAGCATATATGTCAGTTACTGTGCATCAGAAGGGCATCGCAGCCTACACAATTAACTGGAACAAAAACATCTCTTCGGAATACTGCATATTACTTTCTTGTTTATGAAGTTGTTGATGCACAAAAATAATCTGGGCGTATGGGAAACAGTAATTCATCCACTTGAAAGGGATTGATCAATAGGAGGACCTATAGATTTTGTACCTCATTTGAACAGTTGAAATACGCTATTAAAGGAAAAACTGCTGGTAGCAGCATTACTGTATGTGTTTGAGCCAGTCTTGTGTTGTATACTTAGAAAAAACACAGTCCAATAACTTTGGCTTTTCTTTACAGTTAATGACACCAAGAGGAAGCAGAAGGTCCTTGGTCCCAACCAAAAGCTTAAATTTAATCCAACTGAATTAATAATTTATTGCAAAGACTTCCGTATTGTCAGATTTCGTTTCGATGAAGCAGGTCCTGAAAGCGCAAAAAAGGTACTACATCTTCTTATGAAATCTTGCCTTGCAGTCATTACAGCTGTGCTAGTAAGAACGCTTTGTCTTATGTTTTGATAGAGAAGTGTTGGGAAGAATTGCACATGAATCACATTCTCCTACAGGAGAATAGCTAGATTGTCAGAGTCAGAATTATTAGGTAAATTAACATGGCATATTAACTGTTTCTTGTAAGATAAACCTGCATTTCTTGTCATGCCTGTTGTACTTTTTCTAATTTATTAAACAAATCTTTTTAAAGACTGGAATCAGTATACTGCATTGCAGCTGTACAACAGACGTTGACATTGTTATGGAAAATGTTTGAAACTTTGATACATTTTCTGAAAGTCATAAGCTTTATTTACTCATAGGTAAAGTGTGCTGTCTTTTATATACACTCCTTGTTTGCTTCACACAGCAGGTTCTCCAATGAGCTCTTGGAATGACCAGTTTGTCTAATCTGCATGAAACTATGTGCTCTTTCTCAACATTTACTTGTAAAAGACTTGGATAGCTCTTGCCAAGAGGAATTACCTCTGTCTGTACGTTCCTAGAAATTTCATTTCTTCCCCAGTTTTAACGCTTGTTGTCTCAAGTCTCAACAAAATTCTACAATGTTATTTAACCTGGAAAAGCCCAGCTAAGTTTCTCCTAATCAGAAGTGGTTAGTCTGCATAACAACATCAGCTCAGCAGCCTCCTTGTTCTGGATCGGTACCATAGGTTGAGTTACAGTTCCTCTGACCTCCATGGCACCACTTCGTGGCCAGGCTTGGCACAGCAGGCATTTCATAAGGAATGACCCAATTTGCTCACAGCTTAAGAATTCCCCTTCTCAGTAGGATAAAGTTTGAGATTAACCCTGTAAGTCATAAGAACCATCTGCCCAGACATAAGTCTGTTTGCAGTTATCAAGCGAGGAGTAACTGTTGAACCAGTTAATGACTTCTTCACCTTTTACCCTCTCACAGAGATCCATGGGCAGAAGCTCAGTAATAAAGCAGTCTGTTCTTTCCTTGCTCTTTTTCTAGGTTCCTTCCTGCCTGCTGGCTTTCCTTTTGTAACTTTTCATGTTTGGCAATCGTTCAGCAGTCAATTCCCCTTTCGCAGTTTCTCTGCCATGTCAGTGGAGCAGCTTGTCTACTGCACTATCTTGATAGCAACTGTTTCTAGTTGGCTGTCACAGCTAAGCGGAGTGATTAGTCCGGAGGAGGAGGGAGGAACTGAGCATAAACAGCATCTCATTAACACCCTTTGTGCTGCATTTACTCATGCAGGAGCAAACAGTCAAACCTTTTTATGACAGTGATTGCTTTGTACACTTGCAATTACATGGGCTAACGTGATTTCTTTTGATAGGAAGAACAGCTAGTTCTGGAGATCCAGAAGGGTCTAAGCCTGCATGATTATAAAGATAGCATGGGTGGCAACCAAAAGTATAAGAGTTGCCATTTTCAGCTCTCACAAGGTGCTCCCTAGGTGAATGGAAGAAAACTTGGACAAATCATAGCATCAGCTGCATGGCTACTATTGCAGTTTTGGTTCATCAAGGAAGTCACTGCAGCTTCGTGTGGGTGTATCACAGAACCACATTTTTACTGAAGGGAGATAAGGTTCGGTTAACCTAACCTGCTGTTTCCATAATAGCATTATTCTGTTAGAATCCAAATGTTTAAAATCATGATGTCCTTAGATTGGGTTTGTTCTATCAGGCTTTTGCTTAAATTATTTTGGGATGCTGGTGAACACAGTAGAAAGGTCTTACACGACACGTTGAATGGAGGTATTTTGTTCTTTCTGGCATTTAAATGGCATGCTAGCACCACACTCTTTAAAGATTTTATCTGGTTTCCGTTCCTGCCCTTCAAGTAGCACATATTAGCAAGGTTGTACTGATGTTTAAAACCAAAAGAAGGTGGTCAGGCCTTCTTATAGTTCTGAAGGGCCTCTTTAATATATATTTACATCTAGCTATTTGTGCATGAACACATTGGTAGCTGTCTACTTGGAAATAACTGTGTGTATGTAACTTCAGGGGGAGCCAAGTCTGAAAAGTATAACTGAGTTCTAATGAGAGGGGAATTTATGCTCTTTGACTGAGTGTGCTGGCATTGTCTTCTGACCAAGAGAATGTTGTAGTAGAGACTTAACTGGCCGTGGAGTCAGAAGTACTGGATGGGAGGGGATGGGCCTGTGGAGATCACCTAGTCCACCTTTCTCTTCAGAATTGCCAGGATTAGATCAAGTTAGCTGGGGATTTGTCCAGTTATATCTTGAAAACCACCAAGGATGGAGAGCTTTGTCCGCCTGTGGGCAACCTGTTCCAGTGCTGCATGTTTTTCCTGATGTCCAGCTTGAATGTCCCAAGATGTTTTTCTAGCTGCTGACAGTATGTCATCTGTAAGATTGAGTCTGTAACTGTGTTCCTGGTAGTAGTTTCCTGCAAGTCTCATTAGTGTTAAATGAGCTGAGTTTCTTTGGAAGATGTAGGGAGGGTGATGTTACAGTCAGCATTACAATCTCTGTTCCATGAAGCGAGAGACCTGCATGTTACTGCTTTATAAATCATAAATAGTTTCCTTTAGCAAACTTTACATAAATACAGTCAGCTATCCAAATCAGAGCAGGGAGATTTCTAACTAAATGTCATGTTGGTAATAGAGTATCACCCTACAGGTAAAGCACTGGTAGGTCAAAATGAAATACCTGCCTACTAAAGTATACATCTCAAAATATGGGAATATAAATGTCTATAACTTGTTGCCAGATGCAAGCAAATGTTCTGTTAAAGCAATAGTTAAAGAAATAAAAACAAGACTCATAATAATTACTATTTTAAATTGAGCTTTAAATATAAGGAATAGTTGCAAGGAGAACAGATACTAACTTTGTACGGGTAAATAATTTGTTTCATGCATAGTTTCTTGAATGTAGTGTGAATGCTCAACAATGTTCAGTTGCATAAATTTATGTTGGCAAAGAGAATGCTCCTCATAAGGGAGCATCTCTATTTGCTGAACAGGGCATAAGGAAGAATAACCCTTCCTACTTAAGCTGCCTTACTAGAATAGAGAGTATTCTGTATCTCTTTTTGGTAGTAAGTGTGAAAAGAAGGATCCAGGTTTGAAAGCAGTCAGGCTTCAGATACGGACAGGGTGATTGACTTGAGTGCATAGAGATGTAATACTGGTAGAACTTTCAGATGTGTTTTTTCTCTACCTTCTTAAGCAGAAACAAACCGGAGGAACATACTGAATTTTTAGGTGAATTAGTTTATTTGGGGGTAAATGATTATGAAGAAGCTTAAAAATAAATTCTATTAGAAAAATACCCTGAACATTAGTTGCAGGGAATACTTGTTAATAAAATACTGTCTCAACATTCATCAGTCAAGTAAATATTTTCTTCCTTATATTTATTAGTGGGATATTTAGGAGACAAGAGTTAAGGAATAATAGAGGGAATGGAAACTTGCACTCATCACTATTTAGCAGTTTAATTCTGCTTTGTCTCTAAAATAAAGCTATAGTGTCACCAAAGGAAGGAAAGCCAGATGGGTGTGGGAGGAAGTGCAGGATGGGGAAGCAAGGGAAAGCAAGTTGGGGAAGTCTTAAGTTAGGATTTTGAAAGAAGCATCATTTCATGTTCCTTAAAGGAAAAGGAATGATTTTGTTCCAAAAATCACAACGAACAGTAAAACTAAAAACTTTGCTAGTTACTACAATACTTGACACGAGACTTAAGGAATTAAAATGTATGAAAAATTGAGGGTTTAGATATTATGACTGTTACATGATGGATGGCATGTTGCTTCACTGAGCATATGAATCTTGGCAATGCACCAGAATGACACACACCCTATAATCTCCTGTTTCCTAAATATATCTCCATTTTTTCAGTCCCTTTCTCTTCTGGAGCTCCCTCAGTTCTTTTCCTTCAGGAAACTTTTTTTAAATGTGTGAGAGCAGTTTCAGAAACACATGCTTAATCAAAACAGAGGGAAAATTATCTCAGATCTTGTTTCCTATGCAATCAAAACTAACCTCCTCACATGTCGTAACACTTGGGATGGAGTGGAACACTTTTTTTCCTGACTGTTATGAAAATAATATGGAACACTGAGGGTTTTGGAGAAATGATCCTGACCCTTTCTAATGTCTCCCTCCATCCAGACTTCTATATTACCTGGTTCCAATTGTTTATACAGATCACTAAATTTGTAATATCTCAAGACACTGGGAATGCAAGAGAAGATAATATTATCTCTGTGGTCTTTGGAGTGGGATTGGAAGGGGTGAAGAAAACTTTTTCAGAAGTAAACTTATCTAAAGGTATTTTTTTTAAATAGCAATATGTTTTAATATATCTCCTAAGGCTTAGGAGACCTGTACTTTGCATTCAGACATGTTCTTGTACAAACAAGGATTCTGATATGTAAAAAGTTACTTCAGCCTCTGAAATCCTTGTATGTTGCCTCTCATGTAGATTCCTCATACTCAAACCAAATGAAGTATTATGCATAGCTGGTATTGGAATTTTTGGAGTCAAAAAAGCAATTCTCAATTAGACAGTACCTAGCCTAGCAGCTAGGAGAATCTGCACACAGTGGTTAGGGCTGAAAGTCTTGTTTTCTCAAGAAGACTTCCTGCCTAGGAAGATTATCAAATTCTGTCCATGGGACTTGATGTCATCCTGGTTGCATGACTTTCTACTACAGGTGTCTACTCAGAATAGGAATTGCGGTAGCAAGGGAAAGCAGTACCCCTCTGGTGAGTTCTTAAGACAGGTACACTGGCAATGCTAACTTAGCATATCTTAAATATGGCTGTTCAAGACTTCTTTTCAAGAGTATTACCAGCATTTTGAAACTCTCATCCTTGGTAAAATTCCTGTTGAGCAGGAAAGGTTGCCCTGAAAGTATTGTTTGTTTTTCTCAGAGTTTGATCAGGGGACACTGACGTAGAGAAATGGCCTTTGTACCATGAAATAATTAAAACCATTGTGTTTACTGCTTTTAATAAATGGCCTTTCCAAAAAGCAGCCTATTCTCTTATATATTTGAGCCTAAATATCTTCAGCTCTACACAATTGTAAATTGTCAAGAATACCGAACATTTTTCAGTTTGATATGAGAACATTTCCTGTAAAACATGTTTGTCCTCCAGTTTAAGAGCTTTCTACTTATGGTGATAATCTGCTGAGATCTGTGGAATGTGCTTGTCTTTTGAAACTTGCAGACAATAAAACTAGTATATGGATTTAGTGAGAAATAAGATGAAAATGAGTATGTCTTTAATATTTGTTTAGTGTATATATGAGTGGAATTCATCTAAAATGTAAAAATGAAGACAGTAACATGATAAATACTTATTTTTTCAATTACAGAAGTAAAGGTCCTGATCCTGTATTGCAATCTACAGGTGGACTGTTTCACCCATGCAGCACCTGGTGCTGTGCTGTGAGAGGTGTCTATACTGTGGAACATCTGAGAGCATTTTTCAGCTGCTGTGTGCAGAAACACAGCTATGCTCTCGTATTTTTTGGGAATCAGCTATGAATGCTCACCATCTCCCTTGTTGGGTCCCCCCCCCCATTGCTCCCCCCCCCCCCCCCCCCCCCCCCCAGTTTTACCCCTCTTAATACAGAATGCAAATACTATCTTTCTTAAATGTGGCAAGTAAATTACACAGATTTCAGCTGCTGCTTAGAAAAATAGGTTTTACTGTATTTCTGTGGTGTTATGTGGCAGTACAAGTTTTTCACGTCTCACAGATCATCCTCAAGCCTTGAGAGCTGATCAGCATAGTAAAAGACTTCCATATTTCACTCCCATAAATGAAGATGAGTTGCTTTTTTACTTTTGACTACGGTAACTGATATTTACGTAGAAAAATGTAAGACAAAATGTGTATGTACACAGATTTGCAGTTTGTTTCATTGTGACTGATAGTCAAAACCAGGCTGCCAGGTAAGGCAAAGTATAACAGAAAATTTCTGGGATACACAGAATGTTTTTCAAAAATAGTATCTAAAACAGCTAATCAGTGAATACATTTTGCCAACATGTTCCCAAATCTAAAAATTTGTGGAGAGTTTAGAGAAGGAAGAAAATTAAAAGGAAAAATTATAAGTGATAATAATGTGAACTTATACTATGTCTTTGTTCCTAATTAAAGACTGGAACATAGAATTTCTGTATCAGAAGATGTAGAACAGACAGAGTTTTGTAGTTTATAACTTCATTAAATATTTTCTTTAGAGATAAGGTGGGTACATTTTTGTAAAATGGAGAAGCAAATACTGAGGGAAGAAGATAAAGACTCCAAATCAAGTTTTGAAATTTGGAGAACAACATTGAAATTCTTGAATTCTTGGAAGTTTTTTTTCTTCCTGAATTTGATTCTTCTAGATACAGAGAATCATGTTTAGGGATGTCTGTTGCAGTCTGACCATTTTTGCGAAAGCTTAGTCCACCCTTATCAGTTAATCACTGCTAAGAGAGGCTCATGAACTCACCTATTGCAACTACAGTAACAGTCTCTTGGCAAACATGAGTACCTTTAACTATGTAATTCACTCTTCTCAAATAATATATGGAAGTAAAACATCATGCTCTGCATGTTTCGTGCTATCAATTAAAGGCAATAAATTTTATGTCTATAAATAATAGTAATAAATATTTCTTTCCTAGGTGTGCCTGGCGATAGCTCATTATTCTCAGCCAACAGATCTTCAGCTTCTCTTTGCATTTGAGTATGTTGGGGAAATGTATCGTAATCCAGGTAAATATGAAAGTATATTGATTTGGGTTTGGTTTTTTTTTTCCTATTTCATGATATGTCATTTTAGTAAGACTTCTGTCTAGAAGCAGTGGCAAAAAGCATTTGAGGCTTTCTCCAGGGGTAATAAAATTGGCTCGTCCTGCTCCCAACCTCTTACTTTTTTTATAAGTTACTCATTGTGATAGATGTTAATGACCAAAATTGAAAGAAATGTCTTTCCTGTCTGAAACAAAACAAATTACCTATATCAGCACTTATGTCAGCATGAATACTCGTATTTCTCAATCCACGCTTCGATCCTCCTATTGTATGTCTATATTGGTACTCTAGGTACCTAGCTAATCTCCCATCAGGCAGGCTTGTTCACCTGCCCTTCTTTTGGGAATAAGTTTCTCTTCTGGTGGTATTGCAGGAGGATTTGTGCAACTTGGGACTCCATACCTTCTTTCCTAGAGGCTTACTAGGCAGTTCTTACCACTCAAAACCTCCACCACCCCCGCTGAGTTGGAGCACACCCTCTCTGCTCAAGGCCAATCTCCAACTGAACCTTGTCAGTTAGGTAAGCCTGAAAAAGATGCCTTTGGAACTTGATTTCTAGTGTAATGCTGTGCGATCACTGCTTAGTGTTCCCCAGCCAATACACAGCTGAAACCCATCAGTTCTAGCATAACAAGCTTCCAAATAGAGCAAGTGCCATTGAGGTAGTTCTGTGGTACTGAAGTATTTACTCAGCAGCTGACATTGGAAGCCACTGATCTGCCTGTTAGAAAACCTGAATGTTGTGGAGTTAGGAGGTCAGGCCTTCAAATTTGTACAGAAATGCATGTTTTTCTTGCAGGTGCCTATATGACTGCCCTGTGCATGTGATTGTATTGCACACATACTTGCACATACACTTTCATACCTGATAAAACTTGGGTGGTTACTAAGGTCCATGTATTTTGGAGTTACAAAGTACTAGGGAGAAAGCCAATTTGCATATAAAATGACAATAATATATTAAAGTGGAGTGTGAACAAAATGTTAGTCTGCCACAAAGTTGTCTTTACTCTTACCTTTAAAATCCCATTTGCTGTATGGAAGAATTACATAAGGTGGGTAAAAAAAGTTGTTCCTCTGGAGCAGCAGCCCAGAATGGCAAAAGATAGTTGTTCTGCTATGCTGCACTTGCTGCAGAAGAGAGTTTGAAATATGTTTGGGTTGTGGTTTTTTTGTTGTTGGGAACTTTGGTGTTTGTAGCATAGATGTCTGGCTTTGCTCTTATAATTCCAGCACTGTATTTTATGAGACTCTGTCCCTCCTAGTCCCAGTAAAATAAAAGTTGAAATACTGTCTTTGTGCTTCCTGAGGAACATAAAGAGCTTGCATTGCTCTGGTTTATATGTACATCATTTTTTCTCAGCGTATATTTATTTCAAGAGTACAACCATAACATTTTTTGGTAATTAGCATATTTCTCTGTGTACTGTCTTTGAACAACTACTTAATTCTGATTTGTAGTCTGCTTTTCTGATGAAAAACGTAAATAGTCCAAATACTACTGCAAGAATGAAATAGATTGATACAGAAAGTAGAAATTACCCAATCTCTGAGTTGACAGTAGAGCCACAATGCAGTATTCTGCTTTGTTTGGGCAGGCATTTACATCTTCACACACTTTTGCTAAAGCCAGGAGCTTTCATGGGGGAGGTGATAGGCTTGAGTCTCAGTTTATTTCACTTTCATCTAAAAATTTCCTTCCAAGAGTGAAGAAACAAAATGTAGTCTCCTTTGACACAGCTGACTGCCTCCTTGGCACCTAAAAAAATGACCAGCAAAGGAGATACTTCTATATTAGTTACAAACTATGTAACCTTCTTGGTCCCTAGACACAAAATGGTAGGCCATCATTTTGTGTGGATATAAATATTTTTGTTATTAACACGCCCTTCAGTTTATTTATTTGCTGTTAATACAGCAATCAGGTAAAGCTGTTGAATTAATACATAGTTTTTATTTTGCTTTATTTTGCTTACCTGATTAAAGGGTAGCCTATAAAGGGTTCATGTTTCTAAAACATTGCTGACTTTGGTATGTTGAAGAGAGAAATCCTGTTACTGAAGATAACATTTACTCTTGAGCGTTAGTATGTTTCTCTTTCCATCAAGCAGTGCAACATACCGAATTTGTGTTGCTTCTCTGTTGAAACTGCAGGAAAAAAATACATGTATGTCTTCATGTATCACCAGGCTGTCCTTAAATAACTGATCTGTTGTAATACAAAAATCGCTAACGTTAGTCCTGATGCTAGTGCCTTATTCCTGGAATTAGGAAGGTGAAAACTTTGATATGTTTTATTCTGTTTTTTTTTTTTTTAAATGTACATTGATGAATTTTGTTTTCCTAGCAAAGAAGGTGAATGGAATAGACCCAGGAGGTGGTGGTGGTGGCAGCATCGTCAGTGCCAGTGGTCAGCAGACACCTTTGTTTGAAACTTACTCTGATTGGGATAGAGAAATCAAAAGGACAGGTGCATCAGAGTGGAGAGTTTGTTCAGTCAATGAAGGCTATATGATATCTACTTGGTAAGTTCCTCTTATAACACAAGTAGAAGAAAACAAGGTGATTACAGTGTCTTTTTTCTGCCTCCTCTACCAAAGCCTCCATCCTACTTAACTGTGCACTTCACTTCTTAAATGTGCCGCTCTCCAGAGCAGCCCTCAGTTGAAAAGTCCTGCAAGTGTCATTAAAGTCATAATTTGGCATGTGGCTTTCATGGATTTTGTACTTCCCTCTGAAACACTTAATTTTTCTAAACAAATAGATCTGAGCTGTACCAATGACATGTAATATTGTGCAGCCATCCAGGACAACCAGGTAGCCTTGCTGTTTTAGGGCCTTGCGTGTTATGGTTTAACAGAGTTGGTAAGATAGCATTGCAACAAGAGAAAAGTTGGTAGAATACGTAGGGAAAAGTAACCTTTTGTACCATATTTCTTTTCCCCAAGCCTTCCAGAGTATTTTGTGGTTCCATCTTCCTTAGCAGATCAAGACCTTAAGCTATACTCCTACTCTTTTATCGGGAGACGAATGCCAGTAAGTGTAGTCTTTATTCTGTTACCATTCTTTACCATTGTGCAATATTAATCTTAAAGATATGTATGACAATTAATGTACTTACGTGTGTAGCGTTAAGAAAAAACTTTCTGTGGAATTATACTAACCTGCATTATTTTGTTGTTTCGTTTGTGTTTTTTCCCCCTGTGTTAGTTATGGTCCTGGAATCACCCTAATGGGAGTGCTCTTGTAAGAATGGCCAACATTAAAGATGTGTTGCAACAAAGAAGAATTGATCAAAGGTAGGTGATTAGTTATTCATATAATCAGACACATAGGATAGCATAAGTGGTGACTGGGTAACATACAGCAACAACTGGTGATTGAGAGGGTACTTGACTGATAATCTTGTAGTTCGATAGCTTTTGAGAACAGTTCTCTGAACATAGTTCTGGGACAATTTCTATTCAAGGTTCACTTCAGTTTTGAATACTGAATATTTTTTTTTTAAGTTTTAAGGGCTGTTTATTTTTTAGGTGGCCAGGCATTCAGATGACAGAATGTATTGGTTACAGGATCAGATTTAATCTTTTCTATTGATATTACTGTAATTCAACTTCAGATACTTTATTACCTTCTTCAGCAAGACACAGTAAAAAATTAATTTGTTTTTGGCATTGGGAAACAATAGTTCTATAGACTTAGTGCCACAATGCATGTGGTATTTCTGTGAAATACTTGTGTTTCACTGCCCTTGATGAAAGAGGAAGGCATGTAGAGCTTTGCATAAGTAGTTTACTAGTCTGATATTTTTTGTTCATTGGTTTAATGTGTAGGGTGGCTTTTTGTAGTAGTATAAACACTTGCATTATGTGTTAGTCTAGAGCTCTGAGTTTTATTTGAAAACCTGTCAGATCTCCTGGCTTTAAAAACTCTTATATGCTAAACTAATTGGCTAAGTCTCACTAAAAGTTGTGGAAAATGAAAAACTGCATGTTGTTTTAATGATCCACTGTCTCCATTTTTTTGTTTTGTAACTAGGAAATACCAAAAATGTTTGAGTCAGTAATAGCTTCGTGGCAGGAGCAATATATCTCCTGATATATAGAAAAATGTTGAGTTTTTTTAAATAAGGTCCATGTTTTATATGGTTTTAGTTGTTTGCAGTTAAAGACTGTAGCATGTTTCTTGAATGACTTTTTCTCTCCAATAATGCAATGGATAATTCTTTTTCTTACTTAGGATTTGTAATGCAATAACTCGAAGCCATCCCCTGAGAAGTGACGTTTACAAATCTGATCTGGACAAGTGTCTCCCCAACATCCAGGAAATCCAGGCTGCACATACCAAACTCAAACAGCTGTGTGTTAATGGTATGCTGGACTGTCCTTCTTTCATGGTGGTTATTTTCTTGAAACACAGAAGTTCTCATAGGCCTGGCTAACAGGAGAAACTATTTGTAGTTGTTCTGCAATGTAATTACTTTCCTTGTTGCAGAGCCTTTTGAAGAAACTGAAGAGAAGTGGCTATCCTCACTGGAAAATACTCACTGGCTAGAGTATATTAGGTTTGTACCATTAATAAACTGATGGTTTTGAGATGTGAAAAACTTTCAGTAGTGTAAATAAGCAATGAATCTGTTGAAGGATTCTGTATTTTAACATATGAGCTAGGTAAATACAGATATCCCAAATATTTTTTTCTTCTAGAATGTGAACCTGTTATATTAACTGTTTCATCACTTTCTTTTCCTCTCTAGATCGTTTCTTAAGCATTCTGCTGAGCTTGTATATATGATGGAGTGTAAGCACGTTTCTGTAGTTCTACAAGGTAATGCACCCATGTAGCATGACACCATTCTGAGGAGTAGTATGATAATGTGGAGAAACATATCCTGATAATAGCAACTGTAATCTTTTTTACATAAACCCCATCACTTCTAAATATTTTAGTCATTTGAGGACCTAATTTCGTTACGTATGGGAACTCCAGTATAGTCCATAAGCGTCAAAAGAATATTTCATTTTGAGTCTTTGTGGTATTTATTCTGATGATGATAACGAGAAAATCAAAACTTTTGTGCTCTGCTAACTGGGCTAATACTTCTTGCATAAGCAATATCAGTTTTATTCAGAGGTCCTATGTATAAAAGTATTTCACTAACAGTGGCTGCTGTTGTGTAAGTGCAAACAGATATTCCAGAAAAAAAACCAAACAAACAAACACCAAAAAGCTTGATCATATTGAGATCAGAAATAGTGTTATTTCTGTAATTTTGACAAGACCCATTCAGCTGGTATATCCCGTTCTCCCCATATAATAACCTTCAGAAACGGCTTCAGGTTGAAAATGCATTACAAATTTCCAACAAGAACATCCTCCTTCTCAGCACATCTTGGTTTAAACACCAGGCATTTGGGTGGGTGTTTTGTTCTTGATGAATACGTTGTTGCGCTGGATACTGCAGGAACCTTTCTAGAGTAGGAACCTCTGTTGTTAAAAAAAAAAAAAAAAGCCTATGAGAGAAACTTCATCAGCAAAAAGCATGCTTTAAGAGAAATTCAAAGAAAAACACTAGACCCCATTGCCCCTTTTTGCTCTTTGAGATATAATTCTGTTTATGTGCATCTGTAGCCTACATATTTCATATATTCTGTATGTTATTCACAGAGGAAGAGGGACGGGACCTGAGCTGTCTTGCTGCTTCTCTCATTCAAGTCATGCTGGATCCCTATTTTCGAACGATTGTTGGATTTCAAAGCTTAATACAGAAGGAATGGGTCATGGCAGGATATCAGTTTTTAGATAGATGTAACCACTTAAAGAGATCTGACAAAGAGGTAAAAATGAATTGTATTTGTATGTGATAACAGTATCTGGTTAATATCATCCTGAACATTTATTAACAGAGAAATCTAAAAGTAAACATATTTTTTAATCCTTTCAAATCTCATGAAAGTAATGTCAGAGAAAATGAGCCTTTGTCCAGGATAGCAATATATTTTCTTTACCCTCTGTAGCACACTGGGTGCAGTCAAATGTTGGTGGGTTTTTACGTTGCTTCAGTGTAGCACTTGAAAAGGTCCAGCTATTACAAATATTAGCACAGCCTGCATTTTAAATTGAAATTGAAGGATTTGGAGGGGGTTGTTGGGTTTATTTATTTTACCACAGGTACCTGTGTTCATCCCTGTTTTGTTGAATGCAGAGTCATATCAATGTGGAGTACTTTCCAAAGTCTTGAGCTGATAGAGAAGCACTGTGGCTTTATGAACTGATACGCAGCTGCCAAACAGAGGGTAGCACCGTGTTTGATTTTCAGTATTTCCAGCTAATCGTATTTGGCCTCTTCATTGCAAAGGAGAGACTGGTAATTTCAGTTGGAAAGGAGAGCACTCTAGGTTAGCAGCCTATTTCAGGGACAATGTCCAAGAGTAATAGAAAAGCAATACCCCCAGGGAGTGGAGCCAACAGATAAAATGAGGACGCTGAGCACTAAGCAGAGAAAATGCTTGAAGGGTTAAAGAAACCAAAATTCCACTGGGGAAATAATGAGAGCACAGATCTTTTGACCCTAGGAAAGGTATACAGAAGATTGAAACTAGGAAGGTGAAAATATTTCTAAAGCTTTATATAAATGATGGTTTATACTATTGCCATTCATGGACCACTGTGGAAAGTGCTAGAAGGTGTAGTGAGAAGTAAACATGGCTGAATCATAAGCTCTCCAGTCATGTCAAAGAAGGAATTACATACATTGTGGAAGTAAAGCCAAATAGTAAGGAAGGCTCATTTGTATGAGTGTATGCACTGACTTAGACATTCTAAGTGGCATACAAGATACAGGGTATTACAGTTGCATACAATCACTAAAAAAAATGCAATACTCCAAAGAGTTTACCCTTTTGAGGAATGTACCAGAGGTACAGCTAAATATCCTAGTGGAGTAGTAACTGCAAAGAAATTGGTATGATGTGGGAAAAGCTTTTGTTAAATCTAAGAATTCTCTGTTTCTTTTCCCAGTCTCCGTTGTTCTTGATGTTTCTTGACTGTGTTTGGCAGCTGCTAGAACAATACCCAGCAGCCTTCGAGTTTTCTGAAATGTACTTGACCATATTGTACGACAGTGCACGTATCTCACTGTTTGGCACTTTCCTTTTCAACTGTCCTCACCAGCGAGTAAAGGAAAGCACTGTGAGTATGAAGTGTTACACCTACTTCAGCATGCCCCTCTGGAAGTAGCATCATCTCAACTAAGTGACAACAAAAATCTCAACAAAATGTCTCCCTCTGTTCAGGGCAAAACATTCAGCTCCCCAGATGAGTATGATCAGAGTGGCCTTTCAGGTGATGTTTGCATAGACAGTAACATAAGTATTCAAGAAGAAAATCTATTGAACTTCTTTTTTTTGTTTTTTTCCTTAGAAAAGCATTGTTATTGTACAGTAGTATTTTGTACCTCTAGGAAAACAGACTTATATCTGGAAACTGATGAAGCAGCATGAAAGGCACTAAATAGAATTTCACATTTCAGGCAAACTTTGAAATCTCTTGACATAATTGTTTAAATAGTTGAAAAATTTGAAAGACTGTAAAGTTATAATAGTAAAATACAATGAATGTATTTAGAAAACTGAACACTTACTATCTGCTTTTGAAAACCAGAGTTTATCGGACCTGCGCATAGAAAACACTTGATGGCTGATTAATTATTTTGTTAAATGTATTGCCTTTAAAGTTGTATGTAGCTACCTTACAAAGAAGTAGAGCATCGAGGGACTATTAGCGTATACTCAAAATAACGGTTTGGGGGGGTTAAGGGTAAACAAACAATTTAGTATCATTGAAAAGTAGTTTTTCCTAAGGAAGCATTAGTCCTGCCTCATCTCGCATTGCTCAGACGAAAAAGTGGGTACAGATGTTTCTCCAACAGCAGGCTGTCTTGCTGCTCTGTTGCTTTGATCTGCAGCCACCTCTGAATTATATCCCTGCTCTTCTTTGCCCAATAGTTATGCACTCGTTTATAATATAGATTTGTGAAGAAGCTTATTTTCTTTGTTATTTAATAAGCCTGAATGTTAACTTCTTGCAGGAATTTGCCATAAGCAAAAACATTCTGCTGGGTGATGAGAAAGGCCTCAGATTTCCTTGTGTTTGGGACTGGTCTCTTCAGTTTACAAGCAGAGATCGCCTGCTCTTTCACAACCCTTTGTATGTTGGAAAGAGTGCACCATGTGTACAAAATGGAGCAGTGAAAACTTTTAAACGCTCAAAGGTAACTACAATGATGTCTGTCTGTGAACGGACTGTTTCTGTGCTTAGCCACTGACAGCTATCTAGTTAGTGTTTTACACCCTCAGTTTAGCAATAGGAGTTTAACACTTAGCTTCTCTTAGCTTCCCAGCCCAAAGAAATTACTTTCTGTGGAAAATGTAAACTGTTGACTCCTGTGTTTCCAGATATTTTCTGATACAGCTCAGCTTGCTGCCAACATTTACATTATTTCTCCTATGGAAAAGTGGTCACATGCCACTTTTTTTCCCCCCAGGGATGTCAGTTCTTTCAGTGAATACTGATTAATTCAACCATTCATTGCTTTAGAAAGTCTAGAAAGCAGATGTATTTCTTTTTAAAGGCCACAGGTGAGCACACAGTTTGCCCTGTGAGCCCTGCACAGGAACTGTTTAAAGGTCACACCGTTTCTCTGGATTGCGCGTCCTAGCAGCTCAGGGAAATCTGCTGTTCAGATGGGCAGAAAACTAGAATATGACCAGTATTTATTTTCTGCAGAAAAACTACAGCTCCACTTTGCGAGGTGTCCCTCCAGCATTAAAAAATGGAATCATCAGTGAGCAAGAGTTCCTTCCCAGAAGAAACTCTCTGATACTGAAACTGAAACCGGACTTTTTGCAGCAAGCGGAGAGTCAGAGTAACAGTATGGAACAGTACTTCAGAGACTGGTTTGCAAAGCCTGTTGATTTGCACGGTCTGATTCTACCCCGTATCTCTGGAACACAAATAAAACTGTGGAAACTGTGCTACTTCCGCTGGGTTCCTGAGGCCCAGATTAATCACGGCGGCTTCATCACTGCTTTCCATAAAGTTTCTTTGCTGGCAGATGAAATAGACATGCTAAACCGGAATCTTCGGCAGTACAAAAGCAACTCTTCTTTGCAAGGCAGCTGCTCGGAACTGGACCAAAGCAGGATGTACTTCAGAGCAAATGGTTTAAATGACACCGCTGGGCCCCCAGACTTTCTCTCCTCCTCATTCCCATTTTCTCCTGTGGGGAACCTGTGCAGACGGAGCATTCTGGGAACACCTTTAAGCAAATTTTTAAGTGGTGCCAAAATCTGGCTATCCACTGAGACGCTCGCAAATGAAGACTAAGATGATGTGACGTTTTAAAGGTTTGGGGAAAATACAGCATATCACTTTGTCTTTTCTAATATAACACTGCTAAATGCAGCATTGAAAGCTGTAGTAATTTTTATATACAAACATTACGTAAATTTTGCACAAATATTTAAAAGCAAAGCGAGTCATGCTTCAAATCGCACAATTTTGTCTTCAGTAGTTTTCATCTGCTAGGCCTTCTGGTTCTTCTGGGTTTGTGGTTTGGCTCATTGTATGCGATGGAGCGTTTCATTAGCTGATTGAAAGGCTTGGCGTGGTCATTAATGAGGGTTCTGCTTAAAATATCTTTTTTCCCAGATAGTGACTGAAGTGACTCTTGTGTCAAAACAGCTTGGCAAATCAGTTACGTGCAGTGGACATAAACCAGGAGCTGAAGTCTGGGAACAAACTATTTGTATCAGATTGCCTCTTCAGGAAGAACAACTATATGCATACACACATACATAATGTTCTGTGACGTAATCACCCTACATACATGTTAATGCAGTCTCAATGGGGTGGGGGTGTGTTCCCTTTCTCTCCCCTAAATACATTCATTAAGTCAGATTTGTGCTCTTTGTCATGAGCTTGACTTTAGATTATAGAAATGAACTTCAGGACAATGCACTGTTAACCTTAAAACACTTACTGTAGATATGGTATTGTTGTAGCTTTAGAAGTGCCTTTACTTGTGAGGAAACAGTAGCAGGATTACTCTAATGCAGCTGACAGCCCCCCTTTTTACCACATTTATGGTAAATTCTTGTTCCATCCTCCACCTCTCCCTCCCCATTTCTGGAACTAATTGATGACCAGCTCAAGAGACAGCAGGTTTTCCTCAGTAATGTTAAGCTTGGTTTTAAGTCTCATGAGAGCCTTACTTTTTTATATAAGCACCTTGAGTACTCAGCATTCTATCCCTGCATGGACTCCGATCCCTGCTGACCCCCATCCTCATCCTGTTGCAAGATGCAGTAGCTCTCAGCAGAATTCATACCTAAGCCCTACTGCTTCCAGAGAGGAGGACATGCTCCAAGTGGCCAGATCCATGAGGGGTGATAGTGCTCTTGTCACTTGTAAGCAGGTGCTGGAAGAGTGGTTAGTGGTGCCACCTGTTTACATACCCACGTGTCCAGTGGACAAGCACGGTGTTTGCTGTGGTGAGGGTAGTGGGGTCAGTTCTGTTGTAAAGGTGAGCTAAGGTGGGGGGAGGGGAGGTAGACTCCCTTTTTTAACTGACCAAACCCTGAAAACTTGTTTTTATGCGAAGAAGCTGAGTGTGTGCGCGCATGCGCACTTGTGTCTGCGTGTAGGCACACACGTGCTTGGAAAGACATCGTGCCAGATTGGTTCTGGTCAGCTGTTTGTGAGGAAAAAACGTGTGTTCACCTCAACTGCCTCGCCACGCTGCAAATGGTCTGAGCATGTGAAATGGTCCACAAAGTAGTTGTGTTTATTTGCAAGCTTGCTGGAGCAGTCGTGTAACTTGTTGAATTCATTATTCAAGTGTTTGTATTAGTTTCCTATTGTGACACACCCCTGCACCCCCCCTGCCCCCCCATTAGGTTACTGCTTTCCAGGTCCTGATACTTGACTGAAAAGACCTCAACCTGTGTGCTTAGTGTCTTTTGGTACTGTTTTGTTTTCTTTTAAAAAGTACAGTTAAAACTATGGTGTCTTTTTTTTTTTTTTTTTAAAATTTAACTTTTTTGGTTTAAAGGTACCAAAAATATTAAAATAAATTATTCCCAAAAATAGCTGGTGGAAAAAAAAAAAAAAAAAGGTTTAGGCTAGTACCCTTTGGGGGAAAAAAAATGGGTACTGTATTTAAACAGGATTGTCTTTTATAAGGAGATTTCAGACATTTTTACATTTCAGTTCTAAGATGTGTACAGATGCTGCAGATGGTCTTTGTATTTTATATATATAGAGCATGGGAGGGGGTTAAAAATAGTATGTCTTTATAATAAAGAAAACCTGTCTAAGGGTCTATTTGCCAAACAGACTTACAAAGAAATTTCACGCAGTTCGAAAAGGGGAGTTAGGCAGGAAGAGGCCGAGGTGAGCGTGGGGAAGAGAGATGGGGTCAGGTCCTGCAGGAGGGGGCAGCCAGCCGTGGGACAGCAGGAAGGTCCTGCTGCCGGGCGGTCGCAGGGGCCTCGCCTGCCCAGGAATCTGTACAGCTGCTGTGCGCCTGTGGGTGCCTGCCTCTCCTGTGTTTCATCCTCTGAGGTTAAACATCTGAATTGGTTTATTTACTTTGGAAAGACAGGTACTAAGTGTTAATTTTAAAATATTCTCCACTCTTCACAGTTGCCTTAATAGTTTCTAAGCATCTTTAATAACTTTCAAAAGCAATTTTGGGGTGTGAGTATGTATCTAACTTCTATGTACAGAATACTGACAAACAATGGTGTATATATGTGCGTGTGTATATATGTACACATTTTCACATTTTAATTTCTGTTCACCATTTCAAACAAGATACCGTTAATGCCATTTTGGTGTTGCAAAAATAGAAAAACTACCAAGAAGCTTGTATTTTTTTTGTCTGTTTCTTGAAAACGTGCACTATTTAGGCTGTTACTGGCTGTTATACCATGACTTTTGTTCTACACTGTAAACCATGTGGGGTAAATAGGAATTGCTGGTTGATCTGATTAAAGTGTACCTCCAGTATCATTAATTACTGCAGGGTAGGGCTTATTGCAGACTTAGTGATCACGGTAGTACAACTTTATTTACTGTTTACTGCCATGTATCCAAGAAATTTCTTTCATTCCAGAAATGCATTGAGAAGTGTGTTTGTATGTATATGTATACCCAGGACTGCACCTGCCTGCAATACCACTTTGATATTAACTGCCTTCTATCTTTAATGAAAATGTAGCAAGCGAGGCAAAGGTTTTGGCTTACTCTCAGATGGCAAGACATTAAAACCAAAAAAATTCTAACATATATTTAAGCAAAGGATGAAATCTTAAAATAGCCTTTAACATAAGAGACAGAAATCTGTACCTCAAATTGCTCTAGGCAGTAGGTTTCTAATGCTGTTGCTGTGACGGTTTAGAGTTCACTATTTCAACTGAAACTAAAACCTGTGTGCCTGATCATGATTTACTGAGTAAAGTAGCACTGCCAGGAAGCTTATAAAATCCTGATGCTGAGTTGTGAATGTGAAGTAAATTAGAGTTCATAGTGAACTTCAGGCAGTTTTCTTTTGATTCCTCTAACATAAAAAAAATAGCGGGAGTGTGTGTTTGTTTTTTGCAAGAAAGCTGTAGAAAGATGATTAATAAAAGATGTGCAAATGATCTCAGTTTCTCGCTATGTTCTATGACAGTGTCTGCTGTTTGTACGGTGAGCGCAATTTCTGCTATCAGGAGAAACATACAGAGTATGAGAATGAAGACTCTGGAGAAAAGATACTAAAACTGAGTCAAACTTACGGGATTCTGGTGTCTTAAAAGACAACTCTTCCTTTTGTTTCCATTGCAACTGACTGACTTATTTCTAAATGTGAAAACACATCAATTTCCGTAGGGCAAAACTGCCTATAATGAATGACACACGGCATGTGAGTGGGGTGTTCTTGGCACTGGACAACTCCTGTCTACTACCAGAAATATCTCCCCTGCATACAGGGAACACAGATATTCACAACTGGAGGAGCTGTTAAATGAATTATCCTTTCATACACAGCAGCATGTAAATCAGCACATTAAAAAAAGAAAGTTTTATGCCTTAGTCTATGCCATCATTGACTAGCTCTGTTCTGAACTTGCACCTTGCAAGGAAACTTGCACAACATAATGACCTCAGACAGGGAAAGGACAGGACTCGATGCACCGCTTATTTTATTGTAGAGGATGGTCTTGGTACCGGAGTGATAGCAGCTGGTTCTCTTTACTGGGCAAACCCCCTAGATTACTTATATAATTTATGAATAACTTATGAATTGTGTATGGAGGGGAAAGGCTTGGTTCTTCTGAACTCAAAGTGACATACAGTAAGTCATACTGACAGTTTTCTCCAACTATTTTTAGAATGGTTTATGCTAAAAATAACTAATGTTCAAGGAACCAGAATGTTAGAAGAAACTACTTTTAATAAGCAGCAGCCAGTAGGGGGTGTCATGCCACTTCCTTGAAGAATACTCAAATAATCGTGTGATCAAGACTTCTATTGTCAACTGACACATTTACTCTTGCCTCCAACAGCTTGCACATGACAAACTTCTACCATAGCACCCAGCTTCTTCAGTTCACTCAGCCAGATAATCTGCTTGGGGGACAGGCGATCATTGGGACCTTTCACTTCCACGAGCTACAAAGAAATGTGAATGATTGATTAGTAGTGTGCCTGTGCAGGAACTGAAAGAGCATTAGCTCCCGCAGACTAGTATAAGCATTCTTCTGTGGCTTTAATTTGCCACAAAATACAGATTTAGCACAACAGAAGGTCCAGTGGGTGCTAAATAATTAACCATGTTCCAAAGTGTAACTCTAAGAGCATGACATTTTATCCAGTAAATATCCACCAAAACATGAATGAAGATGATGAATGAAGATACTACATACTCAAAATATCGAGCATCTACAACATCACCTGCTCCATCTGATACCGACAGTAACTTAGTCAGATCTGCTAGAGAAGTAATTTCTGCTGTTCAGCTGTGTTGTAATGTAACAAGTTGCTTCAGCAGTTGAGAGATGTCCAATAGTTTTCTAGTCCCTATTACACTACCATGCAAGGCACAAACCATGTCTTCATTTTTACAGCACAGCTGTAGTCTCATATATTTAAGTTTTTGTGCAAGTCAAAATGACTGACAACAGCTGCTTTACAGTTATCTTACTTGAAGACATATTCTACAAGAATACCTTGCCACCTCTTGCTGATTCTTATTATGCCCATTAACACTACACAGCAAAATGGGATGAAATATAGCAGATGAATAAACATCCACTACTTGCCCATAGCTGCTGGGCATCAGGTTTAATGCCACCACAAAAGGAAAGTACTGTTTGTACGGTCTGACAACTGGAAGGTTTTTTACCTAGGGGTAAGATCAACTAAGCACTGAGTATTTCCATGATGTCCCAGTATACCTTAAATTGATTAGTGTGAGTACGCCACACAACCAGGTCAGGAAGTCCCCCTCTGCAATGGCGCAGATCTTTGCAAAGTCGCCTCAAAACATCACTCAGAAACATTCCTCCAAGGCAAGAAACAAGGCTCTGTAAGAGAAAATTTATTTATTTTCTTTTAAATATCTCCTGTACAGCCATTTCTCTGCTCTCACAAGAATTTGCTACGGCCCATCTCAGCTTTTTGTTTAGTCACATGCAACAAAAAATATGAAGCATCTGTTATCTACAGCAATTTTCCTGCTGTGTTCCCAACTACTGTTGCAGGAGATGTGACCATATCAGAAGAGTGAGAGTACTTGGGTTTAGGGAGAAGTGTGCTGAAGTCCCCACTCAATTGCTCCTTCCCACCACTCACCATCAGTCTTTGCCCAGTGCCTCTGTCCAAACGGTGAGCACACGAGAGCCATGTGTGTGCTACCAGCAAGCCTAAGCAGGGTGCCCATACTGACAACAGCTACTTACTTACCTGAGCTTGCTGGAGGGAACTGAAACGCCCCCAGCTAACTAGTGCTGCTGCTTTTCCCTCCTGAGTGGTCCAGATGTCAGCGATCAACTTTGTCAGTGTCTCTGAGGAAGCAGAACGGAGCTGCTGCAGTCTGGCCTCAATGACACCCCTCCTGTTCTCATAGAAGCTGTCGGTGTATAAATCCAGGGGGACCGTCTGTATAAAAAGGTAAATACACCTCTGAGGAGCCGTCAGCAAAGCAGCTATTCCAAGACTGATAATTCCCTACTTCCTGCTTTTCTTAGCTCCAGTACAACTTCGCTCACACACTGAGGCAGTTTTACTCAAGCATGCCCACCACATCAGCCTTTATTAAATGGGACATGATTTACTATATTTTTTTAAACACCCAATGCCAGTGCAACAAATACTGGCCACATCTCGGCCTGTGCTCCGTTAGTTTTGTCCTCTAGACTGAGGTTTCCTTTCACAGACAAGAAGAAGCTACCTGCTCTCCTAACTCTCCCAGCTATAACAGTCTAGGCAGGATCTGGAATTGCTCTGAAGACTGCTCAGCTACACTGGCCAGTTTGAGGGGGTAAGAGCAAAGAAGTGATGAAACTGAGGAGTATCACTCAAGCCAGCTAAAGGCAGCGAGCCTCACGCTCAGCACTGAGCGCGTTATTGTACAGACTCACCACAGCAATCACTCGGGTTTGGATACAGCTGAAAAAAGCCATCGGGTAGCACCTGAGCGCCACTCCAGCTTTTCAAAATCAAATGCACCGTGCTTAGAAAATGTCACATTTCAGCCTTATACAAACTGCTGACACAGCTAGTCCCACAAAAATACAGCCTATAAATGACAGAGCATCTGGTGCAAGCTTTCAGCTCTTCCTTGTTCATGTCTGAGTCTCATAATAGCTTTGCTCTGCATTAATAAATACTAATAAATTAATAAATAATAAAATCTAGTTTAAGAAAAACATTACTGTGTGGATGCTGAAAAGCTGCTAGCAGAGGAATTTTCCTAGGTTCTCACAATATTCGGTGAGAATCCTACCCTGTTTATGGTACATTGTAAAAATATTTTGAAATAGGTGCTGTAGGACTTTAGCCAATCACCCTAGGAGATGGGTGATCACTGACCAATCGCCCTATGGGGCTAGGGTATAAAAAATGGGGTTGTAAATTAATAAAGTTGCTTCTTTTGCCTGCTCTTGCTGAATTTATGTGTTGCTGCATCTCTCCGCTCCCGGCATAAACAGCGACATTACTGGGCTTGTTATAAACTTTCAGGGGTTTGGGGGTTTTTGTGGTTTGGTTTCTTTTGCATTTGTGTTTTGGTTTTTTTTTTTTTTTGAGTAGGTGTTACCAGCATATAAGATTACGTAAAACAAAATGTATTTAGAAAGGCAAGATCTGTGGTATATAGAAGCTTGCAGATACCTGAGTTTAATACGTGATATTCACACAATTACGTCATCTTACAAGAACAGTAGATACTCCACAAGAAAACTTACATTTGTATGAATTCCATTTACCAATGTTTGTCTGGCCTTTAGAGCTACAGCAAGTCCCCGTCTTGTCCTGTCTATGAGCCTGCAAGTGCCCCCATGGCCCACCTCAAAACTCTAAATCAAGAAGGACCATCCCATCTCAGTTCTTGCTGCTAACAGTATTCAACCCTAAATGTACTTGGTGGGCTAAATACAAGAATCAAGCAGTAAGAGCCATTTCAAAGACTAGCCATAACTCTGGAGTAAGTTGCCTCTTTTCATCATTTTGTAGCTTGCCAAGGCTGTGATCAAGAATGTACTTATAATCAAGTGCTCATGGGTTAAGAAATTATTTCAAGACATGACTGTATACAGACTAAAAATGCACACCAACATAAAAATTAAAATAAAAACAGGTTAACCTTCAGATTAGTGGGACAGATTGCAACTCATGTATTCATAGTTTTGAGCTTAGTCCCACTGGCCTAATAAGATAATTGTACTGTTGGTTCTCTAGATTCGTACATCCTTTGCTTAAGGGCCTATGAAAGGATGGCCTTGAGGGCATGTATCTCCTTCTCTGTCAATTAAAATATTTGTGTTAGTCCCTGATTAGGGTGACAGCTATCTCCAAAGCAACCAGGTGGTTTTGGACTCAGCTACAAGGATTTCTACTTCATACTGGTGAAGAAAAGTAAAGAAAAGAGGAGGTGGTGGGAGAGACAAGACAAGAATAACCTGCCTGTTTCACCTGTAAAATAAGAAGAAATTTCTACCTCAGATCACTCATACCAACATAAATCTTTAATTTCTTACAGTACAAATCAACCCAATAAGGGAAGAGGATGGCACTGGCTAGTCTACATCTTGGCCAGGGTTAACATGGAAGATTTTTTTCAGTTATACATATGAGATGCTTTGTTAGGGTTTTCTTAGCCGGTGTCACTAAGTGATCACATCTTTTAATTAAGTACAGCCATTTACCTCCCTGACAAACAGGTATGGAAAAATTCTTTAAGAGAAGGAAAAACAGAATAACTCCTCAAAACCCCAACAGAACTCATCCCCACTGCATCTCCTGCTTTCCCTGCTGCGTCTCCTGCTCTCCCTGCTGCCTACCGAGGATCCGGCGGGACACCGGGATCAGCTTGGAGGGAGGTCATCCCTGCTTTGTGTCCTGCTTTTCCTCCTACCCCTGCTGTCTCCCGGGGATCCTGCTGGACACCGGGATCGGCTGCCCAGGGGTTTTGTGACACAGGCTTTCCATCGTGAGGCCTGAGCTGGCTCCAGGGCAGTGGGGAGACCATGGCGCCCTCCCTGCTCCCCGGGAGCCCCCGAGAGGCTGGCACTGGGTTCCCGGCACTGTTTGCTGTTACTGCCGTAGCTACTGTTGTTTGTTTGTCCTGTTATATATATTCAGTAAAGAACTGTTATTCCTATTCCTCATACCTTTGCCTGAAAGCCCCTTAATTTCAAAATTACAAGCACTCAGAGGGGAGGGGGTTGCATTTCCAATCCAAGGGGATTTCAAACCAAGACAGATTTTGGCGCCCAACGTGGGGCTTGAGGGCATCGAGAGGAAAGGGTGAAAAAAGGAATAACAGTTCCTGTGTAATGTAATTTTGTGTGATGGATATTGCAACCTTGTTCGGCAGCACCATGTGGTCTGGCCTGCCCCGGTTCGCGTGGCACGTGGCCGTGGCTGTGTTCCTCCCCTTTGCAGCTCCTTTTCTAAACATGGATCCCCTGACTAAGGCCACTGTGGCTGTAATCCAGTTTGCACAGTGGGTTGATAAAGTGAGGGATTCATGGGTTTTCATGTTCCTCTGGAGTGTGGGCACATGGATAAAGGGCTATCATACACTAAGCGTATGTTTCTGGGGATATATGAAAAATGGTACCTTCTGTGAGGAAATAACACGGTGGGAATTTTTCTCCCAACCTTTCAACCAGTTCTTTGGGCCTACCCCACCGGCTTTCAAAGGGTTTAGATTTCCCCTAGATACTAACCAAATGTTGTTGATAGGCCTGCTCTATTTAGCATTCAGATTGGCTTGGATAACTGCCCAGGCACCCACCCCAGAGGCTAGGGGTGCTGCCCCAGAACCTGACATGGCCCCAGCAACTAGAGACCCTACCCCACAGCCCGACCCTGCCCCACGGCCCACCTCAGAAACAGACAACCTGAGGTGGGTAGTGGTGCTGCTGAAGGAGATACATGAGATGCTGAGGGGATACACCTCCCCAGCTGATGGGAAACCCTCTCCCTGCCCCAAAGAGGGGGATCCTGGTGGTGCAGCAGTGGAACCCACAAATGTTACAACCGTCCAGGTTCCAGCTGAACAACAAGGGCAGCCCCAGCCAGCAGCAGTTGCCCCTGTGCAGAGGAGGAAGTGTAAGACCAAATCAGCACGCCCAGTTAATGATGATGGGGAACCAGGGCCCTCACAACCAGCAGGAGAGCCAGAGCCTGAAATCATCACCGAGTCCCTGTCATATGACAGCCTCCGTAATCTGCGCAAAGACATTGTGCGACGGGGGCGTGAGGCTTATACAACCTGGTTAACTTTGGGTTTGGGACCTTATGGGCAAAGGTGTGCAACTGGATGGGGGTGAAGCGAGGTATCTGGGATCCCTGACCCAGGACCCGGGTGTAGATCAGGTATTTGTGAGGGAGCCAGGGCCCCTTTCTCTCTGGGAGCGGCTTTTAACAAGTGTGAGAGAAAGATTTGTCCATAGAGAGAGAATGCAGGAGTACCATCATAAAATGCAGTGGAAGACACTCGAGGAAGCAATCCAACAGCTAAGAGAAATGGCAGTGTTAGAGGTACTCTTTGGGAGGGATGGACAGCATGATAATGACCCCGACCAAGTCAGGTGCACAGGGCAGATGTTGTGGAGCCTGGCAAGACTCAGGCCACCGCAATACGCCACCTTCATTGCAACCATTAATGCTGAGGACAACCGAGAAACAGTGGGCTCCATTGCCAACAGGTTCCGGTATTACGAGAGTATGGTCCATGGCCCAGTGAAGGCTCAGGTCTCTGCTCTGGTTAGGGACCTCAAGGAGGAGATTGTGGAGGAGGTAAGGAAGAGCATTTCCTATGTGGCACCAGTGCGAGTCACAGACCCCAGAGTCAGAGCCCGACATCCCCCAGCTAGAGAGAGAGGGTACACCCCACGAGCTGAGCTGTGGTTCTTTCTGTGCGACCATGGGGAAGACATGAGAGGATGGGACAGGAAACCCACTTCTGTTCTGGCAGCATGGGTGCGTGAACTCAAAAGGGAAAACACTAACCAGAGGGGTTCTGCCAGAGTGAAAGTGGCCTCAGCCTCCCGTGACCGAGCTGCCAGGTACTACAGAAGGGAGGATGATATGTCAGATCCCCTAGAAGGAACCTCCCGCACATATGTCCAGGGAAGGAATGATAATCAAGGCTAGAGGGGCCCTGCCTCTGGCCAGGAAGAGGCACAGGAGAATCGTGTTTTCTGGACAGTGTGGATCAGATGGCCTGGCACATCAGAGCCACAGAAATATGAAGCTTTAGTTGATACTGGTGCCCAATGTACTTTAATGCCATCAGGACATGTGGGGGCAGAATTGGTTTCCATTGCTGGGGTGACTAGAGGATCACAGCAGCTGACTGTGGTGGAAGCTGAGGTGAGCCTGGCTGGGAAGGAGTGGCAGAAACACTCAATGGTGACTGGCCCAGAGGCCCCGTGTATTCTGGGCATAGACTTCCTCCGGAGCGGCTATTACAAAGACCCAAAAGGACTCAGGTGGGCATTCGGAATAGCTGCTGTGGAGGCAGAGGGCATTGGGCAATTGAACACCCTGCCTGGACTATCAGAGAATCCTTCTGCAGTTGGGCTCCTGAAGGTGGAAGAGCAGGCAGTGCCAATTGCCACCTCGGCAGTGCACCGCTGGCAGTACCGGACAGATCGAGATGCCGTGATCCCCATCCACAAGATGATCCGTGAGCTGGAGAGCCAAGGGGTGGTCAGCAAAGCCCACTCACCCTTCAACAGCCCCATTTGGCCTGTGCGCAAGTCTGATGGAGAATGGAGATTGACAGTGGACTATTGTGCCTTGAATGGAGTGACTCCACCCCTGGGAGCTGCTGTGCCGGACATGCTGGAGCTCCAGTAGGAGCTGGAGTCCAAAGCAGCGCAGTGGTATGCCACTATTGGTAATTGCCAATGCTTTCTTCTCCATTCCTCTGGCAGCAGAATGCAGGCCTCAGTTTGCCTTCACCTGGAGGGGCGTGCAGTACACCTGGAACCGACTGCCCCAGGGGGGGAAGCACAGTCCCACCATCTGCCATGGACTGATCCAGAGTGCACTGGAAAAGGGTGAGGCTCCAGAACATCTGCAGTACATCGATGACATCGTTGTGTGGGGGAACACAGCAACAGAGGTATTTGAGAAGGGAGAGAAGATCATCCAGATTCTCCTGGAAGCCGGCTTCACCATCAAAAAGGGGGGGGGGGCCTGCCCGAGAGATCCAGTTCCTGGGGGTAAAGTGGCAAGACGGACGGCGTCAGATTCCCACCGAGGTCATTAATAAGATCACTGCAATGTCTCCACCCACCAACAAGAAGGAAACACAATCTTTCCTTGGTGCCATAGGCTTTTGGAGAATGCACATTCCTGAGTACAGCCAGATAGTGAGCCCTCTGTACCTGGTCACCCACAAGAACGATTTCCACTGGGGCCCTGAACAACACCAAGCCTTCACCCAGATCAAGCGGGAAATCGCTCGTGCGGTAGCCCTTGGCCCAGTCAGGATGGGACCAGAGGTGAAGAACGTGCTCTACTCTGCAGCTGGGAACAAGGGTCTGTCCTGGAGCCTTTGGCAGAAGGTGCCTCGTGAGACTCGGGGACAACCACCGGGATTCTGGAGCCGAAGTTACAAAGGGTCCGAAGCCAACTACACCCCAACAGAGAAAGAGATCTTGGCCGCCTATGAAGGAGTCCAAGCTGCCTCAGAAGTAACTGGCACAGAGGCACAACTCCTCCTGGCACCCCGACTACCAGTGCTGGGGTGGATGCTTAAAGGAAAGGTTCCCTCCACGCATCATGCCACCGATGCCACTTGGAGCAAGTGGATTGCCCTCATCACACAGCGCGCCCGTATTGGAAACCCAAATCACCCTGGGATCTTGGAAATAATTACAAACTGGCCGGAAGGTGAGACTTTTGGATTATCCTCTGAAGAAGAGGAGGAGCAAGTGACACGTGCCGAGGAAGCGCCCCCATATAATGAGCTACCAGAGAGTGAGAGACAATACGCCCTCTTCACTGATGGTTCCTGCCGAATTGTAGGTGCTGGCCGGAAATGGAAAGCTGCTGTATGGAGCCCCACACGACAGGCTGCACAAGCTACCGAGGGAGAAGGTGGATCGAGCCAACTCGCTGAACTCAAAGCCATCCAATTAGCCTTGGACATTGCCGAAAAAGAGAAGTGGCCAAAGCTATACCTCTACACTGATTCATGGATGGCAGCCAACGCCCTGTGGGGCTGGCTGGAAAGATGGAAAAAGGCAAACTGGCAGTGTAGGGGAAAACCAATCTGGGCTACTGCCGAGTGGAAAGACATTGCCACTCGGGTAGAGAATCTACCTGTGAAAGTTCGCCATGTAGATGCCCATGTCCCCAAGAGCCGGGCTAATGAAGAACATCGTAACAACGAACAGGTAGATCAGGCTGCAAAAATAGAGGTGTCCCAGATAGACTTGGATTGGCAACATAAAGGTGAGTTGTTCTTGGCTCGATGGGCCCATGATGCCTCAGGCCATCAGGGCAGAGATGGTACCTATAAGTGGGCACGAGACCGAGGGGTGGATTTAACCATGGACAGTATTACCCAAGTTATCCATGACTGTGAGACACGTGCCGCAATCAAGCAGGCCAAGCGAGTGAAACCCCTATGGTATGGTGGGCGGTGGTCCAAATACAGGTATGGGGAGGCCTGGCAGATTGATTACATCCCACTGCCTCAAACCCGCCAAGGCAAGCGGTATGTGCTCACCATGGTAGAAGCCACCACAGGATGGCTGGAGACCTACCCTGTGCCTCACGCTACTGCCCGGAACACCATCCTGGGCCTTGAAAAGCAGGTCCTTTGGAGGCATGGTACGCCCGAGAGAATTGAGTCTGACAACGGGACTCATTTCAAGAACAGCCTTATAACCAGCTGGGCTAGGGAACATGGCATTGAATGGGTGTACCATATCCCTTACCATGCACCAGCTGCTGGGAAGGTTGAGTGGTGCAATGGGCTGCTTAAAACCACACTGAAGGCACTGGGCGGGGGGACTTTCAAAAACTGGGAGATGCATTTAGCAAAAGCCACCTGGTTAGTGAACACCCGAGGCTCCACCAACCGAGCAGGCCCTGCTCAGTGTGACCCCTTGCAAACAACAGACGGGGATGAGGTTCCAGTGGTACACATGAGAGGTATGCTTCGGAACACTGTTTGGGTAAAGTCTGCCTTGAGCAAAGACAAACCCATCCGTGGGGTTTGTTTTGCACAGGGACCAGGTTGCACCTGGTGGGTGATGCAAAAAGATGGAGAGACACGATGCATAACTCAAGGGGACCTCATTTTAGGGTGAACCACTCATGGCATTGCACTTGTATCTATATCTGCATGTATATATGTATATAATTAGGGGTAATGCATGTGTGTATATAGTTTAAAGGTTTAAGTTTGGTGTAACATGTTAGTATGGAAAAATTCGGGGTGGACAATGTTGGGGTTTTGGGGAGTTATTCTGTTTTTCCTTCTCTTAAAGAATTTTTCCATACTTGTTTGTCAGGGAGGTAAATGGCTGTACTTAAGAGAGACCAAAGGACCTGGCCACAGGGGGAGGGGTGCAGCCAGCCCAATAAAGGGGGTTGGGTGCAGCCCCTGGGGCTCTCACTTGTTTTGCTCCCTGCATTCGAGGAGGAGAAGCTGCCCTCATGGTGCAGAGAACTGTCTTGGTTTGAAAGACAGATGTCTGCCAAGGAAGGCAGGAGCCCCCCTTGGATTGGAAATGCAACCCCCTCCCCTCCGAATGCTTGTAATTTTGAAATTAAGGGGCTTTCAGGCAAAGATATCAGGAATAGGAATAACAGTTCTTTACTATATATATAACAGAACAAACAAACAACAGTAGCTACGGCAGTAACAGCAAACAGCGCCAGGAACCCAGTGCCAGCCTCTCGGGGCTCCCGGGGAGCAGGGAGGGCGCCATAGTCTCCCCACCGCTCCGGAGCCAGCTCAGGCCTCACGGGGCAATGGCCAACGGAAAGCCCACGTCACGAACCCCCTGGGCAGCTGATCCCCGTGTCCAGCAGGATCCTCGGGAGACAGCAGGGGCAGAAGGAAAAAAAGCAGGAGCCGAAGCAGGGACGACCTCCCTCCAAGCTGATCCCAGTGTCCCGCTGGATCCTTGGTAGGCAGCAGGGAGAGCAGGAGATGCAGTAGGGATGAGTTCTGTTGGGGTTTTGGGGAGTTATTCTGTTTTTCCTTCTCTTAAAGAATTTTTCCATACCTGTTTGTCAGGGAGGTAAATGGCTGTGCTTAAGAGAGACAGAAGAACCTGGCCACAGGGGGAGGGGTGCAGCCAGCCGAATAAAGGGGGTTGGGTGCAGCCCCTGGGGCTCTTGTTTCGCTCCCTGCATTCGAGGGGAGGAGAAGCTGCCCTCGTGGTGCAGAGAAATCATCCCCACTGCATCTCCTGCTCTCCCTGCTGCCTACCAAGGATCCGGCGGGACACCGGGATCAGCTTGGAGAGAGGTCGTCCCTGCTTCGGCTCCTGCTTTTCCTCCTACCCCTGCTGTCTCCCAGGGATCCTGCTGGACACCGGGATCGGCTGCCCAGGGGGTTTGTGACACAGGCTTTCCGTCGGCCATTGCCCCGTGAGGCCTGAGCTGGCTCCGGAGCGGCGGGGAGACCATCGCGCCCTCCCTGCTCCCCGGGAGCCCCGAGAGGCTGGCACTGGGTTCTTGGTGCTGTTCGTTGTTACTACCGTAGTTAGTGTTGTTTGTTTGCCTTGATATATATATATATTTAGTAAAGGACTGTTATTCCTATTCCTGATATCTTTGCCTGAAAGCCCCTTAATTTCAAAATTACAAGCATTCGGAGGGGAGGGGGTTGCATTTCCATTCCAAGGGGGACTCCTGCCTCTCTTGGCAGACACCTGTCTTTCAAACCAAGACAAATAAGAAGAAATTTCTACCTCAGATCACTCATACCAACATAAACCTTTAATTTCTTACAGTACAAATCAGCCCAATAAGGGAAGAGGATGGCACTGGCTAGTCTACATCTCGGCCAGGGTTAACATGGAAGATTTTTTTCAGTTTCATACATATGAGATGCTTTGTTCGGGTTTTCTTAGCCGGTGTCACTAAGTGATCACATCTTTTAATTGCAATTACTAAAATGGTTTCTAGCATTTAGCTAAAAGCTGCAAGTTCCCCTGAAATAATCTTAGGGTGTGGTGGGGAGTTGTTGAGGGATGTTGGGTGTAGTGTTGTTTTTTGCTTTGACAAAAAGGAAGGATGATCCCAAAAGCATAAACATGTTGAGGTGAAGAGGGCAGGTGTGTTAACAAACTCTGAGTTTAAAGATTATTGAAAAGAAATAGTGAGTTCAGATGCAGGACATGTGCACTTAGCCAGATGAATTCCACTCCATCGGACAGTCAGTCCAGACTTAACATAGCAGTTAGTCACCAACAAGCCCTTTAGTAACAAGCCCAATACAACATGATAAACCCAAACAAACACCAAGATCTGTCTGGAACATCCCTCAGAATAAAATGTTAATCTAATTCCAAATAAGACTTTTACAGGGTTACAGAGCATGCAGCAACAGGTGATGAAATGAACTGAAGGAAGCCTCTCAAAACTACCTGATAGGAATTTCTGAAAACATCGGGTATGCCATCCATGAAAACGATATCCCACATTAGCAGCCCGCACAGCGTAATGAATGTTGAGCCTTCCCCATGAATACCTAAAGGGCACAATTTAATAACAAAGGAAACATTAATGTCTACAACAATCTCATATGAAGAGGTTACAAATCATCACAAGCCAAACCAGAAAGACTCTATGTTCAGGTTTCTACACAGCTGAAGCCCATATAGAATAACATTACAGCATCAAGGTGTTACTGCAATATATTACTTCCAGCCCTCACTACTTCTATTTCCTTCATTTCCTGCTTTTCAGTGGCCTTCATTTACAGCACAGGATTAAATCACTGTGCCTACTCATGACTAAGGTTTACTGTTCTCCAACAGAACCATGTCCTTCTTGTGCTGGCAACTCCGGAGCTGGATGCAGTACTCCAAGTGGGAACTCACTAAAGCAAAGCAGAGGGGCAGAATCACACCCCTTGACCTGCCGGCCATGCTTCTTTTGATGCAGCCCAGGATACAGTTGGCTTTTTGGGCTGTGCCTCCACATTGCCAGCTCATATTGAGTTTTTTAACCAAAGTCTTTCTCCTCAGGACTGCTCTCAAGCTATGTTTCACTCAACCTGTACTTGTGCTTGGGACTGCACCAACCATGGTGCAGGACCTTGCACTTGGCCTTGTTGAACTTCATGAGGTTGGCATGGGCCAACCTCTCCAGCCTGTCCAGGTCCCTCTGGATGGCATCCCTTCCCTTCAGTGTGTCAGCTGCCCCACACAGCTTGGTGTCATTGGCAAACTTGCTGAGGGTGCGCTCGATCCCACTGTCCATGTCACCAACAAAGATGTTAAACAGCACTGATCCCAGTACCAATCCCCGAGGAACACCGCTCGTTACTGGTCGCCACGTGGACATTCATCCTTTGACCTCAACTCTTTGATTGTGACCATCCAGACAATTCCTTAGCCACCGAGTGGTCCAACTATTAAATCCATGTCTCTCCAGTTTAGAGACCAGGATGTCATGTGGGACAGCATCAAAAGTTTTGCACAAGTCCAGGTAGATGATGTCAGTTGCCCTCCCTTGTCCACTGATGCTGTTAATCCATCATAAAAGGCTACTAGGTTTGTCAGGCTTGATTTGCCCTTGATGAAGCCATTCTGGTTGCCACCAATCACCTCCTCATTTTCCATGTGCCATAGCAGAGCCTTTTGGAGGATCTGCTCCAAGATCTGGCCATGCACAGAGGTGAGATTGACTGGCCTGAGTATTCCTTTTTACCCTTTTTAAAAATGGGAGTGATGTTTCCCCTTTTCCAATCAGTGGGAACTCCACCAGGCTGCCATGACATCTCAAATATGATGGAAAGCAGCTTAGCAACTTGGTCTGCCAGTTCCGTCAGGACCCACAGATATATCGTGTCAGGTCCCATGGACTAGTAGATCTTCAGGTTCTATAGATGTTCTCAAACCTGATCTTCACTTACAGTGGGTGGGTCTTCCTTCTCCCACTCTGTCCTGGCTTGAGTGAGAACAGAACTAATTCTATTCAGTGATTTTACTTTTCAGCTCAGTTCTCTTAACTAACTGCACTGTCTGAAGTTAGCAGCCTGTTCTCACAGACAGTGTCTGCTTCTAGCAGTGATAACAGCCCATGGTTAGAGTTACTGCCAAGGATTGGTGCACAGACCAAGGCCACAGCTGGATCTTGTGTACCACCCTGGGGGGTGCAGGAAGTGAGAGGCTGCACCTGCAGGGAGGAGCGGACAGGACGGGTGACCCCAAACTGACCAGTGAGGGATTCGAGCCCATAGATGGCATATTCCGATATAAAGGTGAGGGATCAGGAGGGTCTCAGCCCTAGTTTTTTTGCCCGGCTTGGCTCAGGTCCTCTTTTGGTTCCTTCCTCAGAGCACCCAAGGAGGACTCTGTCCGTTCTGCCTTCGATCCCGGTCTGTGTGTTCCTGAACCCAGTACCAGAATCCAGCCCCTGAACACAGCTCCCGTCTGCTGCAGGGCCCAGCCTGGGACTGCCCCGGTGCCTGCTCCACAGCATCAGTGGTGATGGTGATGGAATTACCATCAGGGGGGTTGGGTTCCATACTGGTTTTGTATATATTTGTCTATATTCCATTTTTATTATTATTATTTTCATTCAAGCTGTTCTAGTTTCCTTTTCTAATCACTGAGTCTCTCTCCCTTATTCCCTTTCTCTTCCCCCTTGGGGAGGGAGGGGGGTTAACAGAGAGCATCTGCTATAGGTCTAAGGGGCTGCCCTGACCCTAAACCATGACACAGTCCCTGCCTTTGGCTTCAGCAACGTGGGTGGTATGGCTGGAGCCCTTGCCAGTGAAGACTGAGGCAAAGTCGTCATTGAGTGCCTCAGCTTTCTCCACATCCCTCGTGACCAAGTCTCCTCCTTCCTTCCAGAGAGGGTCCATGTCTTCCGTAGCATTGCTTTTATCACTGACATACCTGCAGAAGTTTTCTTTGTTACCCTTGATGTCCCTGGCCAGATTTAATTCTGTGTTTTAGCTTTCTTAACCTGATCCCTGGCTGCACGGACAACTTCTTTGTAGTCCTCCCAGTCCACCTGTCATTGCTTCCACTCTCTGTAGATTTTCTTTTTGCCTTTTTTCTTTTTGCCTGCTTTCCTTGTTCATCCATGCAGGCCACCTGGCATTCTTGCCTGCTTTCTTCTTTCTTGGGACACATTGCTCCTGGGCTTGGAGGAAGTGGGGCCCCTCTCCCCTTCAGGGCTTCATCTCATGGTACTCCACCAAGCAGATCCCTGAAGAGGTGAAAGTCTGCTCTCCTGAAGTCCAGGGTGGTGAGCTTGCTGCACACTCTTCATGTTGCCCTGAGGATCTTGAATTCCTCCATTTTGTGGTCACAGCAGCCAAGGCTGCCCTTGAGCTTCACGTTAGCCATCAGCCCCTCCTTGTTGCTGAGGACAAGGTCCAGCATAGCACCTCTTCGTGTTGGTTCCTCCACCACCTGGAGAAGGAATTTGTCATCGATGCATTCCAGGAACCTCCTAGATTGCTGGTGCCCTGCTGTACCATCCCTCTGACAGATATATGGGTGATTGAAATCCCCCACGAGGACCAGGGCTTGTGCCACAAAGCCCCTCCAATCTGTCTACGGAAGGCCTCATCCACTCATTCTTCCCGGTCAGGTGGCCTGTAGCAGACTCCCACTGTGATACTGCCTTCCCCTGCCTTTCCTTTAACCCTGACCCATAAGCTCTCTATCAGCTCCTTGTCCATCCTCAAGACAAGCTCTATGGACTGCAGCTGATCATTGGCACAGAGGGTGACACCCCTTCCTTTTCTCCCCTGACTGTCTTTCCTAAAGAGCTTGTAGCCATCTATTCCTACCCTCCAGTCAGAGGATCCATCCCACCATCTCAGTGATGCCAATAACACCATAGCTCTGTAGATGTGCACACATCTCTTACTCCTGTTTGCTCCCCATGCTCCGTGCATTTACATGGAGGCATTTAAGTGGGGACCCCATTGGAGCTGACTTACTGGCTGCAATGTTTACTGGCTGGAATCCAATCTCTTGCACCTCCTGTGCTCTCTCGCTGGCCTGAGATCCTTCTTCAGGGCCAGGGCATCTCTTTCTAGCACTGGCCTTGAAGTGGAATGAATTGAGGATCCCATTCTCTGGCAACTCTATTTTAAAGCCCTTCTTACTAAACTGGCAAGCCTGTGGCTGATGTTCTCCCACCTAATGACACTCCCTTAAAATGACAGGACTAGCATTTTACCCCTAACAAATAAAATAGCTGTTCACTGATAAGAAAGCCAAAATAAGTCATTTTCTATGAAGATAAAGAAGAGATGTTGCGTTTTTCCTAACATATTTCAAAACCGCCCTAGGTATATAAAGGCAGCAAGTAATTAACAGCCAGGAAGCAGGTCAGGTGAAAATACATATTGAAGCACTGCAGTAAGGAAATTACATATTAGAGCTGTTTGTGAAGGAAACAGAATCAAACTAAAAACTGATCCAATTAAATCACCTAAAATTGGTCTATTAACTAAACTGCTGAGTAAACTGGTTCTTCACTTCCACTGTTATTTTACTGTACCAAAAAAAAAAGTTACTGTTACCCTGATCAAAACCGTTCTGCCTGTAATGAGTTAACGCCAGCTCCTCAACTGAGCACATGATTGTGGATACACCGGAGTCTTCACCTCCTTCTTCATCACCAATATCCTCCATTAGAAACACAGATTTTCCCATTCCCATCTGAGGACACATCTTTCCTTTGATTGTAACCTGAACATAGTAAAAGAACTAGTTACTTTCCAGCATCACATTTGAAAAACTTTAGCCTAAGTATCTGAATGTCTTCTGAAACACACATTCTTCCTTTTCAGTTTTCTTAACGTCAGAACTAGACTTGTTTCCAAAAACCTACTGAACAGAATTTAACTTGTCACTTCCTTGATATCGTTCTGTTTTGATTTTATAAAGTGATAATCTTTTCAGAAAAAAAATGTCTAGCAAAAATGCTGGGCAGATGGGAATGTAATTGTTCTATATGCAGGACCTGGAAGAAGGAATACAGATGACTGAGAAGACTGTACCTGAACTGAGAAAAAAAAAAGCGCTGCAGGGAGATATATGGCGACAAGGCTGAGAGACAAAGCGAGGCTTTCCCCAGATACAATAGAGTAGGGAAAAGAATGAGTTAAAAAACCCCAAAATCCATTCCAATCTGATGCAAGTGCGACATACTGCGTATCTGCACAGCGCATTATTAGAGTGCAGAACTCCCACAGGTTGTGAGAAACGCTGCACCTTCTGAGCCATTAATCTAATGCTGACAACATGCTAAGGTTACTGTTACTTTTTCTTACATATAGAATGCTTGGCCTGAAGACGTGAGGCAATACACTGATTTGATCAGACTCTTCAGACAGAGGGGTTTTTCTGAGAGTGTTGCTGGTAAATTAGTGGAGTTTATAGCTGATCACACTCGTAACACACATTCAGTAAAGCACTGCAAACTGCACCAGTGTGCAGCTGACTTAAGTTTAGCTAAGAAGCTGATCTTTTATTAAATATTTATATATTTGCTTACAAGAGGCTTGTGTTTTAGAAACAAGTATGTATCCTTTTTCCTGCAGCACAAATAAATCAGGGGCTGATGCGCAGCATGTAATGACATTCTCCCAGATTATTTGTTCTTGTCAGAAGAGAAAAGACCTTGTGAGTTGTTATTTCTCAGAAACCACCAGCAACTTTACTTACATGTGCCACATCCTCCACAGTTATGACTGGCAGATCATGAAACAGGCATCTGAACTGCTTGCAGCTTGGTGAGTCTCTGATTCGTAGGGCCCGCTGGTAGAGAGAGAGACGATGCCCAGTACGTACAAATGGGTCTGCCAGACCATTTTTAATGCAGCTAATGGCCTAGCAAAGAGCAAGGGAACAAGCAACAATTTAGAAAGACCTACTCACATCTGTTTGTTCTTACTAAGCCCAAAAGATCAATTGATTTAAGGAGCACAAAAATGTCAATAGAAAGAACCATTATAGAAACAGGGCCACTTTTCTTATGTACATACTGAAGTTCTAACTAGTAAGTAGTATTTTGCACTAGTAGCATTCTGGATTCACATTTGCACTAGTACAGTAAAAGAAATTATTCTGCATTTGTACTGATCAATATAAGATTAAGCAAGTGCAAATTCCACATAAGTGACCAGAAAAAACAGTTGGTAAATCAGTTTAATATTTTTAAGACAGTTTCTTAACAGCATGTAATGCAGAAACAGGACCAGATCAGCTGTGCAAGAATGCACATACAGAACCAATTTTAGACCAATGCACTACTATAGAGAGGAACATCCCGGGTTAAATATGGGCTCAAAAAATTAATTCAAATCATGGTTCTGACATACTCTCTTTCTGCGACTTGCAGAAGGCACTTTGTCCTGATTTATAAATAAGGAACAGAGATTAACTCTTCCTTTACAAAATTTCTAATTCCAAATCTGGAAAAAGCTTGATATGGGGTATAAGATGCAGAAGAGACATGTGCAGACACTTGATATTATTTCCTTTTAACAGACTTAAAGAATTAAAATGCAACACAAAATACAAGCATTTTGATCCCAATTCTTAGTAGCCTTAGTGAGGCAAAAGAAGGAATAACAAGGTGGGGGGGGTCAAAAGAAAAAAACTAATTCTCTGCTTATTTTAAATAACCCTACAATTGCTACCATTCCTGGACTTAAAACTTTCTCTTTTATGTCTATTTTTCATTGCTGAATTAGTCGGGTGTCTTATGTGTGTTTATTTAGATTGGTCTTCTTCCTCATTGTCCATACTTCACTGTGACATAAACAGTCCTACAGATCCATTTTCAATCATTGACAGTATTTCTTATTCATATGTAATAGACAGGAAAAATGAACATAATATCCTGTAGTTACAAATCCTCAGATCAACAGCTAATACAACTACTACCTGCTGTTTCTTGAACAAAAAAATTCATTAAACTGCAACTGAGCCCTAAAATGAGTTAGACAGTTGCTTCTGTGCCTTGTCACTCTTGAAAAGAATGTCTGTGAAAAGCTAGTGCTGGCTCACAAGGAACTGAAAGACAAAACCTGTACTGCAGCTTGCAGTTTTCTCTGGTTCCTTTATATTCTGCTGCAGGAATCTTTCCAGAGGTGCCAGAAAGTTCTACAGAGATTTACAACAGTCCTTGCACAGAATCTTTGCCATTCCCATATGGTTATTTTTCTCTCATTCAGCTACATGCCAGCTAATGACTCAGGAAACTCAAAAGACCATTCACCATGTACACAATGTTTCTAAAACCCCAAACTGCATCATTCAGACTTGAGACTACGAGTTCACCCACTGCACAAATAACTTGCTTGCACAAGCACACCCCACTGGTGTGTGTGTCCTACTGGAAGAGGCCAAAGTGTCAGCAAAAGCTAGGATTACTTCAAAACCTCTTCTCCCCTTCTCCCAGACTGGGATGAACGTAGACTGTAACAGATGGTATCTAAAACCATGAATGTTATTCTCTACCAGTCTAAGGGTAGTCAGTTATGGTTTCTTCTGTAGGACCAGCAAAAAAGTTTGAATTTGTTGTTAGTTAAAGACTGATAAGCCTGCCAGAGCTGTATACAAGTTACAGATTAGAAATGCTTGACCCCTTACAATAGAAACCCCAGGCTAAAACTCATCCAGATAGAGAAGAAAATTCCCCCCACTGGCAACAGTGGGTCAAAGACTTAATTCTCTTAATTTTTTGTTTGAAAAAATTACAAAATTCCTTCCAGTCATATTTATTCTTTTTCATTCCAGATATGGCCTCATCATGACTCAGGTTCAGAAGCAGAAGTGTTTACTGCAAGAAATTTCTCTGTTTCTCACATATTAGGCAAATTTATAAGGCAGAACAGCAAGGAGGCTGCTGCCTGGTAACTCCATACAATCCTTCATGCCAACTGGTGTTCTTCAATGCAACAGAGAAAAACAGGTCAATCAAGGATGAGGGTACACATAATATTCAATTTCTTAGGAGAAAATAATTGCCTGACCTTGCGATTCCTAACAATATCTGCATTTTTGGAGGGCCAACCCCACTGTTCTTCTCATATGAAATATTTTTAAGCAATGTTTCCAGACAATGACTGCAGCGTTTCCAGCTTTACAGCATGCAGTTGGTGAAGATACCTTCTTAGTGTTTTTCAAGTGCTGATGTAAATTCAGAGCGAGGCGATCCCACCATCGCCCTCTGCTGTCAGTACAATACACATCCTGGGACAGAAGAGTCTGCAGCTCCTGTACAGCTTCCTGTAGCAACAGGATGATACCTTTATTAATTTATAAAATCAAGTTGAAGTTTCATTATCTAATTAGTCACTTTTCCTTCTAATTACTGGGTTCTATAAAACTTCTCACAATTCAAACCTCACTTTTACTTTAGTACCCAATGTATTCAGATGAATGAGTAGATCTTAAAAACTCTAGAGACATTTTTATGTAAACTTAAAAAGTTATCTGCCAAAACCCAACATATTTTTTCTTTCTGTATTCCTTGTTATGTATGCAAAAGACCTAAATATTACTTGTTGCCTTTCTGCAGAGGCAAAGCCTTTTTCAGAATAGTCTGGTTTGCTTTAACTTAGCTGCTAAGGTGAAGAGACAAGACATTTCATAGTACACTTTTCTTATTTAAAAGCAATAAGCAAATCTAGTGAACACAGATGTCCTTAAATAACAAAACAACATCTCAGAAACAGTCTTATGGTACATTACATATGGTAAATCTCCAAAGCATAAGCAGAATTCAAAATGATGTAATACTTTCTAAAGCAACAGTAAAAAAAAGGTTCTTTTCTCTTAAAAGTAACCTGTTAAGAGAACTGTAGCAAGTCCTGGCAAACACTATTACCATTTTCCAGCTACATCAGAAAGTAAATTTATGTACAATGCTACATTAAACACATATTCCTACGCACTTCACCACTTTACCTTATACATGTGAAGTCTCTGCAAAATTTCAACACCTTGGGAAAGGATTTTGGTATACACCCAGCCAACTGTGAAACGTCGCAGATATTCAGGTAAAACTCTGTGATAGCTGAAAAATAAGAGCAGCTCAGATCAATCTGATGATGGCAATGCAAATTCCTAAAATTCTCTTGCTAGGAATGCTTATACCTAAAGCATTTACAAAAATTAAATACCATATGTATCAAAATAACACTGAAATGAGTATCCTTTGAGTCAAGAACTCAAAGGTAAGAAAATAGTTTAGCTGAAGCATCAGGTTCAAGCTGCACTTGCACAGCATATTTTGGTTTCAACAGCAGTGGAATTATTATTTACGTAGAATCATTTTGATTGGAAGAGACCTTGAAGATCAAGTCCAACTGTTAACCTAGCACTGACAGGTCACCATTAAACCATTTCACAAAGCACCACTCTACACATCTTTTAAATACCTTCAGGGATGGGGACTCCACCGCTTCTGGGAGCAGGCTAGTCCAGCATTTTACTACTTTTTCTGTTACTAAATTTCTCCTAATGTCTAATCTAAACCTCCCCTGGTGCAACTTGAGGCCATTTTCTCTTGTCCTATCCCTTGCTACGTGGGAGACGAGACCAACACCCACCTCACTACAACCTCCTTTCAGGTAGTTGTAGTGAGTGATAAGGTCTCCCCTCAGCCTCCTTTTCCCCACGCTAAACAATCCCAGCTGCCTCAGACATTCCTCATAAGACTTATTCTCTAGACACTTCATTGCCCTTCTCTGCACATACTCCAGCACCTCAATGTCTTTCTTGTAGTAAAAGGCCCAAAACAGAATCCAGTATCTGAGGTGCAGCCTGAGCACAGACAGACACTTCCCTCGTCCTGCTGGCCATACTATTTCTGATACAGGCCAGGATGCTGTTGGTCTTCTTGGCCACCTGGATACTGCTGGCTCATGTTCAGTCAGCTGTCAACCAGCACCCCCAGGTCCTTTTCAGCCAGGAAGCTTTCCAGCCACTCTACTCCAAGCCTGGAATATTGCAGGGAGTTGTTGTGACCCAAGTGCAGGACCCAGCAGTTGGCCTTAGTGAACATCACCCCATAGACCTCAGCCCATTAATCCAGCCTGTCCGGGTTCCTCTGTAGACCCTCCTACCCTCAAGCAGATCAACACTCATGCCCAACTTGGTACTGTCTGCAAACTTACTGAGGGTGCCCTTGAACTCCTCATACAGATTATTGATAAAGATATTAAGGAGACCAGGCCCCAGTACTGAGCCCTGGGAATACCACTTGTGACTGGCTGCCAGCTGGATTTAGCTCCATTTAACAACACACCCCAAGCCCGGACACCCAGTAAATATTTTTATCCAGCAAAGTGTATGCACACCCAAGCCATGAGCAGCCACTTTTTTCATGAGAATGCTTTGGGAAACAGTGTTGAAGGCCTTACTGAAGTCCAGATAAATAACATCCACAGCCTTTCCCTCATCCACTATGTGGGTCATCTTGTCATAAAAGGAGATCGCTTAGAAGGACCTGCCCTTCATAAACACATGCTGACAGGGCCTGATCACCTGCTTGTGCTGTATGTGCAGCATGATGCTACTCAAGATGATCTGCTCCATAACCTTCCCTGGCACCAAGGTCAGACTGACAGGCCTGTAGCTACCCGGATCCTCCTTCCAGCCCTTCCAGGAGACATGTGTCACATTTTCTAACCTCCAGTCCACTGGAACCACCCCAGTTAGCCAGGACTGCTCACAGATGACGGAAAATGGCTTGAAGAGCACTTCTGCTAGCTACCTCAGTACCTTTGGGTGGATCCCATCTGGCCCCACAGTGTGTGCCTTTTCTCATCCTTGGTCACTTTTATTTCCCCCTGTATCCAGTCTCTATTGGATGGAAACTCTTCTTAGTCCTCCTTTTGCTGTTAATGTACTTAAAGAAACATTTTTTATTGTCTTTTATGGCAGTAGCCAGATTAAGTTCTAGTTGGGCTGAGACCTTTCTAATTTTCTCCCTGCATAACCTCACAGAATCTTTGTAGTATTCCTGAGTGGCCTGCCACTTCTTCCATAGGCCATGGACTTTCCTTTTCTTCCTGAATTCCAGCCAAAGCTCTCTGTTCATCCATGCCGGTCTTCTTTGCCACCAATTCATCTTTCAGCACACTGGGATGGCCTGCTCCTGTGCCTTAAAGTTTTCCCTCTTGAGGAATGTCCAGCCTTCCTGGACTCCTTTGCCCTTCAGTTCAGCCTCCCAAGGGACTCTGTCAACTAGTCTTCTAAACAGGTCAAAGTCTACTGTGCAGAAGTACAAGGTGGCTGTTCTACTGACACCCCTCCTTCCTCAGTAATTAAAAACTCTTCGAATTTCATGATCACTATGTTCAAGACAACCGCCAACTTCCAGCCATCACCCACAAGTCCTATCCTGTTCATGAATAACATGACAAGCAGGGAGCCTTCCCTAGTTGTCTCTCTTACCAGCTTTGTCAGGAAATTTTACACACATTCCAGGAACCACCGAGATTGTTTCCCCTCTGCTGTATTCTATTTCTAGCAGACATCTGGTAAGTTGAAGTGCCCCACAAGAAGAAGTGGTAGTGACTGTGAGACTTCTCCCAGCTGATTAGACTATTTCAGCTGCTTCTTGATTCTGGTTTGGCGGTCTAGAACAGACTCCCACCATGATGCCTGCCTTGTTGGCTTTCACCCTGATTCTTATCCATAGACACTCAACTCTTATCATCACCATCACTATACTCAAGACAGTCTAAGCACCCCCTAACATACAGAACCATTCCACCACCTCTTCTTCCTGGCCTATTCCTTCTGAAGAGTTTATAGCCATGCAGCACAGCACTCTGGTTGTGCATATCACCCCATCATGTTTCAGTGATGGCAACTATAGCATAGTTTTCCTGCTGTACAATGGCTCCCATCTCCTCCTGTTTGTTGCCCATGCTGCGTGCACTGGTATAGATGCACTTCAGTTGGGCTACTGATCCCATCACCCTTCTGAGAGGAGAAGGCCTAATTCCTACCTGACCATTCCTAGGCACTTCTGTGATTTCTAGCCCATCAATATTTGTGTCTTTGCTATCACATAACACTCTGTCCCCTACCTCCACTGATGGCAGACTTAAGAACCTCGCTAACACATGCTGTTCCACAAACACTGATGTGCCACCCCAGGACATTATCTCCAGCAAGCCTGGTTTTATCCTTTTCCCCCAACAAATCTAGCTCGAAGCTCTTCATATGAGCCCTGGCAACTCCTGTGCAAAAATCCTTTTTCCCTCTTTGAGACAAGTGTACCCTGCCTGTCGCCAGCAGTTTGTGTAAACCCACCCACGATCAAAAAACCTAAAGTCCTCACAGTGACACCAGGATTGGAGCAAAGTATTCGTCTGATGGGTCTTCTTGTTTCTTCCCTCATTATTCCCTGCAACCGGAGGGATAGAGGAGAACACTGCTTGTGCTCCTGATCCCTTAACCAGTTGTCCCAAGGCCCTGACGCAAAACAACAATTTACTACATCATGTTTTGTTACTGACAACTTGTTCTCTTAAGTCAGAAGGTTAACTTTAGAAACACAGCTGAACAAAAGGAAAAGGATAGAACAGGCATTTCCTGCCACAAAAGACTTACATCTTTTGGGTGGGCACCAGTGTTTCAAGACAGTCTTTTCAATATCTTATTGAAATCAAAATAGGTTTTTCCACTGTCTTCAGTGAGAAATGGAACAGATCTCCAAATGACCCTCTATGAATATTATTTTGAATCAGGTGCCACAAAAATGAACATATAAAGCTTTAACTTTCAGTGTATCATTAAGCCAGAAAACAAAATAACTGGATGAAAAACTGATGAAGGGTGCTTCAAAAACAATACATGTTATCTCAACTATTAATTTTAAATTCTGCTTATTGCTATTTGTCTAAAAGACATTAAAAAGAAAAAAAACTACGACAAGGGAAAACTAAGGTTCTTCTTATTCTTCTGCACTGGCACATAGAATAGAAATGCTCCTTTACCCATGCTTAACAATTCCTTCCCAAGGTTTTACAGAAAGGGCATTTTCATATAATCACTTAAAAGCTAAATAACCAGACAGGAAGTTCAAAGCTTTCAAGAAAATTAAAGCTTCTAAATTTATCATCCTTAAATAATATTACTAGACTATAAGCCTCTTTCAGAAGAAAAAGTATCAAAAGAAAGATAACACACTTAATAGTTTCCTACAAACACTAGGCTAGTTTTCAATTTACTACCTCAAAGAGGGGTGATTTTTCAGTTTGTTCCAGGTTTCTTTTGCACACATGTACAAATTATTAGCTTCTTCCCAGTTCCCATTTACCATTGCAGTGGCTATATCATTTGACAAGTGAGCAGCAGTTGCATACCTAAGTGAAAGAAACATAACCGTATTAGGCTCAAAAACATTTATAGTTAAATCAATTCCTCCACACAATATCTTTTAAACACTCCCTTCCAGTCTCCAAAGACACTGAACCATACAGTCAACTTTATTCTTAATCTTGTAGGATCAACCGAGTTCACACTAGTAGGGTACATTATGTTTAAAAACTGGTAAATGTGTTTTTTGTTTTGTTGAGAGTCCATTCTAATAATCATCACAGAAAATAAAGAAACAACTTGCATCAGCAGCTGATCATGAAGCAAATAAATGTGCTATTTAGGTTCAAATGCAAGCCTGTGAATTACAAGTCCTACCTGGATACAAAAATGTATTTAAAATGATTGCAAAAGTGCACTTCTACCTATTTACATCTGCTGTTCTACATGAAGAATTCTTATTTGCCTACACAAGATTGCAGTAAAGTCCTCCTAGAAATAAACACATTTCCAAACTGCCAAAACTCTCCTACCTGATAAGGTCGTCTCTGTCCTGGAAGACCTGTGTTTTCCTATTTACAGTGTAAGTGGGGAATACCATACGCCCCATGTTTACCATAAGGACTGTGGAGAGCTGGCTTTGACCAGCACTACCAGCTTCTTCATCCTCCATTGACTCAGACAGTGAAAATAGCAGCAGAATTCGAGAAAAGACAGCCCGAGGGTCTTTACAGACCCTGACAGATTTTCCAGCCAGGTTCTTCACCCTGGAAGGACAAATAAAATTATTACAACAAATGTTTTCTATGAAAAATTCAAATACAGTGAATGAAGTATGAGCCTGATTTTGTTTTCAAGCCAATTAATGTGTAAACTTGATTTTCCCTGAAAGAAGCAGCTTGAGAAACTATATGGTACTTGTAAACTTTAGTGAAAAGCCAAAGAAATGCATCAACTAATAAAAAGTTTAAGGGACAAACTTCAAGCAGAATAGAATCAGAATTAACAGCCCTTTGGGTGCATCCACTCCTCTTGCTATGCCAGGCAGTATCAAGAAGCAACAAGATGTGGTTTGCTCTTAGGACAGTGTTTACAGACCACAAACAGACATCCTTTGTTTTAGGGTATCTCCATTAGCACATATTCACACAGCTTTTTCATACAAGACAAGATTTGTGTTTAAAACAGGGTTTTCTCTGATCTCGTGGGGTGACTAGTATTTCAGCTGCCAAGTACAGCAAAGAGCATTACATTCCCAAAGCTGAGTAACTATCAGCTTCTTTTCTCGGAGTAGGGAGAAAGTAGCACAAAGGACTTTTTTTGGAATGTAACTAATTTTTCCAGGTTCATTTCCATTTCCTGAACACATTTTTTTCTAGCCTTCCTTTGTATAGTTAAGCCAATATTCTGAAAACAATTTTGTTTCTGTTAGAGATATTATACAAATTATGCATCATGCATTGTCATGTAGCTGAATATCTAGTATCAAAGAGAAAAAATGAAATCTCAAATGATACAACGCATTTTCATACTGAGGCTTCTATATCTAAATTAGAAGGAGGAAACAACCACAACTCCTGAAATTAAAACATCCTTACTTATCACAAAGTCCCAACATCCTCTTAATACAAGATAATCATGGATGTGGCCATGATCCCTTCACTTATTTTCCTGCAGACCAAATGAAGTACAATGTTACTTGAAGACAATAACACCAGTGTGAAATACTATTTCATACAGTATGGAAACCACTAGGGTTCCTGTTGTATTTTGAAAACAACAGAGACCACATAAAACTACTTTAAAGAAACTCGCTGTACTATGCAAACCTCCCAGTTGTGAAGCTCTGCAAGCAGAGCACTAAGCTAGCATTAGGCCTCTCTTTTGGCATAAGGAAAGAAGACCTTACTGATTCACATAGTAACAATTCTTCATGAAGGGATGATTTAAAAGTTCTTCCAATACCAGGCTCCTTTTAATACAAGGAATTTCATGGAGAATCACATGATAGATCTTGGAAGGGAATATTTGTCTAATAAACATAGCCATGCAAAACTTGACAATGTATTTTATGTCTCGAGTTTGAAAAAGAGGATCATAGGAAAGACAAATTATGTTACTGAAGCAGATGAAGTACATATTGATACCTGATAGCTTTCTACCTAGACTGCATTTTGTACATGAAGGATTCCCCAGTTACTTCAAACCCTAGTTCTCCCGCCTACTAGACAAGCTAACTGTTAGACAAGCAACCTTTGTTTATATGCATTATTATTCAAACAGTTCCTTTTTGGTATTAGTGAAAAAGAGAGGTAACTGTGTAAGAAAGCTTGTGAACTCCAGACCTGACTTGTACCCTTACAGTAGTACTCTGGCTATTACTTTAGTTGATATTCCTAGACTTTTTGTGGATGTTCTAGCTACAGAACCAGCCCTAAACATCAAGAAAAGCAATGCTGTAAACACCCCTATTAGGGCAGAATGACACCTTAAGCCTAAATCTGGACCCCAGAAAACCTAGAATTCAAGAGTATCTGATATACACAGCTGTGATAGCCACAGTGAAAAACTTTGCAGGAAAGAATGAACACTTTGTCAAGGAAACAATCTTTTCCCTTTAAAAGTATTGCTAAAAAGGAAGCACTATGCTGAAGTACAAAGTCAATCACAAAAAAAAAGAGTATTGTTCCCCTCTAATTCTACTATAAGAGCTCTCAGAGCAAGTGAACATGATAGCTGCCTTAATAGGCAATGACCTTCCCTGTCTTCCTAGATGTTTTCCTGAAGTGATTTTGCTTTAAATAATTCAGAAATATTTCTCTGTGTTACTGAGCAACTTTGGAGGTAGATAATCATGCCCACACCTGAAAAGCATGATGTAGTTTAAAAAAACATAGTCTAATATTTACCCTTGTGTTCGACCCACTGGGAATCAAAATTTAATGCTGCCCTTTTATACACATGAATCTATGAAATGTATTCCTCTCTTCAAAAGGCATCTAGATTGGGTCCTCTGAGGCATAACTTAGATTCACTTGCAAAATTTAACTATAAAGAGAGTTACCTTTTTAAAATCACTGTTCCAATACCAGCCTGACTGCTGCTGAAAACTGAACGTTGTTTTGCCAACCTCAGAAAATCATCCACAAGTTGCTGTTTCTGACCATTTGGGTTTGGCAAGTGAAAGACCTTTGCCAATGATTTTAGCTCAGGGGCTGAGAGCAAATCCAATCCTTCACACAGGTCTTCCAGTTCAGATTCTAAAAGTAAAATGATCCACATATATTCATTATGTGCTATACACACACACTCAAGCAACAGCTCAAAGTATAGTATATTCATATAACCTAGCACTAATGTAAAGATTTAGTTTCCTCAAACATGTATTATTGATGCTAGCTGGTACAGCTTGAAATTCATTCCCTTCTCAGGTCCAGTTTGAAGGAATGGCATAATCACAAAAAAAACCTCTTTGCAACTTCAAAACAAAAACAAATATAAAGAAATTCTACTGAGTTATCAAAAAAAGTTGTTCAGAAAAGCTTGTCTTCCCAATGATTAAAACTTTGCCCAATGCAAAAACCAGTTCTGCCAGGAAGCATCAAGAGCAGCACTGCTTGATGAGGGAAAATAAGCCAGCAGTCAGTAGTGACCAGAGCACTGTCGGTAACCTCACCAACCCTTGCGCAGTCCCGCTGTAAATGAACACAACGGGCAGAGCAGAAGTCCTGATAACAGATTTCACTGGCAGCCCCTGAAAAGGCACGGTCGTGAATCTGGTCCAGGGTCAATCCAGGATGAGACAGATATAAAACCAGAGACAAAACTACAATTTACATCCGAGATCCATCTGCAGTACATGGCCAAAGACAAGACTGGATATAAATACCTGCAGCACTGGATGGAGGTCCAGCCAGCCAGGGATGGACAAGGCCAGGGACAGTGTGCCTGGCAAGACAGCTCAGGGCAGTACTGAAGGATATTAAGTACAGCTCCTGGACCAGTGTCCAGAAGTTGCATAGGTCAGGGTATGAGATAGGGCTGGTGACAGTAAGCAAGGCCTTCTGTTGCACCTATAGCCCTGAAATTTATTTAGCTCTCCCTATTACCCAATTTGCACTACCTGCTTTTATTATTAATGTAACACAATGCATCTACCGGAAACCTTTATTCTGCTCCTCTAATTCTCAAGGTGCAGGCAGATAAGCTTGTAGTGCATTAAACTCTAACATGACACAAGTGCAGATGTTATTTGCAGTTATTTTAAAGATTTATTAGTGCTGGCCATACCTGTTTGCAGAAATCTGGCTTCAGTCAGTTCTTCAATTATTGGTGACAAATCTGTGCTTATTTCTCCATACTCTATTTTGTTCACCTTTAACCAGTTCAGCTTGCGTTGAAAAAGTCTCACATATAACTTCTGCCCACCGACTGCAAGTTTTATGTAAAGCAGGGAAGCACAAAGAAGAAAATTTAACTCTAAAACACAGTACTATGCATAATCACTACCTTACCCAGAAAAACTACTTTGATATAGATGTCCTCAAAAATACATTTTAAATCTGCCTATGTTTGATCTATGAGCAGACCTGGTAAAATACCAGAACTTACCTTTCCAAGTAACTATTGCTTATTAGAACCTTTAAGTTTTATAGGTAAAAAATTTTTGTAATGTATTTTGTAGGCAATAAACATTGTTGAAACACATTTTGGACATGCTTACCCTTTAAGAAATTATATGTTTTCTAGGAAAAGACAACTTCTTTTTCCAAACTCTGCATATTGTAATGTTAAACAGGTCTTTCTGCTTTCTTTAACACTCATTCAATAACCAATTCTTTGATGCTGTAGAATAAAAGCAGCTGTAGTCTGACAAAATGATTTCTTAGTCACAGAATTAGCAGGCTTCACATTCTTCTTTTTCCAAAGCTAAGCTTAATTTTATTAGTTCATCTACTGAAAACAAGGGAAAAAAAACTACTGATTTGTTTATCTTCAGCTAAGGGCTTTCTTAAAGAGTCTTTTTAAAACACGAGCAACTCTTAAAATTCAACAAATAGCTTATTAAATCTTAGTTGAAACTAGTCTAGCTATTGTTACTACATTCAGAACCCCTCTGATTACTTAATTCATCCCTCATTAACTTCTACCCTGCAAAGAGAGATTGTTTTATTTGTAACTCTAGCAGTCAGTGCAGAAACGGATTTATCAGCACCACTTTGCAATAATTCCTTCTCTGTTCTGAGGGGAATACTGAAATCACACCACTGAAAGAGAAACAAGCACTTCAATTATTTAATAGAACAAGTTACTATTACTAATCAGTGCTGTACTCATTCAGAGAATGAATTGTGAAAATAATGAAGCTGTATCCTGAACGTCTCTTTTAGTATTTGTCTCCACATTTAGGTGGAGAAAGTTAACCATCATAATATTCTTGCAGCCTTGAGTGCACCAATAAGCTCTGCAGCGCTGTCCCATCCTCCCCAGGTTCACCTGCTCGTGTTCAAGGTCAGTTCTGATACAGTGAAGCTGTGGCTTGGGCTCAGGCTACCAGGAAGGGCTGTGTGAGGCTCTGTCAGGGCCCCCCCCGTTTGCTCGGGAGCTGTACTTAAGCTCAGACTGGTGGGCTGCATGCTTGCATTAGCTCTGCTGTGGTGTGCCAATACCCTGCCAGACACCTTGCTTTCAACCTTGCACTTGCCTCATCACTACAGCCTTGCCACTGCATGGCTGACTGCAGTGCTGGCACTGGATCTACTCTGCTCTTCAGCTTTGGGCAATGCTCGTGGCACTTGCCTGCCCTGCTGTCCCCTTTGGATCCTGGCTCATCTACCCATGCAGGTCTTGCTGCTCTCTGAAAAATACTCTCCTATGTTATGATCTCATTTTACTTACAATATTCTTGTAAGTTATGTTAGCATTAGTTTTTTTAATCTAATTTAATTAATCATTGTGTTACTGCATAATTGTAATTATTACAATATAATCTGTTAAGAGTTTAACTTGTGACCAGGTAATCACTGCAGAAATAAATGTGTACGTTTAGAGCCCTATTTCCTACTCTGGAGTTTCTTCACCTTTTTAGAAGCCATCTCTTAAGATGGTTTAAGTCAGCTCAGCTGACTTTTCCACTAGGGCGAATGAAGAATGTTCAGAAAGGCCCTTCCAGCTGCTAAACTTTAGAAGAATATTGTAAGGAAAAGGAAAAAAAAAAAAATCTGAGATTGTTCTACCCAGTTTAAGTATTTCCTAGAGAAACAGATATGCACTGATTCCATTATTTTTAAGAAATTGAGAGTGAGAACTACTTATCAGGGTTATGTTTCTTCCAAAAAGGCTTAAGCCAACACATTATTTATAACTCAGTAGCCTGTATTCAAAACCTGGTGATGTCATATACACTAACCTTGTTCTATTATTCTCCTCCTCTATGCAACATACTAGAAAAACACTGAAAGCGTATTGTTGGCCTTAGGAAAATTTCACGTAATCACTAATCACAAGTTATGACCTTCATAGTCTCTGTTGTAACATCCTGTGGTGTCCATCTGCAATCATTTGGAACTTTATAGAAAAAAACACTAAGGGACCAGTGCTCTGAACAGTTGGAACAGGTTTTTTCCACTTTGCAATGGGGAAACAGTCTAAGAACTGTTGTATATCAATGCAGAAAAAGTAGTATCATCTACAGAGAGGAAAAAGACCAAAATATGCAACAGTTTCACACAGGGAAATACTAATCTTCAATGTGATAAACTTTACAGCCTGCTAGTTAAGCCAAACACAGTGCATCCACACATTAGTAAGTGCAGCCTGCTCCTGGGTTTGTTTGGGTTGTTTTTAATTTTTACCAGCAGGTATGTATGCAACTGTCACTTTTTTATGTTCAGCTCATATGAATGAACTAAGCTTATATGAGCACACATCTAAAAATACTTTGCCAGGCAGATGTATATTAGCGTTGTAGCTTAAAACAATATAAGTGGTTATGCTTGCAATATGCTGAGATACAAATTTGCCTGTTCTAGTTGTTAGAAGCTTATTTCATTTTGATGCCCCAAGTTTGCAGCTCTGGTGCTGGTGAAACTACTCTTAAATACGGTTCAAGATAAGTTACAAAGATACATAAAAATTTTTGAGCGTTAGTTTTAACTTGCATCATTTCTGCCGTGCTTTCACTGTAAATCTTGTATGAGTATGGATGCAGACAACAAGTCTGTTTGAATCTTGTTTAAACATGGAAGGCTTAAATCTCCAACATTCTGGCTCCTACTGAAATTAGTGAGTTGAAAGTACTCAGCAACCTACAAGAAAATTAGTGTTCATTAGTAACTAGCATTCTAAACGGTGGATAATAATCAGAGGGATAACCATGGACTCACACCAAGAAGAAAAGTAATCTGTAAACATGCTGAATTGAAAGTCACAAATGCCACTTCAGAAGTGGGTTTGTTTTTTTTTTTTTGAGATCTATCAAGCACAGGCCTCTTAATAACCCCATTTTGTAGAATTTGCATGTGTATTAATCATCAGAAGTTTGGTGTTAACTGATACTCTTTTCCTGTGCTATGAGTTTCCTTCCTGTTTAAACATGTTTAAAAAATAGCATTAAATCAGTTAAAAAGTATTAAAAAAATCCCAGAAATACACATAATCATTCTTTCCTTATTTCTTAAAAAAACAAAGCCACTGAGGGATGTCTCCTGAGCAAAAAAGCTGCTTCTTCCCTTAAGGAATTTATGAAGTTACATTGCCCATTGGTATAGCACTCTTCACAAAAAACTACGTAACAGTTCTCTCTACAAGAGGCAATGTGAAAATGTACTTTAAAAAGATACCTGATAATTTGAAGAACTTGTTTACAATGTCCATATCTTGCTTATCAAAGAGTCTGACATCATCTTCATTCTCCAAGACTGCTCGCAACACCATTAAAAAATTCTGGAGGTAATATGGGTGACCAGGAGAGCGGGGTATGGAGCCAACCTCATTTATTTTGTCTAAAACGTCTGCAATGGAATTTTGAAATTCTACCTTTTCTACAGTTTCTGACAAATTATGATTAATCTCACCCTTAAAGTCTTCATGAACTTCCTCAGGAAGTATTTGTTCATCGCCCTTGCTAAAGCAATTTTGTGTACCGCAGTTCACCTCTGTCTTAGAAGGAATAACCTGAGCGTCAGGCTGAGTCTGGACTTCTGAACTACTGGTCAGCTCTGCTGAAGTACAAATGGCTAGATGTGTTTCAAATTTATCAGGACTAAGCATCACATCTTCAGCCCTACTTTCTTTTTTGGTGCTCCTTGTACCAACTGATGCCCTTTCGACATTAATGTTTTCAGTTGGTAATGATAACTGAACAATATCTACAAGGTCTTCTCCACTGCATTTGTTTATTTCTTCTTGAAATTCAGGTTCTTTCATTGAAAAATTTTGTTCCTGGTGCTCTTTCTGAGCAAGCTGATTTTCTTTCTGAGAACTATGCCCAGCGTAAATCTCATCATCATCATCATCGCGTGTTGCAGCACTTTTGCACATATTGTGAACAGCTGGAGGTGAAGAGTCAGTCTCTTTATATGTGATCTGTTTTCCTCCCTGGATACGTCGTCTTCTGGACAGTTTAGATGACAAGCTTCCCAAAGAGATTGTTTTAACTGTTTGAGCCTGCGGCTCATTGTTAACAGTAGGGACTGAACTATTATTGCTAAAATAAGGACTAATCTGTTGTGCTGCACTCCCTTCTGGTTTCAATAAACTGCTTTTGTCATCACTTGTTTCTAGATATAAGAGGTTTTTTGAAAAATAGGAGCTGGAATTATCTTTCACATTTGCAGCTGGGGGACTCTCATTCCTGGAAGACTTGAGTGTTGAATCAATGACACCAATCTCACTATGGTTTCTCTGGCATGTTTCATCCATGTGCTCATTTATTCTGTATCTTGGCACCATCTGCCCACACATGGGACAGGCGATTTTGGCAGGGGGTACATTGCTAAAGCAGGAAATAATAGAGGAGGATGCCAAAGGTACAGGTGGCGTTCCTTTGCCTTCCACTTTTGTTGACATTCCTTTTTTTTTCTTTTTTTTACTGAGTGACAAACTTATTCGGGATCTTTTAATTTCTGAAGGACTAGCTTCTGCCATTACAAATCTTCAAAGTGTTTACGTGGCTGAGACAACTTCATTCAGGCCACATTTCCTTACGCTGTAATACTTAAAAACCCACTTTTCTTGGCTTTGCATTTTCCAGCCGTAATCCTCTGACATGCCTTTAAGAAAAAATAAAATAAAATTGAATGAGAGATCTCCTAAGCTACCAAATGTAACAAAGATGAACAGTGAAGAACTAAAAGCAAAATGCTAGCAGTGGGAAAGTCAAGGAATGCCTAACTACTACAGTGCAACTGCCCCCTTCCCCTCTCGCTAGGCAGGCAAGTAGCACAGCATGCCCGCCACGCTCAACACCACAGCTGGCTCAGGAGAAGGCTTCAAAAAATAGAAATTCTGCTCTACGCCACCGCTATTTGAACACACGTTCACCTACTGATGTAAAGGAAAACCTGCAATAAAATTCAAGGTAAGGGTACAGCCAAGGCCTCTGATGTTTGACATGATGTAGCTTGCTGTTCCTAGGCTCACTCTTGCTGGACGGCAACCGCCCGCTCTTGCAGAGCGCGGGCGCAGCGCAGGGCAGGGCGCTGTGCCCCGCAGGGCAGGGCGCTGTGCCCCGCAGCGCACCTCAGCGCTCCGCCCGCGCCCTCCTCTCCCGGGCCGTGCGGGCCGGTTCTGAGCGCGCCCTCGTCTCAGAGGCGGCGCCTCACGTTTCCGAGCCCGTGCCTCCGCTCGAGCGGCGAGAGGCGCCTGCCCGCGCCCCGTCGCGACCGCCCCTCCCCGCGCCCGGAGTCCGCCCCGCGGCCACCTCCCCTCGCCCGAAGCCTCCCCCCCTTCCCGCCGCGCCGCCAGGGCGGGCTTTGCGCACGGACCGGCGCCGCACCGAGCGTCCCTCCGCCGCGGCCGGCACAGGGGCCATGCGGCGCCGCCGCGCCAAGCGCTGCTCCGCGGGAGGAGGGCGCCAGGGCCCCACCCCCCAGGGCCCCACCCCCCAGGGCGGCACCAGGCCGGCACAATCCATCGCCGAGGGCTGCAGGCAGGCCCGGGGAGAAGATTGCTGAGCCTGGGTACCGCGCCGTGACCACAATGTGCCAACTTTTAAAAAGACTACCGATTTTAAAGATACTGCCCTCTGTAAATTTACAATCTCCCTTAACATCAAGGGGTGACAAACAGTTGTAATCGTTCTTTAGAAAGAACTTTTTTTTTTGTGCTCAGCAAAAGAGCAAATACTGCAGTAGTTCCCCCTTGAGAAAGACCCTGCAAGTTAAAAGACACCCTTCACTTACTCGGAGTTACCCCAGCCTTAAAATGCATCTGTGTCCTCCCTGTTTGATAATCGCAATTTCAACAGATAACTTCCAATTTATACTGCCCCAGTAACTTCTTCAATAAATGCAGCTATTCCTGCAGTACATACAGAGCCAGTACAGCAGCAGACACAAAACTACAGACTATAGATTAAAGAAACTGCACAGTCAAAGCACAGATACCAAGTATTCTGTATGGTTATGTATCTGCCCAGGGGAAGAAGCTCTCTTTTCGGAATCAAAGACAGAATCAAGAGTGCTAGGGTAGAAAATAAAAGTAAAACCTAAAGGAAAGTGTCTTTATACCACCTTACAAGTTCACAGAACATATAAAAAGATCAACACAAACTAAAATCTACTCAAATTCAGCAGTCATGTAGAAACACTTTAATATAAACAAGATACAACATATATAAAAATGTGAATTACAATTTCAGTTTATGAACAGAGAGTGTTTTCTGCTTCTTCTGTTTCTTCTTTAAGTTGTTTGCTTCTTTGATTTGCATTTTTACTTGATCTTGTAGTTGAGAGAAGAATGCCTGGGATGACTTCAAGACCTTGTCTTTGCCTTCATCCTGTCAACAGACAAAGTATTCAATTACAACCAAGAAATGTACAAACAGTGCCATTAGGTACTCACATATAAGGGTATTTGACTTAAAAAATAATCTAGTAATTGATTGACTCTGTATCATACTCTTAGGTCCACAACAGCCCAGGGAAGTGCTCTAGATCTCTGCTAAACAGTGCTCACTCACCTAAGCTAAAACCAGTGCTCCTATGGAGAAACCCCCTGAGAAGTCTGACCTGTCTGCTCAGATAAAGCAAGGTGGTGAGAGTTGTTCTTTATGCAGAGAGCAAGAGGAATGTTTTGAGCTCTACCCAGGCAGGGATGAAGAATATGCTGAAAGCTTATGGGTAAGAATTAAGGGGCAGATTAATACGGGTGATGCTGTTGTGGGTGTTTACTACAGGCTACCTGATCATGAAGAGGGACGACTGAAAGTGGCCTCACAATCACATGCCCTGGTGCTCATGGGGGACTTCAATAACCCTGATATTTGCTGGGAAGGCAACACAGTGAGGCACACAGTCCAGAAGGTTCCTGCAGTGCACGTGACTTTTTGACAGAGGTGATGGAGGAGACAACAAGGAGAGGCTACTGGACCCTGTACTAACAGGGTGATGTGAAGGTTAGGGGCAGGCTTGGCTGCAGTAACCATGAGATGGTTGTTCAAGAACGTAAGAAGAATGGCAATAAACAGGACTGCAACCCTGGGACTTCAGGAAAGCCAACTTTGACCTCTTCAAGGACCTACTTTGAGGAATCCCACTGGTTAGGGCTCTAGAAGGTAGAGGGGTGCAATAGAACTGGTTAATATTTAAGCACCACCTCCTCCAAGCTCAACACTGGTGTATCCCTATAAGTTATAAACCAAGTAGAGAAGGCAAGAGACCTGCATGGATGAGCAAGGAACTTCTGGGAAAACCTCATGTGGAAGAAGGAAGTTTACAGTATATGGAAAAAGGAACTGACAACTTGGGAGGAATATAGGAATGTTGCCAGAGTATGTAGGGATGCATCAAGGAAGGCTAAGGTCCTCTTGGAATTAAATCTGGTAACCTATGTAGAAGACAACAAGAAGGGCTTCTTCAAGTACATCAGTAGGAAAAGGAAGCCTAGAGAAAGTGCAGGCCTGCTGCTCACTGAAGAGTGTGACAAGCAGATCGAGGGAGGTTCTCCTCCATCTCTGCTCTGCCCTAGTGAAACCACATCTGGAGTACTGTGTCCAGTTCTGGGCTCCCCAGTTCAAGAGAGAGACATAGAACTACTGCAGAGAGTCCAATGGAGGTCTACAAAGATGATGAGGGGGCTAGAGCATCTCTCTCTTATGAGGAAAGGCTGAGGAACCTGGGGCTGTTTAGCCTGAAGAAGAGAAGAGTGAGAGGGGATCTTAACAAAGCTTATAAATATCTAAAGGGCAGGTGTCAAGAGGATGGGGCCAGTTTCTTTTCAGTGGTGCCCAGTGATAGGACATGGGGCAATGGGCACAAATGAGAACACAGGAAGTTTCACCTTAACATGAAGAAAAACTTCTTTACTTTGAGTGTGACAGAGCCCAGGAACAGGCTGCCCAGAGAGGCTGTGGAGCCTCCTGATCTAGAGACTTTCAAATGTCACTTGGATGCATTCCTGTGCAACCTGTTCTAGGTGAACCTGCTTAAGCAAGGGGAGTGGGCTTGATGATCCCCAGAGGTCCCTTCCAACCCATTCTGTGATTTTCAAAGGGTATTTTTCACTGCATATTTATACCACTGCTGCTATCAAAAGAAATAAAGAGTACATTCTCTTTCTAGTAAGCAATTAGCATGGTAGACAAGACCAGCCACCAAGAATAGATCTTTGCACATCATAAGCTAGAACTACTTATCTATATTTTGTATTCTGCTCTCTTTTAGAAAAGTATATTTCAAAAGTAATCAAGTTATTTTTCATATTAGTTTCTAACACCTTAAAATTTCAAAGATTTAAAAAATTTAATTTATAAGGCATCCTAGGTAATACACGGGGGGGGGGAGGGAGGGAGAGGAAAGAAGAGAAAAAAGGGTGCGAAAATAAAAAGGAGTATGCGTCTGCCATTTCCATGTTTTTTCCTACCTCTTTCTTTTCAGCAGCTACATTTACATTTTATATTTGCTCAGACATAAATAAAGTAACAAGATTTAGGTGATAAGAAGATACAAGATACTGTGTACAAGGATTTTTGAGGGGATGGAGTAAAGATTAGGAGATACAGTTGTGCCAAGACAGACGGGAGGTAAACAAACCCTGTACTTTGTAATTCTTTAACTGGGAAGCTCCAAGTTATACAGGACTACTTATAAAGCCTTACCTTGAGCAGAGATGCTTTGCCTTCCTTTGTAAGCCTTTTTAGTTTTGCTGCAGCAGCTTTTTTGCTAAGTATTGTGCCTTGTTCTAGTTTCTTCTTTTCAAGAAGCTTTTGACGTTTCTCCTTTTCTCTTAGCTTCATACGTTTACGAAGCTTTTTCTTTCTTCGTTCTCGTTTTTTGTCTGTGGGAGTCTTTTCTGCATCTGTTTTTACATCACCAGCTTTGTTCTTTTCCTAAAAAAGAACAATATCTCTATATCCAAAAGCGTGCAAAAGAAAAGACTCACTTGACAGTAACTGTAATCTGTTCTTGATGCTTCCATTATTTCAAGTGTTTAGCTAGCTCAGGGAGATGCTGCATTAAGGCAAAGGCGAAAAACTGGCAAAAATTGGGAAGTGAGATTTGTACAATTGATGAAAGACACACTAATTCCTCTTCCCTATTTTGTCATTTAGCTTTCCCTGTCCAAATATCCTTTTATATGATGGGCAAATAATTACCACCACGTAATAATCAAGAACAGAAATGAACCATAATATTATGGCCTAGTGTAGACAAATACATTGAACCCTTTCCCTCCTTCCAGTTAGCTCCCTCACCCCCCAGGAACCCCGGTGAGGAACCCAGAATGGGAGGGGTCAGAATTCTCCCATTGATCTGGCAGCCAGTGCACCCTTCTATCAACAAGACGGATCCTCTCCAGATCCGCACATGATTTTCATTTATATTTACCTTGATCTCCTCTGGTGCTAAGAGAGCAGCATCACTAACAGCAACAGGTGCTACTTCTTCCATACTTATAGCTGGAAGGTTTGAAACTATTTTAACCTCTGGCACGGGCTAGAAAAAAGGAAACATATTCAGGAGTGAGTACATCATCTCACATCAGCTTACAGCTAACTGAAGACACTAAATATTTGGTTTTGTTTAGAGGCAATTATAGTGAATTTAACATGAAATAAGAAGCTCTGTAACACTCAATGTTTAGTTTAAAATACGTTTGGAAAATGAAAAGTAAAGTATCCAGTTACAAGGCGGGGGGGGGAGGGAACCCCAGCTTTATGAAACTCATGTACTTACTGGTTTAGGTGTAAAGTGGAAGTTAGAAAGTGCGTCCAGCTTCAGGAAGAGTGAATCCATCATTTCCTGAATTTCTTTGTGTTCAGGATTTTCTTCCTCTTCAGTCTTTTGCTGCATTAATAATGCAATGTTACTGCAATACCACTCACAAAGTTATTGTACTTTAGCAAGACTGGTAACAACACAATATACAGTTCAGACCCATTTTACTGGTGAAGCCAGAGAAGGACTGAAGTACTTCCACAAAGCTGAACGCAGAACTAGCTGTGTGTGAGATTATGTGGTGTGAACTTCAAGACAAAAGGAAAGGTATTGCTCACATTACCTGGTGAAGCTTCATGTATTCTTGCTCATAGATCTCAGCAAGACTCAGTTTACTCTTTTCATGATCCAAAGTGATACGTTTCTTGTATTCAAAAGCCTCCTCTTTTGGTTTTTCTTTTGGCACCACATCATCCCATGCCTGAGAAAGTCATAAATTAATGACCAAATGCATCTACAGTCAAATATCAGGTACTACAGCTTATTTAGAAGATTTTTCATGTTACTTATCTGACGCATTAACTAGTTTATGCATGTGTCTTCCTAGGAACATAGAATCACATAACAGTAGGGGTTGGAAGGGACCTCTGGAGATCATCCATTCCAGCAACATATTTGTAGTCCAACACTTTAGTTTGGGGGGGTGAGGGGAGAGGGGGAAGCAATAGAAGACTTATAGCTCTAGCTTGTGTGCTTGTTTGTAGTGTACCAGGGCAAAAAATGTATTACAAGTAACAGATGTGTACTTTTCTTAAGTACTTAAAAAGCTCACATATACATACCAATTGTTTTTTATTCAACTAACAATAAGCCGCTCCAAGCTGAGGAATACAAATCTTCTATAGGTGGCTTTTAAGAAAAATTAAATAAACAACTGAGTTCTGGTTAGTACTCAGAATGCTTAGAGTGCTACAGTTACAATACTAGACAAAATGAACAGACTGGAGACTGGAATTATATTCCAAATAAACTCCTTACAGTTTTATCTGCGAACTCTCATTTTTCAAAGCACACCAAAACCTCACATAACAGGCATGTAAAAACAGCTCCTTAAAAATCTAAAGACCCACTCATCAAGGCAAAAGAACAGAAAAAACAATTGCAGAAATTAAGATAACTTTACACCTAATGTTTTAAGAGCTTCAAACTCATCCTTGGAATGTGCCCTGGGAATAGAGTCTATGAACAAAATAGAGAGGAACAAGTAAGATAATATTAACCTCATCCAATATTCTTTGTTTAATGATATCTTCAAGCTGAAAAGTAGTTTCTTCTGTGATCACAGGTGCTGAGAGGGGAAAGAGAAGAATTTTAAGATTCATGTTTCTCCAGCAAGAAATACTTTTTGTTCTATGAAGAATAAACAACAGAAAGCAAGGCCTTCACAAAAATGAAGTAATTGAATGTGCAGCAAATAATGTTTTCCTCTATCTTGAAGACTCATCGTATTAAGCTTGTAAATTACAAAATCTGACACCAATTTAATGAACATTAATTAATGAATGAAGCTAAAAAGAACAAACCCCCACCCCCCCATAGTTTCCTGTCGTTTCCACCATGAAAATGCACAACTTCAAGAACATACCAAGAAATTTAAGCGTTTTGTTCCCCTGCTCTTGAGTCACAGATGTTTTCAGCAAAGTCAAAGGGAAGAAAACCCAACATGGTATGCAACATGCTTTCAGGAAAGCCCTATCTCACTACTTACCCATTCGGACTGCATAGTCAAAAAGTACTGTTTCCTCCAAAAGGCTGTTTTCAGGTCGTTTTTGCCCAGTCACTTCTCCTTTAAGCTGCCAAGGTTTCTCCTCTAACAACTCTTCTTCTAAAGTTTTTATCTTTTTGCTCATCTGAAAAACACAGTTTCCTAAGAAGTCTGAAACATAGAGCTCACAAGTAAAGTTAAGGCAAGAAATCAACAGCTATTTCAGGTACTTCCAACTCCTCACAGAAAGGTAGTGGAATAAATGATTGCATATATATCTGACATAGATATGCCACTTTTTTTTCTTAATGTGTAAATAGCTAATTCATATTTGCCAGTCTCTGAACAAATTACACAATCATTAAATATATATATATATAAAGAACTGGCCACTGTTTTGAAGTATCAGCAACACACAAAAACCAATTACCTTTTCCTGTCTTTTCTCAAAAGAAGACTTTTTTTCACTGGGATTGATGCCCTTCTCTAATTGCAGATCAGTAACATCTTCTGTTTCACTGTCATCTGGCAAACTAAAAGTAACTTTTTTAGAGGCTTCTTTACTTCTCATATTCTCCACCATCATTTCATTCATATCCTCAATCCTGTAACATTAAAATTTTACATAAAATAAAGGTTGAAAAGCCTCTATAATTTTTTACATTAAGATATTCCAGCCATTAGATGTTTACCTGTTACAACTAACCCACAGTTAAGAAATACAATAGGCTTTCATTGAAACCTAAAAGGCAGGGAACACAAGGGAAACTTATATATTAAAAATAACTTTCAAAACCTGAAGTTTCAGCTATTAAATGATTTATTCAAGTAAATATCAAGAGATAAAGACTCAAAAGGTAAATAAATAAACTATTTTTACATAAGATGACAACACAAATCATGAACATACAACAGGTAACAGAAAATGGTAAACCATGACCCAAGCCTGGAATGCACTGCTTATTTTCCACTCTACTTCAGTGTGAAGTTACAAGGATATTTTAACTGCAAATAATGTATATACTTACTCAGACATACTTTCTTCAATAGCACTGTCTGCTTCCTCTTCTTGATCATCTTCAACATCATTAGCTACTAAATCATCATCATCAACTGGATCAAAGAAATCTTTGTATGTCAAGTCTCTAGAACTTTTCATTGGCTAAGAAGGGAAGAGGAAAAAACCCCACCAAACAAAACAAATAAACACCAACCAAACAAAACAAAACAAACCATAACTGTTAAGACTGACCGAAGTCTGAGGGTATCCTGTCTTTTAAAAGTCTTTAGCACCTGGAGAAAAGCACTACTTGTGTAACAGTAATTCAGTTTAGTGAAGCATTAACCTGTGCCAAGGCAACTCAGTAAACTTAATCTCTTTTACAAGTATTTCATATATTCTACCACTTAAATTCATTTCCAATTTCACCATATACAGAAGGCAAAGATGAGTACATTTTGCCAATTGCTTACCGGAACGTGTACGTGTTCCCTTACACCCTGGGCATAGTTCTTACTTACTAGTGACAATCTCTGATAATATTAAATAATAAAAGGCTTATTTTTGAAATAAGTATTCAGCAACTTAATTAAATCAGAGTTACAAAGTCATGTCCCGGGAAAAAGGTCCCAAAAGCCCCTTATTCTGCATCAATCACCTTAGTGATCTCTAATTATCATATGCTAATGCTGAGTGATATACACTTTTCATTTGCTGCATCACCTATTCTGAGATTCTGCAAGGTCACGTATTTATTGTGACATACTACCTCTTCCTTTATTAATGCAAAATCCCAAAACCTATCTATCATTCTATCTAAAGAGAGAATGAAAGCACAGTATGTTCTTCTACACTAGGATGCCTTGTTACCAGATTATCCTTGTCAAATATATTGTTAAAGTTTCAGAAGTTATCATTAGTCATCTAATCAAATTTAACTTGGTAGTTTCTACTCAGAGTTACAAGAATTTACAGTCACCCTAATGGATATCAGAATCTTGATTTGAAAGAAAAGAGAGAGTAGAAAATTCATTTACTGATATTCTTACTTTGACTTCAGTTTCTTCAGTTTCTTCTTCGTCATCACCTGAGATGATGTCTTCAAAATAATTAATATCCTCTTCCTCCTCCCTGTTTTCATTCTCTGCGTGTTCTAAAAAAGCTTCCATCTCAGCCAGCTTGAAAAACTTGTCATCCACTATAGATTTTCTTCCCATTTTTTTTAATGTGGTTTCCTTGGCTGTTTTAGTTTGTTGCTCCAGTGCTTCAATATCAAAGTCAATATCAGAATCCTCATCACTGTATTTCTGCATTATGCTTTCTCCGAGTTTACTTTGCTTTTCTTTAGCTTTATCTTTTGTATAAACATTCTTCTGTTCAGTTTCTGCTTCCATTGTGTTGTCTTCCAGTTCCTGGTCGCTGCTGGTGCCTGCATCAGAGCCATCATCTTCCTGGTCTGAAAGAAGGGAAAGATCTTCATCCTTGGCATCCCTTGCAATGGATTTCTTGAAAAAATCAAGAACTGCATTGTTCTGGAGCTCTAGTTGCTGCCAAATCTGTTCTTCATCAAAATTTTCTATCATCAGCTCTTTTAGAGGACCCCCACGAACTATATTACTTCCCAGAGCTTTATTCAAATCATAAAGAGTCTTTGTTAATGCTCTGAAGTCAGCAGCCAGTCCATCCTGCACACTAAGAGTAGAAAAAAACAGAATTAAGACCTTTAAAAAGTACAACAATTACTACCATCAGTTAATTTAACATCTTCCATATAAGTTAATCACCTGGATACACCGAAACTCTTTTTTGTATCTGCTTAGATATTTTGGTGCTACAGAATAGCACCTTTTAACAATTACTGCTTAACTTTCTACACATCTCTTGGAGTACTGCTAGGTAACATTGCTAGAAATAAAGACATTATCATTATTAAGCCTTTCAGCTTCAGTTCGTATGGTGTATGAAGTAGCAGCTGGACAGAATATTCCACTCTTGCATAGTTACATCTTATTATATCTCGACCATATTTAAGTACTCCAGATGGTCTGGGGAAGTAAATAATACAGCACTAAACGCCTCAAACATCCAAGATACGGCCCCTTGGTTTTAAAAAGGCAATTGCCTTTCTCCGATGCCTTACAGCTTTTCTATTTGGGTAGTCTCATTCAGTTTTCTTTCTAGAGCTGCCGTAACACAGTTGGTAGGAACAGAACCCCCCGTCTCCTCTTCCCGAGCGCTGAAGAAAGTAGTAGGATACTGCAGGAGCTCCAGCCAGGGCTCACCGGGCTGACAAGAGCTTCTGCGGCACCGGGGGTAGCTGAGGGGCGCCACGAGGCCTCCCTCCCAGTGCACCGAGGCTGAGCGAGAGCACCGAGCCGCACGGCCCGGTACGGCACCGGGGGGTTTGCCCAGCCCCCGGGCAGCCCGCAGCCCCACACTACCTGAGGAAGCGCTCCGGACGCGCCGCAGCGCCGCCCGCCACCCGGAGAGCGGTCTCCAGCCCCCTGACAGCCGCCATCTTCCCGCCGGCCGCGGCGCGTGGACAACCTGGCCCTGGCCCCGCCCCCTCCGAGGCAGCCGGATGAGAGGCCCGGGCCCCTCCTGCGGCCCGCGCCGAGGTTCCGCACACGGGAGTTCCGCCCTCCGGGTCCTCCGCCCGCCGCGGCGGGAACCGACCCGACCCGACCCGGCTCGGCTCGGCTCCCGAGCCGAAAGGTTTACTGCGTCTTCTGCTGCAGAACCGCCTCGTGTGTCACACCCGCTTCTTTCGGCGGGCGGGCCTGTTAGCGTCCGCACTGAGCCGCGCGAAGGGTACTGCACTCCTCCGCTGACGGCGGCTGCTCCCTCCCCTTGGGAGAGTGTGGTATTGCTCTGGGTTGGCATGCTCATCAGCACTGGAAAACGTCTCTAAATACAGTAAAGCTACAGTCACTTTACTCTGCGGTTTTGTCTCTGACCTAGATACAAAGGCTATTTTGGAACCACACGTTTCCAGCTGATTTCGTGAACAAAAAGCCTGACCTTATCTGTCGTTCCCAAGCTTCCAAGCGCACATTCACACACCTACGCAATTAGCAACCACTGCCCAGTGCTTTTCACTGTTTTGTTACTTGTAGTTTATTTTATAAAGTCAAATGAAGCAGTACCCCCAGTGACCCTGGTGAAGCACGGGGAGATGATCCATTCCTCTGCCATGCTGCAAAACGCGTCAGCAGGAGCTGCGCTCACCCTGCCTGACGCTGCTCCCAGCCATCTGCAGCCGCTCCCAAACTGTGACCAGCCTTCTAACTTTGTTCCTGCTATTGCCTCTGCTGCTTTCATCTTTCCTTCTGCCAAAAAGAAAAATTAGTCTTTTTGGTGCACAGTAACAAAGCCCTGCTCTTCAACTTCTGCACCCTCAAAAACCCATTGTGTGGAGCTGGGCCCAGCCAGCAGAGGCACGAGTACAACCTGTACCTGGGCTTGTTGGAACATGTAAACCTATCTGACACTTTACAGCCTGGGTTGGAAGCAGAAAATGTCATATCCTGGGACTTTAAAATACCCATTCTGACCACTGATTTTCATCTGCAGTTGTATTCATCTAGTACCAGTTCTGAAATAGCACAAGCCGTTTGCGGGATGCATCACAGCAGCTTGCAATGCCCTATGCCCCTGCCACTCCAGGAATGCAATACCAGAAGACAGCCTGCTCGCTGTCCCGAGTCTCTTCGCACAATGCTTCCGTCGGAAAACCTGCTCTCTCCACAATGTTCCCTGCTGTAGCTGCCCTCTTCGGCACGTTCTTTTTCGGTCCAACAAACACATCTCCGGGCGGTTACTGCGCCGAAGGGCTCCCGGCCCGGGCGCACTTCTAGCCCCGAGCGACCGGGGGCCGCTTCGGGCCCGCCGGGTACGGGGGCGGCAGCCGCTGCTGTAGTGACGGCGGAGGGCGGCCGCTCTCCCGCGGCCAGGCCCCGCCTGCCTGCGGCCAGGCTGGGTGCCAGCGTCGGCAAGATGGCGGCCTCCCTGCGGCGCGCGGCGGCCGGTAATGTGGGGGCCGCGCGGGCCGGCGGCGGGGCGGGGCGGGGCGGGGCGGGCGGCGGGTCCGGTGAGGGGCGGCCGCGGGCCTCGGTGAGCCCTCCGGCTTGGAGCTCCCGTCCCGCTCCCTGCCGAAGCTGGGCGCGCCGCCAGGGCGAGATCGCACCGCCCCTGCCCGCTCTGGGGTGCGGGAGCGGGCCCAAGGCCCTCCGTGAGAGCCTCACAGACCACAGCAAACAGACTTGCTTCCGTAAATACGAACAAGGCCTCCGATCCAGATGACAGATGTATTATCAACCGGCAGTATCTGGCTTAGAATAAACTTACGCATCAAACTCCAAACTTCAGGTGCAAGGAAGGAGCATCTTGTCTTTTTAAGGTACAGCTTGGAGGTCAAATGCAAAGTCATCTCCTGCTCATTATAATGATCTGGACTGTTTTATCTCTTACTGTTAAGTAAGGGCAGGTTAAACACACTGTATCTACACCAGACTATTTTACTTGGTAGCCATGGACTGCAGGAGAAAAGTGAGTGAGACTCAGTGCTGTCAATGATGATCAGGGGGATACTGGGAATGAAAACACCTTTGCATAATTTTAAACCTCAAATACACACAAACACTTCTTCTAACACAGCACAACTCTCAGAAGGGCTTAGATCTAAGGACTGTGTCAGTGGTTTTTGTGAAGAAAAATTAACTGATAGCTGTAGAGTCTTGAATTCCTGCGAGATGGTAGTTTCATACAGTGAAGCTAAATGATTAATTACAACTACTGACCTCACAGCTACTACTAACCTTACAGAATACAAAGATTCTGAAAGAATGCCAGCCAGACTAGCTTTAGTGTACAGCAAAGCATCCGGAATCTCAGCATATCGTTGGCGCAGTCTCTTATGAAAATAGCACTTTTGTGAATTTGAGGCTAAAAATGCCTCAAAGACTTCCAAAATGTTGAGATGCCTCTAGCTTGGCCTTGAGGCATTGGGAACTCTGACACGGTCTAAAACAAACAGGCGTGAAATTAAAATGTGGTCTTTATGAACATACCCTTTCATCTAATACTAATTCTGGCGCTAGAAACAACTGATACAATCACAGTTTGTCCCCTACCCCCAGCCTCCCTAGATTCTAGTACTCTGACGATTAATATTTAATATAATTAATTTGTAAGAATCCTCATATTTATTTTTTAAAAGCAATCCTAGAACTATGTGTGAGGAACACAGCAATTTTACCAAGAGTCTAAAATTCAGTACTGCAGTTGTCAGAGCAGTCAATGTTCTGTCTAAGCAGTTTTTCGTGACACTGAGTTTCTCTGTGACTTCTCCCATCTTCTGTGTCTTAGCCCTTACCCTTGTGTCATATGGTCATCCTGTATTTTTTTATAATTGCCTTTCCATTTATGATGAACCAAATCATATTATTTTTCTTTTGTAAGTTACACTGCAGTGGCACTAGTTACATTAAAAAAGCTATGATTTTTGACCTTTTAAAGATGACCTTCTAAATTCATCACTTGAACATGATACTGTTCACAGTACTTAGAACTGAAATATTTCTAAGCATCTTGAAACAGATCAGTGAAACAAATTATAATGCCTGTATGGCATGTGAAAAGTAAGAATGGAATATGGTTTAATCATTGGAGAAAGAGAAAACTAGGAGATTTTAGGATTCCTTAAAGCCTCAGCTGCAACATGACATTTCTTTCCATGCTGGAGTTAGTTCTGACAACTGAGAGCTCAAGTCTTTTGTCTTTTGGATCTTGCAGTATCAGTTCTGTCCGAGGATTTGTTTGTGTTTTCTTGATTGTGTGTTATAATTTCTAGATGTATAGGCATATCCTCATTTCCTTCTCTGTTTTGTAAGAAGCTCTGAAAAAACACGTCACTTTTAAGTACATTATACAGTTGACCATTGCGTTTGGCTGTGTATTCCTCTTTTTAACAGGCATATGTAAGCATTTACACCAAATCTGTGTTTGTTTGCCTGTTTTTTTAATACTTCTGAATAATTACATAGTCTCTGAAAAAAATTTTCTTTGAGCTGTTAGTGCTACAGAATAATTTGTTCCATCAGCTTTGCACACTGGTCTGCTTGGACATGACATGAGAGTTATATAGATCTCATTAAAAGGGGAAAGAGCAGATATTGATACTTTCTTAAAAGCATTGTGTTGGTGATGTTCACTTTTTTTCAGGGCTTCTTACCAGATTGCAGACTTCAGCTCCCACAATACGAACTCTGTCATCATCAAATTCCTTTTCTCAGAACATTCCAAGCTCTTTGTGGAAACTGGGCCGACTTAATCATGTAGCAATTGCAGTACCTGATTTGGCGAAAGCTCAATCCTTGTATAAAGATGTTTTAGGAGCACAGGTGAGCCAGACTGTTGCTCTTCCTGAACATGGTGTCTACACTGTTTTTGTGGAGCTGGGAAACACCAAGCTGGAACTTCTACACCCTTTAGGAGAGAAAAGTCCCATTGCAAGCTTTCTGGAAAAAAACAAGACGGGAGGAATGCATCATATCTGCATTGAGGTATTTTAATACAATGTATCAAAAGATAGAGATATTAAAGTGTGCCTGAATTTTTCATAGGTTTGACCTGTGTCATGAACAAAAAAATACCTAAGGCTGTCATATTTCTGTGAATGTATACGGTGTAAGAAGGAGTCTTAAATGTGCCTCTTTTCCTGTTTTGGAAATCACAGCTCAGTTTCATGAGCTACGTGATAATTTTTTCCTTTTATGCTATAAAGATTAAACTGGGGAGTGGAGGGTTCTGTTCAGTGTGGAAAGTGGACAAGCCCAAGCGCTTGTGTTTGACAACTGTCAACTTCCTGACATAGAAAGGACATACACGGGAAAAAGATGGACTTGTAAGTTTAAGCATAGTTTAGATTTTCAGAAGTTTTTTCATGTTTGATATTTAGTTGGTAATTGTATGCATAAGTTAAAAAGATTGTTAGTCATATTTACCAAGCAGCAGTTAAGTCTCCAGACTTTGTTCTGTCCTGTTTTCCTTGTCTAAGAGAGATTGGTCTGGAAGTACACAAGATGTAAAGATGCTGGGTAAAGTAGTTATTTATTAAACTCATGTTGTACTGTAGATGTTTGATGCCAAATTTCATGCTGCTGCCTATTTTATATGGTTTTAATATTTTACAGATCTGAGTCTTGCAAACTTTATTATTTCATGTAAAGTATAATAACAAAAATTAACAGCATTACTGATACGAGTAAAAATGATTTTCAGAGTTGTCTATAAAGACAGTGCAGTTGCACCCTTTCATGGAGAATTGAGAAATTTTGCATACATGCAGGCATTGCAGTTTTCCTTGCATTAAGCTTGCCTATTTGCAGATGTTCAAGAATAAGACAATGATTTCTGTTTGAAGTAACCCTAAATTGTATTGCTGGGCAACTCTGCTATAGAAATATTAAAGACTTCAGCTGAACTTATGAAATAAGCCCTCAATAAGACAAGAGGTACTTACTTACAGGTACAAGAGACAGAAGTTGAAGGCACTTCTCAACAAAAAAAGATCTCAAAGCTTCCCCAGGGTTTCAAGTATATGTAATCCCTTTTCAGGTGTTTCAAATAATACTTGTTACCAGCTGAAATTGTCCTATGTAGATCTCCAGTTTGAATGAGAAATGACCTTGTTGCAGACAAACCAAAGATGGCTGTCAAGGGAAGTCATGTTGTTAATTATGAAAACTGAGAAGAACAGGACATGCTAATTATACCATGTTGGACAACATAAAAGTATTGTGTTAAAAAAGAAAATTTCTAACTGCATACATTAAATCAAGCAAACCAGGAGTCATAATCTAGCTGTTCATTTCTGTTAATCAGGTGAGCTAGTGCTATTTGCAGGCAGATTTTCCAAAATGAAGTCTTGTAACTCACTAGTAGATTCTCTTTCTCTCAAAAAAAAAAAAAATCAAGAAAAAGATTTTTCTAAGTCCCTCACATTTGTCTTCGTGTAAAAGCAATTGTTAAAATACAGACAAATTTACATGGAGAAAAAAACAATGCATTTTTGGCCTGCTGTTTAAGTGGGACTGAAAACAGATTTGGTTGCTACCATAGTCAATCAAAAAGAGATTCACCTCCCTCCTTCAATTTTCCATTCTCCTCAGAATGGAAAATCTTACAATTTCACAGATATGTCATCTTCTGAAGTTAAGAACAAATAGTTTTCAGAAAATACTATAAAAGAACTTCAGTGTCAATTGATTGTTTATTTGAAATTAAAATAAAATATTTTGTAGAAGTATCTTTCTGTGAACAATTTTATCGCAAAAAGCTGAACTGTAAAAAATCTTTCTGTACTGGAGAGGAAGCCCGACAAGTTTATCAAAATGCTTTTCATTTCTTCTTTCTGTCTTACTGTTCAAAAGAAAATTTTAGACAGGTGTTTTGGTAGGGCATCTGTTTCAGACAAAATGATCCTTTTAAGATGAAATGACATTATTCCTGACCAGCTATAACTGAATATAATACCTTAAACAAAAAACATGCTGAACACTTGGTAGAGTAAGAGAGAAATCCAAGCCTGATACTCTTCTTACATGGGTGCACCCACTGGCTCTCCAGGTTTTACTCTCAGTGCTTCCTTGGGGCTGAAGTGATACATTCCAGCTGAGCCTGGATACAGTTCCTCCTCTGACCACCTCTTCAGGACAGGAGCAGCAGCTGCAGTGGCTCTGTTGCTTCGGGAAACAACCTGGAGGGGGTTGTGGCACACATTACATGTGCTGTTTTATTTTTAGATAAATCTTGACAGTCATTTCTTCTTTTTTTTTTAGCAGACTGATAGTTGTGTGTAGGAAGAACTGTAATGAGTTCAGAATTTTCATGAACAAAACTGCTGCAAAGAAGTAGGAATAAACTGATGTCTGTTCCTCTGAATCAAAGCTTGGTATTTCCTTCTTCCCTACAATGGCATTCATGCAAGTTTATTCACCAAGTAATGGCCAGACACCTCAGTCTTGGAAAATAGCAATGCTGTTATTTTAGTTCTTGATCTTTACTGATTATTGACTCTTGGATTTGCTAAACAGAGTGCTAACTTTATTATTTCAAAGAATGAATGCATTTAAGGTTAGGGAAAATTCGAATTTCATGTGATGACATGACATCAGACTGAAGATCACATACAACATAGACATGTTTTTGTTAATTATGTATTTCTGCAGGAAACTGTACTGAAATACTATGTTAAAGGCTATTATTATAATTAATTTCAATAAGAAAACCAGGTGGTATTCTGAGTATGTTTCTGATAATTCCAAAATTTTCTTAGGAAATGTTATGAAGCTTAACCTACTCAGAAGGAGGGTATATAAATCTAAAGGGGACTTTTCTTTGACCTTCTGCCCATTGCCCTCCCTTTTAACCAGCACTGAATGAGTCATCATGTTCTGGCATCAATTAGACAGGGAGGCATTCTTCTTTAGTTATTGATAGTTTGAAAGCAATATGATCTTCTTAGTAATAGTAATGCAGAGTTTAGATTATTTATGGAGTCCTTCTGAAGTAAAAACATGAAAAAAATCAATAGGCTTTGTGGCATGAGTGATTTTTGTTTATTAATTTCTTAAATAAAGCACAATCTATTTAAACAACATTTTATAAAATCTTCGAATAACAAATGCAAACTTCTTTAGGATTTTTATCTTTAAGACTAGATTTTTCAAACTGGTTTATAATTTATTTTTCAGAATTATTTAGTAATAACATTTTAGTAAGGAATTACATTATTGCTCCTAAATGTAGAATCTGCATAAGACAGTGTAATATGTTAATTTGTGTGAACTGTATTTTTCTTTTACAAGGTTGACGACATAAAAGCGGCTATGACAGAACTGAAGAAGAAAAAGATACGAATATTGAGTGAAGAGCCAAAAATAGGTGCACATGGCAAACCTGTGATTTTTCTTCACCCTAAAGATTGCCATGGAGTCCTTGTGGAACTTGAGCAAGCTTGAGCTGTAATATTCATAAATAAAACAATAGATGAATTGTGAAGTTACTGAGCTGGTGCTGGGAATATTGATGTGGTATTCAGTCTTTTACAAGTTCACTGTAGTTCCCGTGGATTAAGTACAGCTTTTGAGTACTGAAGTAGTGCTACAGATTTAGGGTTGCTTTCTCTTTTTTTTTTTTGTTGTTGCTGATCTGATTTTCAGAATTAGTATATTCATGAATTCTCTGTGATTTTAAAGACAAATACATGAGCCAAGTTGCATATGTTACATAGTAATTTCTGTTCTGTTGCCTCATGTTTGCAGCATGATTTTACCTCTGTAACCACAGAAACTGTACAGTTTCTAGGTCAACCCACATTATTTTGTTCTACATTTCAGATCAGACACACACTTCTCAATGACACCAATAGTTAGTTTAGCGATTATGTTTAGAAATAAAGGGAAAACGAACATTGCATTTTCTGTTTTCACCATTCACCATCTGTGCTTCACACTGATTGATTGGTTCATGCAATAAAAAATTCCTTATGTTATTGTATGGCCTTCCGCAATCAGTAAATAAGTTTTATTTGTCAAAACAATTACTGCCAAGGAAGTTACCATGGATAAATCATCATTTAGCTGTTTTATGAACTCTGTGGATATGCAGGCAATGTGAAAAACGTACCTGAAAAATTATTTGCCTGAAATATATTTCAGACTGTAATATACTTGTCACATTGGATGGGTTTTTTTACAGGTATTGAATATTTGTTTTTCAACTTTTATCCATAGGAAGGTATCTGTGAGAGACCTGAACAAATAGCAGTTATTTTTTTCACTTATTTATGTTATGTTTGTGATAGACTGCAGTCACAGTTTGTTGATTTATTCATGGACAGAATTCTCTATTAAGAAAGCAGTGTTTGTCCTGATATGTTTGTATAGTTTTTTCTTTTTACTTCAGCTGTAGAAATTGAAGACTTGCTGTTTCCCTCTCGTGTTTACTTAATCCTTAAAAATCATATTTTTTCCTAGATAAACCACAATCTGAATTTTATATTTTCCGACATCTCTGCATATACAGTGAATAGTTTCAGCTTGATATGAAACAAGTTCATTTTAGTCTAGGAGAATTTTTACTTAATGGAATTATGTGTGTTCTGTGTCATGTTTTCTACAACAAAATACAAGTATAATATTGACCTGAGATTTAAACAGGGCTTTAGAGACATTCTTTTCTGATAATGTCAAGCTTTTCAGAAGATGAAGTGTTAAATTTTTTCCAGTAATTTTTCTTATGTTTGCATCACTTGTCAATTGCAAGTTCCCATCTCTTCATGTGTCTTTTTTGCCCCTCTGAGCTCAAGTGTGTTCCCATTTTATGCTGCCTAAGGCAGACAAGACACTTTTTTTCTGGACTCCATCAACATTACTCAGCTCATAATTAAATTATGCAAAATGTCTTTTTTGACTTCCTCTATGCAACCTTTAAGTCTCTCCTCGGTGGGAGGAGGAGAATAGGCTGCAGAATTAATCCCATTCTGTATGAGACAAACTCAAAAATCTCAAAAAAGAATTAACCTTTTAAAAGATAACCTTACGGTTTTTCAAATCTGCAAAAACTCTGTTCCTGTCATGCTTATAATGCAATTAATTCACCTGAATTAAAAAAACAAACCACTGGGTATTTCATTCTATATTCAATTTCTTTCATTATTACCCTATTTACCCAACTTATCACAAGTTTTTGAAGAATACACTCTATTGTGATGCCACAGCTACAGTGCTTTAATACAGTTAACAGAGCCTAAAAATTTAGAAGACTGTGAATGAATTACAAGAGGAACTCAACATGGTACTTGCTTCTGCAGACCACGTCCTGTATGGATAATACTTCTGTGTTTAATGCTGAGACTTGAGTTTACTTTCTTAATGAACATGCAGAAGCATTGTTGTCTACTGTCCTTGGATTTGGACTTTATTGCTAAGATAGGTGAATGGAAGCTGGTGCGACCAAGGAAGTCTCATAGAAAGACAAGGAAACATGGAGATGTTTACAGTATCTAGTTGACATACTTACAGTATTGGTCTGATTTATTTCCTTGGCACTTCATTTGATTTTCTCCTTGCAAGAAATTCTTCCTGTAGTGATCTGACTTGGATTTTCTGGACTCAAGAACCCTTAATTAAGAGAAAAGCTTAGAAATACTTAGTTCTTTTACCAAAGCAGTTGTCATTTTGGCCAAATTACTAGACTGTGAAACAGAAGAAATACCTAAAATGGTAGCCCTTCTGCTTGTTACAAGGGTGCTTAGTGGCACTAGACACAGAAAGGTAATCAACAATTTAAAGTTGGAACACTTATTCATATAGGATTAATATGGAAATAGACATTAACAACAATGTGGTGACATTTTAAAATGGAAAACCTCACCTGCTTAGGAATGCAAAATCTGTCACCTCTGATAAACATTTTCAAAGCAGTTTGAACATTTTATGAAACACAAATTTATTTTGTTATGAAGGTAGGAGGTTTGTCTCCTGGGATGGTACAATCCTTAAATATCTGTAAAATTATGTCATTTTTCTGGTTTCATGTTCATTTGCACCATCTTGCATATTGTTAAATAGCATTGTTAACTGCAGTTTATAGCATAGATTCACAAAGGAAGAAGAGTACTCTGAAACATTTTAAAGTAACGACACATTTTGAAGCAGTTAATGACTTTTCTAGGTGTAAAGTGATCTTTTAATTGCTATGTTTTGTTAGCATAAAAATAGCAAATAAGTACTAAAACCATCTATAAAGTATATCTTTAATGAATATTTTTACTTATTTTTGACTTTGCATTTTTTTTCAGTAAAAAAGAGAAGTTTAAACCATATATATTTTTTTAAACAGTTCTGAAGTAAGTAGTAGCTGTGGGTACTCTGAAGGCATGTGTGATGATGTACAATTTGCATTAAACAGAGGGAATATCCTACTGCTGCATCTGTGGTTGGCTTGTATGGAAACGATTACTTCCAGAAACTGGAGTAGCAGAGAAGTGCAGTATTGGACTGATATTTTGCACCTTATTTTTACCTTCCATTTTGGTATGTAATTTTCTATAATAACCATCTGTCTGAGTCACTGTCTCCAAAATGAGCTGGAGGAAGAATGTTTGTTAGGAACTTAAATTTAAGAAAATAAAAAATACATCCCACTCACTTTGGGACCCCTGCAATCTTCGAGAGGTCAGTTGCAGTATAATACTTGCAGCTGCAGTAACTTGAAAAGGAAAGCACATACCTGCACTATTCAGATGGAAATACTGCTTTTGGTATATTGACTGAGAAAGCGAAAACTTCCTTATGTCCACAAGGCTATTTAATCAAGTTAATTTTGAGAATTAATAATATGAATTAAATAAATGTTTAAACAACTCATCTACAGATTATATATAATTTCCTGTAGTTCTGTATAAAACCTATATGCATTACAGTTTATGTAATTTTTGAGTTCTTACTGTCCTTAAAAGAGAACCAAAATCAGTCAAGTAATTAGGATACGGCAAGGGACAGATGAGAAAAGTCACCATAGAAAACCATGATAGAAAATAGCCTTAGTAGCAAATGGCTACTCTGTAGTCAGTGAATCCTAACAGAAATCTTAACAGCTAACCAGAAACAAGAAGAAAACAAGAATAAAAAACCCAAACAAAAAAAAAAAAAACCTCAGAATAATGTTTCTATGAAGGTCTTATACATGTACGTGGAATTTGACTCAGAGCTAAGCAGCTGGTCTAGCTACCCCAGGGCAAACAACAGCACACCAAATTGGACAGAACTGTTACAGTGAACATTGATATCTAGGTGATTGGAATGCAATATAATTATATTGGGACATCTTTTCCTGTGGAAAAAAACATTTTTTTTTTTACACTCAAGAATACCTATAAGTCTCAAATTTGCGTACTTAGGAGACAGCCGTGTCATAATTGGCCTAAGAGAGCTTGATCTCGCATATGTTCCTTTAAAATATACAAAGTAACCACCACCTTCCTGCAAAGACCTAGTACTTTTGAATAGAAGGCCTGAGGAACCAACTATGTTTATCATCCTCCATAACAAGTGTTGTTGGAGAAACCCACTCAGTGAACTTTTAAATACTACACATCACATCTTCCATTTGTAATTCTTATAAGGGGAACTATGTATTATCTGCACAGGGGCATAAAAATAATCTCACAAATCTGGAATGTGACTAAATCCAGAGCCTTCCCTTTGTGAAATGTTCAAACTTTTGGTGTTTAATGTGATTTTTTTTTTTGCACCAGAGCACCTCAAGTAATGGGGAAACCTCAAGTCATTAGCTAGCAGGATTACACAGCTAGCATTCAGGAATGTGCTTCTCAGAAAAATGGTATGGAAGACTCACAGAAAATAACTTACGCTATGGCCCACCACTGAAGCAGCGTCCCAAGGTGTACAGACCGCCAGTGCAGGGTGGCCTGGCCATGCGTCACAGCAGGACCGAAGGTCTCCAGCAAACACATCTGCCTACTGCGGCTACTTGAGGGGCTCCTGGAGGGCAGCCGGGCTGAAGGGCTGCTCCTTCCTTCAGGCTGGGGTGCAGCTGTGACACCCCCTCAGCCAGCTTGCCTCGGTGTCCAGCTCTGGGAAAGTTCCCCCACGGGCACCCGTGAAGCTGGTGCAGCCTTTGGTATCTGTGGAAGGGAATATTTGTCAGGTTAGTCCCTATCTCCAAGCCACCTACTTTTTGTGCCGTTTTGTGAGAAAGTCGGGGTGTACAAACACGGCATCACTTCGCCCGCCCTCTAGAGTGTGGCAGCTGAGGGAGCGCTGCCATTACCTCTTCCAACCTCTCTAGGAGCAGGCCGAGCAGGACCCTGTGAGCCGAGAGCGGCGCCCGCGCTTGGGGCCACGAAGGCTGGCAGGCAGGCCCTGGGGCAACCGAGCGGTGGGGACAGCGGGCCGGGGCGGGCGGGCTGAAGCGGTGCTGAGGAGAGGCGGAGGACTCAGGGTAGCCCCGCCGCGCCCCGCCGGCCCGGCCCGGCCCCCCCCGGAGGCGCCGCGGCTGCCGGGCTATGCGCCATGCAGGTTCCCGGGCGGCCGGCGGTATTCTCGCACGCAGCTTCCCGGGCTCAGCAGCCGTCTCGGTGTGTGGCGCTGAGGCAGGCACACAAAAGAGCGGCTGCAGCTGCCCCCGTGTCCCCGCCGCGGCGCGGGGTGGGCACCGGCCCCGCCGCTGCCAGTAGGGGTAAGGAGCAGGGGCGCAGGGCGGGGGACCGGCGGTTCCGCCGGGAGCGGGTCGGCAGCATCCCTGCGGGTCCCCTCTGGGGAGCGGGGAGCCCACGGGCGGGCGCCGAGGGGGCGCCGCGGCCACCCCCGCTCCGCGACAACGTCGCTTCCCTCGAAGCGGGGCTGGGGGCTGCCCACCCCGCGAGCAGATGATTCCCCCGCGAACGGCTGCCCCCGCCTCATCTCCATCCCCGTCCCCTGGCAACTGAGCTACCGGCATAAGGACGGGGAGCCGGGATGCAGGGGAGCCCCTGCGGCATGGCGGCACGGCAGCGGGGGGCTCCGGCTCAGGGGTCTGCCGCACGCCCGCATGTCCCCGCTGACGCGGAGCCGCTCTTATGCTCTCTGTGGCGAGGAGGAGGCGGCGGCGGCGGAGGAGCCGCGCCGGTAAGCGCGTCCTGCCAGCCGCGGGAGAGCTGGCAGCGCCCGCCCGGCGATGGGGACAGCGGGTGCCTCGCGCTGCCTGCTCGCGACTGGCTCCCTCGGGACGGCCGCGAGCTCCGGCCGAGCCCGCCATCCCTCCTCCGCCGCTCCTCTGCTCTGCCTTCGCGTCCGGCTCCGGTAATGCGGGCACCGGCAGCGCGGCATATGCATAATGCCTGGGATCTGTGGGAGGGCGGGAGGCTTAACGGTCCGTTTGTCTTCATAAAGTCAAGAGAAATGCGCGAGGAGCCCTCATGTAATGCAGCCCTGCCCGGAGTGCGCGTTTGTTTCTGATTCCGTGCCTCCTGTGTAGCAAACGGATCGGAGCTTTCCATCCGCTCTTTGCTCGTTCCCTTCATCGTGAGGTCTGGAGAATAAACGCCGCTCAGTTAAGAATACTTGATTTTTGCCGCGATAAACAGCATGAGTCATTTTAGCACGGTCTGTTTTCCCCATTTTGAACAGTTTCTTGAATCTGTTGAGGGTTTCTGTATTGCCGTAACAAAAGGGATGGGGGTGGGGGAGAGGAAGGGAATGCTGCGCTTGGGAGCTGCGTCTTGGAAAGGCAGACTGGCTTATTTTGCCTCAACTAGCACTCTGCGCTTTCATATTTACGTACTTGGCATCCTCAATGTCGTTTTGATGGTTGTTGCTTGCTAGTGAGGGCATGCAAAAAAAGAAATTTAAATAAAGACGGGATGGTACAGCTATAATAGTACAGAGATAATGTGCATTGCAGGGACGTTTAAGAAGTCTTGAATTACTGTCACCAGTTCGGGTAAGAAATGCAAGCAGTGTTTCAGTTGTACTAGCTGGTCAAGGCCACCCTGTAATATCCCAGAAGGGGCTGGGAAATCTGTTTGCAGAAAAGGTATTTGATGTATTTTGTCTTTACCCCAAAATCCCTCATTACTAGCAGAACTGAAAACCAGAAACAACTGCTCTTGTAGTTTTCTGTTGCCGTGTAAGCAATAGTATTTCTATGTAAGGTAATTTTTTCAAAGGAGGAATTATAGTGTAATTCTCTATTGCCACTTCAGTAAAAATACAGTATATGATGTTTATCTGTATGTTGAAAAGCATACGACTGAAGTTCATCTTAAAGCATAAGATTGCAACTTATCACTGTATTGTCCAGATTGTCTTCTGTATGGGACAGACAAGGGTGAAAGAGCTTTCCTTTCCATATGTTGTTCTATGAGTATTGAACTACTGAAGGGGAAGCCACTGTCCTTACTCCACTTGGGCTTATGGGATTTCAGGCTGCAGACTTGTTCTTGTAAACCTTGATTGTCAGGCTTCCTGAACCTAAATTTTCTGATAGTTTAGCTCTTATCTACACTTGGAAATATCCAAAGCTATTTTTAAAAACGCAGTGTTGCCTCTAATCAGCAGCTGCATTATTGCTTCCCCTTGATGTTCTCATCATAAAGGAAAAGTGTTCTTGAAAAGACCATAGCTGCTCAGCTCTTTTGGTCAAAGTCTTATGATTCTAAGGAAGAATCTCGAAAAGCATATTTTTTTGTAGTTACTTGGTTGATGCCAGTTCAGTTTGGAGACTGGACAGGGATTTAAACAAAAAACGTCTTTAAAAAGTGACCTTTGCTTAAGGCTGTGAACATGAGAAACCACTTCAAGAAGCGTAATTTTACTATCTTTACAGCTGTTCTGATAAGAACTTTTGCTAAGAAGTAATTTATGAAAATACCATGGTTTAAACCTCTAGCAGTTTATATTGCTGTGCTGAAGAAATATAGCAAGAAGTGATCTGTTTCAGGCTACCAGCTCAGAGAGAGAGATACGGAAGATCCTGGCTTCATCCAGAACAAAATTTTTGTTGTAGTCTTTGAACACATCAGGTTTTAGGTGCTTTTGCAGACTTGTAAGACCCATTTCCATTGTAATTTGTGTTTAAATAAATAAGGCAATGCTTTCACGCTTTATGCCATTGCAATGATAGAGGCTGGGGAGCAGCTTTGCCAGGAAAGCCCAGAGGTCCTGATGATCAGCAAGCTGCACGTGAACCAGGCATGTACCCTGGCAACAAAGATGGTTAAGAGCACCCTGGTCTGTATCAACATGAATGCAACCAGTAGATTAAGGGAAGTAATTATTTTCCTCTACTCATCATTCATTGGGCTGCATCTATAATACTGTGTCCAGCTTTGGTCCTCTCTGTACAAGGAAGATAATAATAATCTGGAGTTCTGCAGAGGCCACCAAAAGTGATTGGGGCTGGAGGCCAGGCTTTGTGAAGAGAGGGTAGGGGAGTGGAGCTTGTTCATCCTACAGAAGGGGAGGCTTTGGGGAGACCTAAAAGCAGTGTTTCAGTATATATAAGGAAGTCTTCAGGGAAGTGGAACAAGATTTCACAGAGGTGTGTGGCAGAGACTGAGAGGCATATGTTGAAATGTGAGGTTCAGACTGGATATAAACAAAACCTTCTGCCCCACAAGGACAACCAAAGGTAGCTCAAAGAAGCTGCGTGGTCTCCATCCTTGGAGGTTTTTAAGACCCGACTGGATAATGCTCACCTATCAGGCCTCACTGACAACCCTGGTTTGAGCAGGGTATTGGATAAGAGGCTGCTGACATTCTTTCCAACCTGAATTGACCCACGATCCCATGAACACTTGTATGTTTGTGCCTATCCATGTGTGATACAAGAAGCATACATGTTTCTAGAAGTCAGAATATTTTAGAAAGAACTAGAGCTTCCAGTCTAGTGCTAACCCATGCATCTCCACAAAGGTGGAGTATCGTATCAGTATCATACACTGGCCTTTATTACCTAAGAACTCTTTGCTGTTAGTATGAACTAATGCCTTATTGTAAGCCTCCCAAAGAAAAGATATTTACTTGAAATAGCCTTATTTTAATGTAGGTATAAACAAAAGGAAGAGTATACTTTTTGCAAGCAAGAATATTTCTACACAGCATCTTTTGGCACTCCTGTGATGCATTTAAAACCTTGCAACATTAGTGCAAGAGACATAATGTAAGTTCTTATCGTTGGAAAAAATAAAGCACTGATGCAGTCATGTGCACTTCACAAGTTAAGCAGAATCAGTATTCAACAGTTTTTAGATGCTCCACAAAACATGCAATTGCTGAGTCAAATGTTCATTATAAGTACTTTACTTGCAAATGCTTTTAGTCTACTGGAGAGAGCATTAAAATTTAGCGTCCCCCCCCGAGGACCCATTTTCCCTTGAGAGCTGTGTGAAAAGCAGCTCAAGAAAGCACCCTGTGTTTCTTGAAGTGTTCAGTGCTTTAGGCTCATGCTGCCTGCAGGAGCTGAACATGCAGCACTTAGGCTTTATCATGGCATCCATGAGAAGAGGGCTTTCATTCCAGTTCTCAGTTTTGTCTCAACTTTAGTCTCATCTTGTCTAATTATACTATGTCCCAGAAGAAAGGTCTTATACAACTGGTAAAAAACACATGTAGAATGAACTGTTTGTTTCCGATGCTTGTTGGTAAACACATTCCTTTCGTTTTTTGTTACAGTACTTACTGTCTTCACTCACCTGCTGCAGCAGAGGAGGGTGACTTGCACTTCAAGAGGAGTAAGTTAGAGCAGAGCAGAGACTGGTATGGAAAACTCTGGTATTAATAGGTATTTCCACCTAAGTAAAAGAGGGAGAACTAGAAGCCCTGTGCGTAGGGATGACAAGTAAGAAGTGTCATTGTTCTCAGATTATAAGGTTGCATGAAACGCTGCTGGAGATGCATATGCTGAAGTATCATCGTGAATGAAGGGATCAGTTTCTTTTGAAATAGAAGTAAATGAAGAGGAATGGAAAGTTGGCAAACATATATACAAAAAATCTTGGAATGAAGAAATATGTCAGTTATAATCAGTGTTAGGTTTGGTCTAGAAAAGGATTTTCAAATAGCAGTGCTAAAGTGCTAAATGCAGACATGCACTGATACCCACCTGGATTACCAGTGGGAGCTGCACGGAGGAGTATCTTGGGATGGTTGTGTCTTTTGAATTTCTAAGTTTCCTTGAGAAAATAGCGTTTCTAGTTACGGACTTCTTCATGAAGATTCAGCCACATAGAAGTAAGTTGTTACTGGTTTATTACTTAAAAGGAAGGTTGAGTATTTCTATTCTATTAATTGAATGAAGTAGTTTTTGAACTCTGTTTTCTACATTGATTTTAGGAATATTGTGGCACAGTCACCAGCAAGCATTATTTCTAGACCTCTGTCTTTCCTTTTACTTTCTGAGAGATCCCCTTCACAGATGCACTTGTCAGCTACAACCTTTGCAGAAGTTCCTCTGCTCAAGTCACCTGTACTGTAACAGTGATCGTTTTCAGAGTGAGACCTGCTGGTTTTATTCCTAAAACATTTCTGCCCTAGCAAGGCCTAACCTTGCAAGTTTTCCTTTTATGTGTCTTCTATCTTTGTGTATTAAGGATCCATAGGATCTAATTATTGAAGAATTTAGTGAAATTCTTTCACCCAATCACAGTGGTTAGATTTAGCTAAGATTTTGTAATGTAGTCATAGCAGACAAGTTGTTTCTTACTGTCACAAGTATGATAACATCTTCTTAAAAAAAACTCAAACCAAAGAAACAGCTCACAACCCAACATAATAGTTTTGTAACACTAACCATGAGCAGTGATACTGTTCTGGCTGGCGTGCAGATCTATATGCTTGACCACTGTAGTCCAGAATGCCAACTGATGTTGTCTAACATGGGAACATAGGACTTTTTGAGTTCTTTTCCCTTTTCTCTAGTAAGGTATTTTTTCTTGCAGTGACTGTAGAATAAATAATCTCTGCTTTCCAGTTGTTCCACTTTGGATTTGTTGGGAGTGACAGCCACGTGATTATCTTAGCATGACACTACAGGGTTCTCCAGGATAATTAATGAGACAGTAATTCCAGTAAAAATTAAACAGAACATTCATATTTTAGGAGATAAAACAGAGATGGAGAATTCATATTCTTATGTATAGACTTTCATCATTCCATCTCACTGTGTTAGGAGCCTGAGTCCACAGAAAGAGCATCATTCAGTTGAGGCTTTAGGAATGACTTCAGAATGATCTCCTGGGATCACTGTGTGATGTGCTCCTCTGGATAAGCTACTGAAGAAGGAAGCATAGGAATAAATGTAGAAGACCTTCGATAGCTTGGGGTTCTAACAGTTGATGTAAGCGTTAGTTGCACTACAAACTAGCAACAGACAGCAGTGTCAATGTCACCTCAGTTCTCCACACGCATACTCTGCCTATCTTTGGGAGAATCACATGAAGAGATATCTTAAGGGCCTCTGGAAGGAGCTCCTTAGGCATCCTGCCATGCAAAAGACTACTGGTCTCATGCAGAGTGACCCTGTAGCACCCAGAATTGTCAGTCACGGGGAAGATTGAATCATTACAGCATTTTATACTAAGGAATAAACAAAAGTGCATCAAAAGCCAGGTGAAACCATCTGTTGTTGTCACAAAGCATTTGTGACAGGATGGGTGGTTTTGAAGTAGTTACGCTAATAAAACTTGGAGTAAGCTCATATTCTATGTAAGGTAGGGATCTGTAGACCTTTAAGTGCTGTCTTACTGTAGGAGTTCTGAACTGATTAGAGAAATAAAATTTGCATATTGGAAAGCAAGAGAGGAAGGAAGGAAGGAAGGAAGGAAGGAAGGAAGGAAGGAAGGAAGGGAGGGAGGGAGGGAGGGAGGGAGGGAGGAGGGGAAACCAGACAACATATATATTGTTGGTGATGATAGTGATATGTCTGCATGTGAAAATTCCCTTAGGAGGAAGAGGAAGTGGCAGGAATTTTTGAAGTGGACACTCCAAAAGAGTGAATATTTAAGTAGAAGTAGTGATGAAGTAGTAGTAGTGTTTAAGCAGTAGTAGTGAAGCCTGGATGAAACATGAGCTGCAATTCCAAAATCAAGGTGATACCTTCTTCAAATTGTATGAAACAAAACTATGAAGTCATCAGTGTGTTGTGTGCATTAAACCAGGATAAACAACTACCAAGCAACAAAAACATCAGGCTGTGTCTGTCTTTTTTTGATGCTCAATAATTACAAAAACCATTTAGACAAGTATTTATAAACAGCAGTTTTTTGCCCCTCTATACAAGCTATAACTTAGAGTGAGAAGTTCCACAAGGACAACACATATCTAAACAGTATTAGAAGACCCTTCCAGAAGGAGTAGTTGTGTTTGGTGTTCAGGTTCTGTGAAATAGCTGATCTTTATGGGAGAGAAAGAATAGTAAACAAAATAACTTTACCACACAGCCCTCCATTTATTTACTGCCTTCATGTACTAGAAACAAGGGCATGTGGGTGCACTTTTGGATAGCCACTGTGCCCTGCAAAATCAGAAGATTTGTCCGCTTTACTTTACTGTTTATCCTGTCTTTCTAGGGAGTCTCAGAAGTGCTAGTTAAAATCACCTTTTCCTACCCCAGCAAAATGGTAATATATTGTTGAGCACCTGGTTACTGAAGCAGATGGAGCAACTGTAGATAATTAGCATTGCACAGAGCAGAGTCTGTTCTGGAATGACATAGGATTTTAATTATTTTTTTTCCCCTCTCACCAAGAGTGAAATGACATCAAGCAATTGACATTAGAGTTATTGATACCAGCTACCACAAAAATATAATTTCAGTGAAAGGACAAGTGCACCCTTTTGTTCTAGTCAAATCCTAAAACAGTCTTCAAAACTCTAAAAGCCAAGAGAGATCCCTTATCAACACATCAGGGAGAGTGCATGGAGATGGGCTTGCTTGCTTCTGATTCATTCAAAAGCAAGATTGCTTCAGAGCTGCTGTACTCCTCAAATCCACACCAGATCTCTCCTGGAATCTTGTATTAAACACTGTTACTAAGCGTATCCTTTTTAATGTTTTCTTCTAACCTGTAGCTCTTCTGTCTATTAAGGATGGTCATCCTGAATGCTACCAGGTTTCACAGGGTTGATGTGCTATCTTGAGTTTCAAAGACCGTTACAACTGCTAATGTAGGAATAGTCATAAAGGGAGTTACACAAAGAACTCAAAAATTTCTATTCTTATAAACTCATCCATTATGGGAAAGAAGCAAAGACTTGCCTTGATTCCAGATTCTTACTATGCAGCATAGCATGTTGTTGCCATGCTACCAGAATTGCTTGCCTTGATATTTAAATCTACCCTTAACAGATTTGCATTTAAAAAGAATGAACTCTTAACAGCACATTAAAATATAAAATAACCTGATAAGATGTAAGTCTTGTCACCAATTTGTTCATGTATTTTTGACCTCCTCAGATTTTTATTTTCTTTTCTAAATAAACCCCACCATAATAGCAAATCTTGGAATGGTTTGTATTAGAAGGGACCTTAAAGATCATCTAGTTCAAACCCTGCTGCCATGGGCAGGGACACCTTCCACTAGATGAAGTTGCTCAAAGCCCCATCTACCCTGGCCTTGAGCGCTTCCAGGGATGAGACATCCACAGCTTCACTGGGCAACCTGTTCCAGTGCCTCATCACCCTCATAGTGAAGAATTTCTTCCTTATATCTAATCTCAATCTACCCTCTTTCATTTTGAAAATATTATCCTATCACTACACTCCCTGATAAAGAGTCCCTCCCCATCTTTCCTTTAGGTCCCCATTTAGGTACTAGAAGGCTGCCATAAGGTCTTCCTGGAGCCTTCTCTTCCCCAGGCTGAACAAACCCAACTCACCCTGTCTTCATAGCAGAGGTCCTCCAGCCCTCTGGTCATCTTCGTGGCACTCCTATGGACTCATTCCAACAGTTTCATGTCCTCATGTTGGGGGCCCCAGACCTGAACACAGTACTCCTCCAGGTGGCATCTCATGAGAGCAGAGTAGAGGGGGAGAATCACCTTCCTTGACCTGCAGAGATGGATGAAACAGTGAAATGTGGAAAGGTTCTGTTTGGTAGTGCAATAAAGTTTTATATCGAGGGAGGAATATAAATTGTAGTTTCAATACTTAATGAAAATATGCATTTTGACTACTTCAGTAAGTGCCTCTTTCCATCCCTTTAGTCTCTGATTTAGCACTACAAAGGGGAATCAGAGTATAATGATATTTTCTTTTTGTTACTGCGTTGTGGAGGAGAAGGGAATGTTAGTTTTATGTATATATGTATTGTCCTTTAGGCACAAAATCTTGTGTTACTGCAAGACAACTCTTGATTAGAGATAAGGCAGCTTTAAAAAACTTATCCTTGTGATATTCTTAGCTAGTCAATCAGTGTGGCTTTAATTATGTAGAAGTATTTGACATATTATGGCCCAGGAGATAAGAGCTGTTGCATACGGGATTATAGAAGGGAAAGGAATTACGTTGGTGACTAGAAATTCCATGCTCAGTGCTGCATTTGAGGCATAAAATGAGCAGTAGAGGGGAACACTTCCTAGTAAATACTGATTTGCACTACATTTCTGATTCCAGTTATGAAGGTTATTGGTGTCAGAATTCTTCATTCCTGGTAAATAACTATCTGCTTTCTTGATTGAAAACTTGTCATTAAAATATCTGTGTGGTATCAAGAGTGTGCTTTTAAGTCCTTTGTATTGGTGGGTTGTGAGGTTTTTTGCTTGGGTTTTTTTTTTTTTTTTGTACTTTGTTTTTAGTTGTGGGTTGGTTTTTTTTCTTTTCTTTTTGGTGGGTTGTTTTTTTCTTAATAATACAGAATTTTTCTTTGTGTTTTCAATGGTCGGTATAAATCTCTCTCTGTTCACCTTATTTGCATCGTAACTCGACCCACCAACTAGCAGATGATCTAATTAGAAATGATGATTTTGGGGAAAAATAGTACTTTTAAGATTATATTACTCTAGGGATGAATAACCTCATGGCAGTTTCATTGCAGCATAAGATGTATACATTGGTACTGTAATTTTTTTTACTATCAAGCTAGTTAAGATTTAGTTTTTGAACTACTTATCAGAAAGTGTCAAAGCAAAGAAGTAAGTTTGATGGTGTGTTTTACAGATAGGGAGTCACCGAAATGACTTGTCCATATTTGCTCTTTCAGCTTGCTGGGTGACTGAACCAGGAGTAATACCAAGATTTCCAGAACAGTTGCCTTAAGCATTTATACATAGCAGTATTTAGGAGAATAACAAACTGTTAGCTGATCTGCCTTCTGTCGTACAAACATCTTTCTCGCATTTTGGTACAAAAATTATTTGTTTCATGATAAGGTACTTTGTACAAAACATAGTAAAGGACATAAGTAATCTATGCTTAGCTTTCTAAAGCCTGGAATAAGGGAAAACTGAGTATTGGGGGTGGGGAGTGTGTATTTACTACAGCGCTACTAGGCTTTTGTGACAGTGGATTTTTTGTTTTATTTTTCCTGTGCATGTCTCTATATTTCTTTTTGAGTTTTTTAATTACAATTTAGTAAAATCTATGTCCTGTTCTTCAGCCAACATTGATTCACTTTGTATATTTAAAGACTTTTTAGTTTTGGGAGTCATGGTATTTCATGGTTTAGTTAAGGCGCCAGCTATTGGTGTGTGAGAATTGTACCTTTGAGTTTCTATTCACACAGGCTTCAGGAATGGAGAAACTGTGGATGTGTACTTTAAATATCTGTGGACAATACGATACCTTTACACAGTTTTGAAAATTTTGTGATTCGCAGAGCTACAGCACTTACAGTGGCAGTAAGTTCCTTAATACTAACTTAGCATCTGCTTGAATGATCTAAGCTTCAGTTACTGGTTTTCTTTCTGATGGCACTTAACTTTATAACAATTCTGAATAAATAGAAACAAGCCAAATGTCACCCAGAGTTTCTGAAACAGCTATTGTATCAGTAAATAGTCCATGGTGTCACGTATTTTCATCTATGTAAAGATAATCCTACTTAACCTAATGTATTAATCAAGGTAGTGTAGTAACCTACTGTGGTATTGGTGAATACCATCACAAGTTTGGGAAACATGAAATCTGCATACAGCTGCTCTTAAGTTTCCCACACTCCTCATACAATGAATCTTGTCTTTTGACAGGATGAAATCTGTATTGCCTTTCAGATGGTACCTCTCTCAACATCAGATGAACTTGCGACTCTGACTGGGGCTGACAACTGAGGTTGACCCAAGCTGACTGGCTGACAACTTGTAATATGTTGGTCCTGTCCACACAATGCCTGCCATCTCCTCGGGCTGGATGGGTAGTAGGGCTTCCTCGCCTTCTCTTAGACCATGCTGTGAGAGCTGTGAGGCTCAGCAGGAGTGGTTTCAGTCTGCATGCCAGGCTCCCTATCACAGGATGCGTGCTGAAGATTACAGAGACCTTCACGTATCATAAAGACAAGTAGTGGAGGAAATTCAAACAGGAATTTTTAAACAGTGAAATTTGAAGTTTACCATACATGTGAAACTAGACTAAGCAACATAGCATCCTGATTGATATGGAGGTGCTTGAAAAAAAATTTAAAAACATTACTGTAGGGGGAGCCTGCGAGCCAATGAAGTGTATAGGGCCCCTTCGTGATAGGCATTTACAAAGAGCAGTAGGCTGTCTCTGCTCAGAAGATTGACTTATCTAAATAGGCATGATGGTTTGGCATCTTCTGTTTACATTTCTCTGATAGAGGAAAAGAATATTGCAATAGTCTAAAAATGTGGTAGGGAGACATTACAACCTCATATTATGGTAGAGATAGCATCTGAAACACTGTATTTAACCAATAACACACAGACCAAACAGTTATTGAAATCTGGAATAATAGATTTGTCTCTAATTATCAGTTAAAATAAATTAAATGAGCTTAATGGGAAAATCTTGACTTGGTTTAGCTATTTAGTTGAATTTTGCTTTTAACCTTCTTGCTGGCTTAAACTATGAATATAAAAATAATTATCTTTATAAATTAATGTATTAAATTATTTGTCTGTGCAATTATGGATAGCACATAGGAAAAAAGTTCTCTGCTGTGGAGACTATAAAAAAATGGTTTTGCAGTTATTACACTATCTCCATTGTCCTTGTTCTTGACCAGTACTCTGTCAATGTGTGGGCTGTGGGTGTGTTTGGGTTTGGTGTTTAGACAAACTACCCAAAGCCCATTTCATTCATCTGTCACCTGTAGACTGACTTACAGATTTTTAATCTCTTTGTGGAAGGAAGGTCTGCAGAACACTTAACATAATGAAATCTTTGTTAATGGACTTTTCCACAACACACATAATTTAGGATTTCATTGCCCCCAGTTGACAGTTGTTACTATAGCAAATACAATATGAAGAATTAAATGGAAAGGAAAATATTATGTGACTCTTCAGAGTTTGAATCTAATAGAGAGATATCACAGGGCACAGAAGTTGATTATAGCCTTGCAATGCTAAGTTACGTATGATGGTACAAAGTTGTATCCTGCAGGGAAGCCTTTTAAGTGCTTGCCAAAATCCATGGAGAAAGCCCAGGACAGCTCTGCACAGTGTTAGGTTGTTGTCATTTTACAGTTGTGGGCAACTTCTATTATTAAGGGACTGTGGCGTATATTTGCAATTTAAGTGGCTGGAAGCTAACTGTTGATTTGAACTGTGTGCAGCTCAGCAGTGTTTCAAGACTTCTGTTTTGCTACAGGCTACAAACTTCCCTGCAGTGCTCCCCAGAACATCAGTCCAGCCACAGCAGGACTATAGCTGTATGCCTCTTTGTACCCTAGGAAGTTTTAGTTACCACTAGAAGACTGCAATGGTGTACTCATCCAGACCATAGTAAGTAAGTTTAGAAAGATGAAAGCTAGTTGACTTAATGATAGAAAACCAGGATTTTTTCCAGCTGTTAGAGGAATTAGTCTACATTTGACTTTCCCAATGAGCACAACAGTTATATAATATGTAGTGTTCTTCAAGAATCATATTCTGCTAGCCATACTATCTATCTATCTAGCTAGCTTCATTGATATTCACTTAGTCCATTCATAGACAATATATGACACAAGTGAGGTACAAGGCAGATACGGAGCATGAGGCTTCCTGTGTGTAGGTGTCTTCCACACTGCTGCCCAGGTATAACCTTCCCTTGTACTGGGGTACAGCAACCTTGCACTGCAGGATTAATGCCTTTTATCTAATAGATTTGTTACATATATTTTTCTCCATGTGATACTGGTGTTTTTTATATGCTGCTGTTAGGCCAACTGCAGTCCAAAACAAATCTCTTGTTTAGGCCAACTGTAGCTCTGATTACCCTGCTGACACTGCATCTTACTGAGCCACAGGGTATGCTAACTAATGAGAATGGCTGAAGCTGTATTAATACTTTTTGGAATATTGCATAACAATGAGTTTTCAGCCTTCTTCCCATTCCATGCTGCATTGTTCACTACTTAACCTGTTAATTACTAATAGGGAAAGTCTATCTGCATGTATATGAAGAAAAAGAAAAAAAAAAAATCAAACCAAACCCCATGCTTAAAGTCTCCAAATAGTTTGGGTTTTGATAGATCACTAGAGCTGTCAATGTTCCCATATCTAGCAGAGCACAGGATGGCAAAGAAGACAAAGAGATAGCCAGGTATTGTCTCCTGTACTTTCCTGAAGTAGTTATGGAGCCTAGAGGAATGACATGCACACAGTCAAAGACTATTCAAGAGGTGTAGTCTAAAAAGATGTAAAGAGCACAGTATGAACTGCCAAAGGCTCATGACAATCTGATCTACAGTTTCTGCTCTAATTATTGTGTTTGCTGTTAGTTTCCTAACAACAGTATTTCAGCTTTATCATACACGTGTAGAGGGCAGGATGTAGAGTCTCCAGTGTTTGAAACAGTTGCTCTCCCTACGGTGGTTTAGCAAAGTTGAGATAAACATTCAGTTATCATCATGAAGGACTAAAGGAAAATGAGTGCTTCCTTCGACTTACAGCAGGATGATGTTATAAGGAGAACTACGCTCAGAAGTGATTTTTCTATCGGGGTTTCATCAGACTTGATTTTTTGTTGAATCATAAGGATTCCATTGTGTTGCTACAGAAATTGCATAGAATCAAGATGCCTTTTTCCAAAGATGGTCAGAGACTGTAATTAATAGTCAATCTCTTCCTCTTCTAACCAGAACCATCCAAGAGCAGGAGTAAACCAGCACATTGTTGCCCTGCTTTGTCTGAGGAAGCTTAGTTCTTCAATTTTTAACAACTTCTCCAGCTAGACAAGATCCACATGCCTCCCTTCTCCTTTACAAATTATTATGACCTGATGGAATAAGATTTGTGCATCAGAACCTAGGCAGCTAATGATTTTTGATTTTCTGGCTTTAACTGGAGCCTTTTAAACATCAGAGTTAATACCTACTGTTCACTTGAACTTTGCCTGTGGATTTCTTGAAAAGGATTGCTCTGCCTTTACTGAAAAACTACAAAACCAGAGTAGACAGTTGAGATCACCAAAATATCTTTTTTTTTTTTTTCCCCTGCAAAGAATCCTTTAAGTACAGGCTAATTGCAGATTTTATTTTATCCACAAACACTGTGTGTGTTGAGTTTGAAAGCGATGTTCCCTTATATCCCAAAGGGTTAAAAATTCTTTTAAAAATTGTGTTTCACCCTTGTTCTTATTTCATACCCTCCATTTTGAAGGTATTCATGAAGGTGTCTCATTATTTTCCAAACAGCAGAGTAGTCTTTTACAGCAATCACTACTATTTGCAGAGCACTTGAGTGATGAGTTGTCTCTCTGAAATCTCAAGACTTTCCTAAAACTGGTACTTGGATGCTACTCTGTCTTCTTAACAAAGATCGCTGTCAGAATCTGTAAAGCATCACCAGTTGTTCCTCTTCCCTTCTACTCAACTTCATTGCTCCCCAAAGAGAAACACTGGCATGTTCTGGAAGTTAGCAAGTACTAACTTCCAGATAATAAACTACACAGCATGTCTGTGTGTGGAGTATCATGACTGTCTCCTGCACATTAACCGGGGAGTCCATGCCATGATTTGCCACATCTATTCACTGCAAAATGAATGTTTGTTCTTTCTGTGGCATCAAAAAAGAAATGAAGCTTTGAAATCTGTTTATGCAATAAAGATCTTGAGTGAAGAAAGAAGAAACTAAAACATAGCTCCATCCTCTAAAATAAAAGATCACTGTCATTGGTGTTGCAATTTCATGGGTAGAAATCTGCATAAAGCAGTCACTGTTTAGCTGCTCAGAGCTTTTACATAAGTGGCACTTCTGTCTGTACTTTATAGTTAGTCACTGGTGAAGTACTTGAGTAACCAAGAAGAGGGTTAAATCCTGTGCATATATATGTAGCTATGCATCTGTGTAAACATAAATACATAATGTATAATAATACATAAATGTATTATGTAAATATATGTGTATTCTTGCATTTCAACTAAATACCTGGAAGAAAAGACCCTTAATGTCATACCTGTGTGGATTCTGGTATAAATCCAAAGCAGGTAACAGGAACCTCTTTGATTCCTTGAAAACAGAAAGATGAGGGAGATTGATTTAGGAGAAAGATGTGAGCACATAAGTATAGATAAATTCCTTAAAAACAAATACAGGTTGTTACAAACAACTAAGAATGAAATGGGCAAATCAGGTACCAAATTTTGTGTCAAGTGTTTTTGACTGACTTGGTGAAGAGAAAACTTTTTCCAAATGTCACTCTTTGCATTGATAATATAATAGTAGACACAGTTTACATCTCACAAAAACTCAGTCTAGATTGGCCCAGTTTACATCCTCCCTAGTATGATGCTATGGTAACATTTGGAAACAGATCCTTAAACAGAATTGGAAATAGGCTTTCTTTAAATATTCAACTTACTAATTAACTCTTTTTGATAGAGTTATAAGAGCGTGGTCCTTCAGCGTACAGAGCACCTGTTGCTGTTATGGTACATTTAAGCATTTTTATAAGTGCTAGTACTGTCTTGGAAACAGAAAGATCTGTCTGTATGACACACAAACTAAGCTGCAGAGAATCAGTTCAAAGGTTCTACAACATCCTGAATGTAAACTACCTACCCTAATTTAGAATAAAAGATGATGTCCTCATTTACAACATACTGTTTACCGTGGATGATCCATCCATAGATGATTGCTTTTTTTTAACAGCATTAAACAATATGCTGCAATTTGAATTGCAAATTGTAGGATGGTGGGACCTTTTTCTTCACAACTAAATCATGTAAATTCCACGAAGGTCTTCTATATCCAGCTAGTGAAGAGCATTTTGGCCACCCTGTTTTTCATCCTTTTTTTGCTTAAGTTATTTTCTATTGAGCATAAGGGACAGATATTTTTGTAAGTTCACTGTTAGGTTTCACAGATGTAGGTTTAAGGAGATTATTTATGCTTTAGGATTTAATATCTACCAACATGCTGTTCATTTGCCTCATATCACTAGAGACTAGTTCTTTCATTTGCAATTTATAAATCCTTATATTCAGACATTCAGGTTTTCAGATAGTTGAATGTTTGAAACATTCTGCAATTATTAATATTGTCAATTTTAATTCAAACAAATATTGTTTATTCAACCAACACTATGTATGTTCTATATATGATAGGTCCAGGTTTTTTGCGTCTGGTTTGGTTTTGTTTTGTTTTGTTTTTTTAATGAAATAGAACAGGTAATGCTAACCTGATGGCTTGTTGAGGAGTTAGTCTGTGACCTCTCCCTTAGTTTTATTGATGTTTAATGAGGAATGCTATTTTCTTGTGCCCTCTACTGATAAATTTGGTGATTAGCTTTCTGAAATGACAACAGCAGAAGCTCACAAGCACGTATGTTTTCCTTCCAAAATTCTTGCATCTGGAATGAAGGCATCAAACTTGTGCTCTGTGTTTCTAATGAGACCCCAGGCCTTGGCTAAGGTTTTAAACAAAGCTGTGACCAAGTGTTACATGAAAGCCTCATGATACCTAAGAGAAGTGACTGTAAATGGGTTGCAGTAGCTTATGAGGTCTTACACTCTTTGCAAACAAGCTATTCATGTTGCTGTAGGGGCAGCTCCATACGATATGTAAGTACTCCATAAGATATGTAAGTACCTTATTGCCTGTAGTAGTCTAGTTTTAAGTTCTGATGAGATTCTGCCACTTCCTTTCTAAGCAATGTTCTTCAGTTGCATAGGTGTAGCAGTCAGTGCTTGTAGCTGCTTTCCCCTGCCCCCATTCCTTGCTGTGTTTCACACTGGCTTAGCTGTTTCCTATCAGATTGTACCAGAGACAGAACTGTCAGGTCCAGAGAGAACAGGAGCTTCTCTGAGACTTGCCATGCAGTAAGTGATAATCGTCTCATAAAGCAGGATGCTTAAAACATTAAAATGCAAGAACAGAAGGTGGAATCAAAATGTGAGTCTTGCTTGAAATGTCTGAGTTAGCTAAATCTTTATGCTACTTTCAAAATACATTGCCTGTTCTTTTATAATTAAAGCTTGAAATTATTTTATGTATGCTGCAGTGGTTGACTTCAGAATGAGAGGGATTAAAAAAATTCCGATGAGAGAAAGCTTCATAATAATTAACAATTTTATGTTAGAAATTTGAAAATGACCCTGTTTCTTTCTCAGTGGTTTTCATCCTATTCTTGGCAAGCATTTTCCTATGCTGTATTTCTTGTGCTATGAGAGCCATTCTGGATTGCTGATAGGCTCAAAACTCAAGCGTTTTGTAGTCAAATGACCAGATGCCTTGATTTGATCATTCTGGGCTAGGGATACTGTGAGCTACCAGAAAGCAGTCTAGCATTTTATACAGAGGCTGCAGTCCCAATCTGTGGTCTAAGCAAGAGCTCATACAGTATTCACTTCTCTTTAGACTATGAAAAAACGATAGAGGATAGAATTTCCCCTTTCAAGTTCTATTATGTTTTCAGTGCTATTAAATCAGAAATATGTATTCTGTTACACTGCAATTTTGCAGTATAATACATCTTAAACATATTTTGGTACAGCCAAGTCCTACAAGAGTATTAATATTTCATGGAACTTCCTTTCCCTGTATTAAAAAATAATACTTTCTCTGTCTTGTCTAACATTCAAGGACTAAAAAAAAAATGCAGAGAAACCAAAAAGGGGACTATGGAAGAGACAATTTGTTGTGTATCATTTCTGCACCTGTGCAAAGGTCATTTTCACGCACTAGAAAGCCAAAAGATGCTGCAATATGAAACCTGCAGCATATAAGGAATGATGAAACAGGCAAGGCTGGAGGCAAAACCTCTGGATCCATCTGCTGTCCTTACGCATGTAGTGGGAAGCTTCAGTGGGTACTGCACAGTAACTAGAGGAAAAAAAATAAATGCCTTTCTGTAACTGCCAAATTTCCTTATTACACAACACACACACAGTGCTATACTTGGAGAACATAATTTTACATTGAAAAAGTCAGTGTTTTTCATGAATAAAATATTATTTGCATGGAAAGGTACTTGATTTTGTGCATTTAAAAGAGGAATTAGTGTGATGTATAAATTTAATTTCTTATGTATCTCAATAGTGCTTACAAAAATTACTGATAAGGTATCTCCAGTTTTAATATAGTTGCATCTGATCCTGACTAGATTTACTCTGTTTTGTTTCATAGTTCTACTATAGCTTTGAATGAGCTCCGTTCATGAAGCATCTTGTACTACATACAGAAATACCTCTAGGGCATTGTATAAATTAATATTCTATCCATGAATGTAGCTAGTAGTTAATTTGTCATTTGGCAGCGAGAAGTAAGAGACTGGATTACTGATTAATTATGATCAAGCTGAACAGAATGCTCACGTGTGTGCTGAAGCGGAGTATTAATATACCAGTGACAGCCTTTTGCAATCTGCAGTCTATTTCAGTAGTGTTAAATCTAGCAGTTTAAGAAACAAGTAAGAACAGTGGTAAATAGTACCGGTATTTTTAGTTTAGCTAATTAAAATTTTATCACTGGCATACAGGATTTGAGTTTATGGCATTTTCAAGTTTGGCATGGGGAAAGAAAGGAATTCTCAAGAGCTGACTTTTGCTATAACCTGTCATACCTTATTATGCTGTTTCCAGCTCTCTCTGATTTAAAACAAACCAAACTTCACTAGAAAGGAGAGGAAAGAGAGACCAGTAACTGCAGCCAGTGAGTACATCTGAAATAATACCCTGATTGCTATCAGTGACTGTTTGGAGCATTGCAGCCAATGATCATCCTAAGTATAATTAGGTCTTGCCACCTGGAAAGAAGCATCAGAAAAATACCATGAGGAAATGTTAATGAATTAAAATAATCACCTGATACATAGTTATCAAATGACATCTAGATAAACACAAGAATATGGCCTTTCACATGGCCATATATAGCCTGATGTGAAATATGTCATCCTTGATGTCTGTGGCAAAGATGTACGCTTGTATTAAGGACAGTGCTTATTAGGGTTGGCTGTTAGCTTCAGGCTGAGGTACGGGCCCTGACTTCAGTGCTCCATGCATACGTAAGAAACAGTTGTTGTGCTAAAAAGCATTTTTACTGGGTTATACAGCTAATTCAGGATAACATACAAATGTCAGGATTTTGAGGAAAAGGCTTAAATTCACTCGAACCTAAATGAAAGGTGAAAATTAAAGAAAAAAAAATTCTCAGTTAGATCAGGCTTGTCCTGAACAAACAAGATACGCTGCCTCGAGGTTGCAGTTCTGCAGGCGTTTAGTTGTATTCAGGGGGCTGAGAATTGGAAAGAGTGTTCTCATTTGTCATGCAGCATAACTGAATCTGATGGAGATTTGCAGACCTGCACAAGAGAGATAAGACATCAACACTTATTTTTATGCTGTGTAAAGTGCACACAGGAGTAGTTTGGTGTAGAATGTAGTGGATTTTTGTTAGTGTTTGATTTATTGTTTGTAACTAATGATATGCAGTGATTTTCTATGCAGAGAAGCGACTGTTTTATTTTCTTCCAACTGCTTGCTGTAATTCTGTTTCCGGATGCAAAGAAAATCTTTCTCAAGATGGCAACTAACAATTTAAAAATAGAAAAAACTGGCTTTGGTAGTTTAGGCCCTAGTTAGGTAGCTAATCCTCAGCCCTTTGAGCAATTATAAAGTCTTCAGGTTTACTGCTTCTATAGTAAAAGTGGCACTCTTCATACAGTCAAGTTTTTGCAGGATTGGGCTTTTTCATTACCGAAGCACTAGCATTTGTTTTTAATAGGATGCTCTAGGCCTTTTGTGCAGACCTATGAAATGTTTGTTACCCAGGCTGCTACTTCTTCACAGCTTACAGTGATGTATTTGGGATACAGTTGGTGCAGAATAGTAAAATGAAAAGAAATAAGAATAGCTCTTACCATTATGGTTTGAAGTTCAACTGATGAAACTGAATTATCTTTGCCTAGCTGTTTAAAATCTGCAGCAACTACAGTAATATGGATTAGAAGGAAATGGGAACATTTTGGAAGGGATTTTGAGAGACATTTCATCATAATCCTAATAGCCTACAAAACATCTGATGATGTGTTCAGAGCTACTTAGAACTGATAGAAGAGAACTACATGTATTTGAGATTTTACAGTTTAATATCTGTTCTTTCACATAATGTCAGTAAGTAAATGAAGCCTATGTACAATTGCATAATGTATAGGAAGGTTTATGTCTTTTTTTCAGTTTATTTCTAAGGTCCTTCTACATTACTTCACATCCATCCCTTTTGCTTGAACTAAACTACAGATCCATACCCCAGCATCACTGAGGAAATAATTGATTTCTAGAAAATAATAAGCAGACTAGTTTATTTTAAAATGTCATTTAAGTTCAATTATATGTTGACCAAGTATTCTTTTATGTATAATTTGGTGTATTTTTTTCAGCAACTCTAAATGTTACAAAACTGCTGATAAAGGGATAGATTGTACAAATTGCCCTAGGAAAATTTAGTCATGAGTTCTCAGGTACATGCAAGAGTCTGTACCAGACTGCTGTGCTAACTACAGAGAAGTGGAGTTCATGATTTTGTAACAAAAATACTAAGGCATTTAGAAAGTGAGAATAAAGCAGGCTGTTAACGCTACTGTCACTAGTTAGCTAAATGTGATTCCTAGAGAGTTTGAAGTACACTTAAAGTTCCAACTACGTCACATTGAAATTGAAGTTTTGTGATTATAAAATTAGAAATGTTCAAGAAAGAAAAGAGGTAATGGCAAAATACATACTCCCTCAAATGCTTTAATGTTGTTCTTATTTATAATGATCTTCCCAGTTAAGAGACTTTAATAGTTACATTATGAAAGCAGGACAATCTTGACAGTCTCCAGACACTGCCTAAATGATTTGCGTATTGGCAAATAGCAGTTTAATGAGGAAGTGCAATTTTCTACTAGATGTGTTCTCCAATATTGTAACAAATATCCAAGTGGAGTGATCAGGGAAATTAAGAGATTGATCAGTTAAAATTTACATTCATTTACTACCTAGAGTGTATCTAAATAAAGTAGTAAATTGCTTTTCCTACCAATGGGTAAAATACAGGTTATCGTTACCAGCACTTAATCTAGTAGACACAGTCACTGTCAGAATATTCACTTTTCTTTCCTTCGTTCCTATGTGGCCCTTGCTTGGCAATAGATTTTTTTTTGTGATTGACCCCCTGCTGATATATATCTCAAAAAAACCTGCAGTGAAATGAGAGAAGATACAGCTGGGAACTTAATGAATGAGCCATATACTCATTCATTGTAAATTCAAATTAAGTCCAGTAATTTCATTAATAACTTGAAGAAAATTAGTCCTCATCACCCAGGAGCAAATATGCCAATGGTGGGATAAGCATAAACTCTTTCTAGGAGTTTGTCATGTATCTGTAGCTTTTTTGTAGGGGTCTTAGTTCACTTCTCTGATTCTAAGTGTTTTAGTTGCTGAAGTCCTAAGCACTTACATACTGTACAGTCTATTGATTTTGTTCTGCACGCTGCAGCTAACAAAATGGATGAAAGCATATGGTGATAAGACCAGGGGTTCTTCTTCATAGCACTGTACAGATATTGGTTAATTAATCAGCCCAGCACTATTGCAAAATGGGTAACTATTAATCTAATTTTCACTTATCTGAAAGATTTTATTCTTTCTTTGGCAAAAAACCAAGAATACTTCAATTTTGCATGACCAAAATGTTGATGTTCTGACTTATTTAGCATCTGGGACCTCAGCATGCAGTACTTCAATGAAATCATCATATATTAGCATATAAATTAAGCCAGCCTAGTATTCTGAGTTTCTCTAAACAGTTTCTTCAGAAATTAAGGAAATGAATTGTTGCGAAGTTGCTGGCAAAAGCAGGAAGAAGTCTGCTCATGTCACAGATGTAACTGAGTGAAGTCCATCTGGTTTTACATACAGGAACTGAACGAAGTTTTAAGGTGATAATTAGCAGACCTGAGCTCTTTCTTTAAGAAAAAAATCTCCTGAATTTAAGATTACATAAAACATCTCATAAGTAAAAAATAATAAATTGTCACTGTCCAACATATATTTTTACATAAACCTATTGAAGAATGAATTCAGATTTTATTTTATATGTACACAAGTAAGTAATTTACTAGCAAGTGATTTTAGTAGTTCATATAGAATTATTCTAAGGGATGTTTCAGCCACTGCCAAAAATATTGGGCATTGTAAGGAATAATTATTTATAATCTAGTTTTGGACTACACAGGAAGTATCATTTAAAACTCTGTAAATAGCCAGAGTGATAAAGGCTGTCTTCACATTGCATTATATGAATTTCCCACTGTCCAGCTGCAGGTAGAGTAGAGCCTGTTCATTTTGTAAGTAAGAATACATATTTCTGCTTATTGGAGACCTTACTAAATACCTCCATTGAAGATAACATGACAGTACTTAAGGCATTTAGCTGCTTAAATGAGCAATGTAATTTATGTAGTGCCCAGTGTAATTCCTTCAGGAGATGTTTTATTTATTTCTCTTGACAATTCTTTAGAGTAAGGTCCACATACTTCCCTAAGACAGGCAAGATCTCAGAAAAACATACAAATACTTTAAGATGAATTGAAACAGGAAAATGCTGTTTGTTTATTTGGGAGGGGTATGAGAATATTCCAGGGACCAACTCAGGACTCCTGTTAACTCATAAGGTCTTAAAACTATATGATTTTTTTTCTAATCTATCTGTCAACTCCAATGGGGTAACTGTCTGCTGTTTCTACAGAATAAATAAGCATCAAGTTGTCTCTCTCTGAATCCCTCTACTCCCCAAATTACAATAATAAACCCGTAATTTATTACTTATAAATAGCTTGACTTAATATATTTGTTATATGAGTTCCAGGTTACTCAGGAGTGCTGTGAAAGCTCCGAAGAAATATTTTTTTCTTTTTTTTTTTTTTTTATATGAAAAAAAGTCCCACATACTCATTATACTTACTGTCCACTAGGCATAGTTCTTTTGAGTCTTCTTGGAGAATATGTCCTTTGTGCAAAATCTTGGCATAGGAACGTGTATTTGCTGTCTGTTAGCCTCCTATTTGTAGCATCCATCATTAGTCCTCTATTTGGTGGTTCCTTTACAGGTTCATGCTTCAACAGGAGGATAAACAGTTCTTTTCTGCCAACACAGAGTACAGCACAGCCCCTTTTTACTCCAAAAAGGAAGTTATTCCCTCCTTGACCTTTAAAATACATGCTTGCTAAAGCTTTATTTGACTGGAATCTGTGAGGTTGTTCATCAGGTCAGATTTGCTAGGAACCAGGCAGTATTTTTGTAAATGCTTGCATTGGAATGCTGCTTACTCATTCAGAGTGCATACATGGTTCCGTGGGTTAGACTTAGAAAATTGCTGCAGTCTGGTGCAGTGGTACTTCAGCTCACTGCCACCTTTTGGCATTGATCTCAAGGGTTGAATCTTATTGCAGCCAAGTTTTGCAGTACTTCTAAGCCCTACTGTGTAAAGGACTTGAGAAAATTAACTGATCTCTAACTGTAGATCTCAAGGACATTATAATAAAATAATGTAGTAATATAAAAATCAACAGTGAATTATAAATGGCAGCTTGTATAATCCTATTGTACAAGAAGTGCATCTCAATAAGAGTAGAGAATGTGTTTAGAATGCTATGGAACCTACTTTCTACAGTAATACCAACTAGATGTGATTGACCTCAGAGGCCTATTTAAATTACTTCAGTAGGAAGCATTAATATCTTCAGTACAGATTCTAGGAAATGTGCCATATTAGCTTTAACTTTCTTTCACACACTTTTAATAACTGAACAGACAATTTACTAACTGTGTTATAAAAGACTGCATATCTTAAAGCAAAATTATTAAATGGAATATTAACTTTAATCAAATTTCATTTTTAGAAAAGCACTAGAAACTGTTTCAAGTCTAAAACCAAACCACTTCCTCCAAAATTTTTAGAAGACTTTAATTTCTTATTTATGTTGTTTAAAAACTTATTTGCATGAATGCAGCAGTTGTAGAACATCATAAGGGAGTCCAATACTACAAAATCTGCAGATAGAAAAAATAGAGACACTGAAATATGGGGAACTTTACTTTTGTTACTTCTTACTGCAATAATTTTGGCTGTCTTCATTATAGAAAGTTCAGAATTAACTTCTCAAGTTGCCTATAGCATGTGATAAGAGAGAGAAGTAATAATATTTTGATGTATATGTAGATGTCTTTTATAACACATTTGTAGGCCAGTTTCACCAGTTTTTTTGAGGACTGTTCTATTTGCAAGACTACTTAGGGGGGAAAAAAAAAAAAAAAAAAAGCTTTACTAGCTTTTATTCCCTGCAGAGCTGAAGGATTCAACACAGCTACAAAACCAGCTGGAAAAGTTTTGCTCAGAGAAGGTAGACCTGCTTCTGTATGATTTCAGTATAAGGAGTATTCACTAGTGACACAGCTATGTCAAAAGTGAGCAACTTAACACCAAATTAAAGGAATTTTTTATTGTCTGTACTTGGAACAGATGGTACCCTTATTCATTTTGTAGGGATAAATTACTACTAAGCTCAAAACAATTTGTTCACTCCTCAGGACTGTAGCCAGTAGCTTACTATCTACCTACATGAGTTTTCACATCCATCAGTGATACGAAAGCAAAACTCAGCTCTTGGAACTTTATGTTCCTTTTGTGACACTCCTGGGAGAACTTCAGGCCTCTAAACCAATGGATGAATACACACTTCTTTCATTTGTGAAAGAATACTATGGAGGATCATCTTACTATCAAAACTCCAAGCATGATTCAATACACTAACATCCAAGAGTAAGATGAGAAATACAGCATGGATGTTTATTTTTCATCTTGGAAATCCAGTGTGTCATGGCTTTACTCTACTGAACAGCTATCAGGCAGATTTTCTAAAGATACTATAGTACCTAAATGATAATTTAGGATGATTTGTAGTGATCTTCACTCTGGGGTTTGAATTTTTGAGTTTTACTAGCATAAGCCTAAGGATGAGAGCAGAAGAATACTTTGCTACAGTCATAGATCACCTGACACACTAAAATTAATCTTCTAGGCTTCTTATCATTAGTTCCAACAGCATATTCTTCAATGGTGACATTCTTGTCTCAGCTGCATGGGTGGGTTTTCTCATCAGTATCTGGCACTACTCTTTATCTAGCTGCAGGGGTTTTTTTAAGCATTTTCTTTCTGCTTTGCCAGTCTCCACTGCCTTTCTCATTTTCCTTTTTCTCTTATTTATCAAGAGCCTCATTTTGAGGACATCCCCTGCCACGTATACACACATAACTGCAAACCCTGTAAAAGGTGTCTTTGAAGTGTAGCAGCTTTCTGAAGTCTTTAGGTATTGCAAGGGTGGTATTCATTCTTTTTCACTAGTTTCTTTTAAATACACAAGTTAATGTAATAGAAAATTATAGGATTATTACATTTCTGAAATACATCAATATATCACATTTCAGATAGTGTAAGTTTCTTAGTCTCTTGTGATTCAGAAGGTGTCACATTTTCTGAAGCAGATTATTTTCAGACAAATCAATGGTGTGTAAAGCAGTAGTGTACTGACTATTTCTTTCAAAAAATTTGAACTTGCTTCAAAGGACCTACTTGCTTTTCATTTATTAGTTATACTGACTTAAAAAATGTCAGGTTTGGTTTGTGTTTTGGTTTTTTGGGGTTTTTTTGAGAGAAGTGAATGTTTCACCTTCATGTATTTATTAACATTTAACTGTTATTGAAATTAAGACATGTAGAAAACCATATCATACATTGCTGTAACTATTCGTAATGATTCAGGGCCTTTTTAGGCAGAGATGCAAAGAAATATCTGAGGACATTCTTTTCTCATTTTCTGCCTGTCTGCAGTGCATCTCCTCAAGCACATCCTGTTGCTTTGATCCAAAATATAATGACCATATAATGGAAGTAGTTAGAGATACTCTTCTGTTAATAGGTTGATGGAGAAGGGGAGGGGTATTCTGCTTGATAAATGCTGCTCTGTGAAATATGCTGAGATTAAAATTTGCCTATACTAATTTCCTTGATTTATGAGCTCATGTTTTTCACTAGTTACAAAAAGTAATGGTTTCCTAGCTGCAGTGACTGCTTGGAGATACCAAGCTGATGTAACTTACACTATCTTTGCAGTGAAATGTTGCAATGGTGACAAAATTTTGTTTGCATAGCATAAGTAATGCGGTCTAAATTAATGCACCTATCAAAGAGATAGTAAAAACTTTGTCAAGATCCATCTTCCTGTGCTATTTTACATACATTTGTATAAACTTGCTTGCCCTTTTTTTGAAAACTGAAGCTCTGCCTCTATATGTCTGAAGATTAGTGATGGATAGGAGCCAAGACTTGCTCAAGAGTGTAAAGGAAGTACAGGGTAGAGATGGAAACTTGAGCACCTTTCAGATTGTTTTCTAAGGTAGAGCCCTTAATGACAAAAATATTCTTACCCTTTGAAATAACTCCAGAAGATGCACAGACTCTCCCAGTCAGTGGCTGGAATACATATCCTCTTCAGCTGTCATGGATACCATTCTCGTGTTGCCGCATTTGCTATTTCTCATTACTGTGTCTTCCTCTCCCAAAATCAACAGTAAATTTGAATTTGCAAACTTCTAGTAAAAGTCACACTGTTTACCTGTTGTCCCCTTAGTGAAGAAGTGGCTTTTGCATTGAATTTTTCATTAGTCTTGTCTAGGACATTTGAAAACAGTTTTTAAAGATGTTACAGTCTCTAGTTAGTTATTGTTTTCCTGATAACGGAGAAATCTGTTAGTTCATTTAGCGGTGATGAAACTGTCTCCTCTTGTAGGGAGAAGAGCGTTGTTGCTCACAGCAACCGAATAGCTGCACGATTCTGTTGGTGCAGTGTCTGTTGAAATGTAACAACACTTGATTTTGTTGGTTTGCTTTTATTCAGGAGGGTGTATTTTACTCTTTCAACATATACATCCAGCTACACTATTTTGGTTTTGAATATGTAACATAATTTAGAAAGTTATGGTCTACTTTTAAAGAAATATTTTTATAGTAGGACATTAATGCACTGTGTCTAAAAGTAGTTTCCCTAGTTAGTTTTGTGGGAAGGTTATTTTAGAATGTAGTTAACAGTGATGGTTACTGTTAATGCAAGCAGTGCACTAATCTGCACTTCACACAGCAGAATCCTTTATTGGGCACAACACAGGAGTGCAAAGAGATAAGAGGAGGAGCAGGTCTCCAGGCAGTGAAAAAAGGGTACAGATGGCAAAGACTAATGGAAGGTTTTCAAAAGTGGAAATAGCAGTTGACACACCTGACTGTTTATGCATTTAAAGTGTACCCCATCTTCTCTACATCTCAGACGTGCCTGCTGTTTATATTACACCTTATTACGCATTATTTCTTCCCTAAAACGTTCTTAAGGAAACCAAGAATAAATTAAACAGAGCAGTAGTATCTCTTTGCTCCAGCCACCTCTCCTCCTTCCATTTGGTTCAAGGGCAGCAGAACAGGAGGAACCCCAATGTAGCTGTCCCTGGATGCCACTGCTCAGCAGAACACTGTACTCAATCATGAAACTGGCTTTCCAGTTGCCTTGAACAAGGCTACCAACCGACTCAGGTTTCAGGTTTTCCGTCTCTACTGTTTTCTTTGCAGAATAATTTACTGCATATCCTAAAAGTGCACTGAAGTCTTGTAAGTTGTCTCCTGATGTAGACAGGAGTCAGTTGCAACCTGATATTCTGATACTTTTTCTATACTCTAAATAATACAACATATATTTATTTTGTTTAATCCATTGTTCATTTTTAATTAGTAAAGGTATATTTCAGATCTTTCACATACTCCCTCAGACAACATTTGATTGAAATCAAACTGGGTTTTTTTTCCAATACAACATGTTTTAAGAAAACTCTGTAATGAAGTAAGAGTTTTTCCTGGGTTTTTAAAATGTAGTTTTTAAACTACAGTTTTTATATGTACTTTTAAAATTTATTTTTAAAATTTAGTTCCTGCTCTGGAATTGGGAGTTCTAATACAGTTTTTGTGGGTAGCTGAAGGCATCTGACATCTCTGATGTTATTGGGCAGCAGGAATTTTTCCACACTAGGATTCAGTTACACCTATTAGCTTAGTAGGGAGTACTTAGGGAGTACTTTTGATAAGAGAAGTCCTTTGTGGGGAGGTGAAGAGCAGCAAAGGCTAGATTCCAGGAGGCTTTGAATACAGCCCCAACTCCCTATCTTGATAAATTGTCTTTCACAAGCTTCTCTGAGCATCAAGTCTTTCTACACTATCAGTCTGTTTCCACCGGAACAGTGACGATGGAAGCGGAACATTACAAATCCTTACTTCAGAGATGCAATTCAGCAATATCAAATCCAGACCTTTGTTTTTGTTAATCATGTAAAGAAGGAAACAAAGAAACATGCATTCTTTCTGAGGCTTTTACACGCTGCAAGAGTAAGGAGAATACCATGAGGCCTTATTTTAGTGAAGAAAAAGACTGTTAAGGAGGGAGGAGAGAATTACAACAGAGTTCTCCCATTTAAAAGTGTAATTAGTCTTGGACAGAATTCCTCGCCCCTTTCCTTGTTTTTGTCTGTTGCAGTTACCGTACAAAATATGCACAGGAACTACTCCAAAGAGAACAAGAAATAACCAACCTGACATAGCTAACCCAATCAAAGTTTTATAGACTCAGGAAACACTGGCAGCATAATTTATGATAATAGCCATATTAAGCTTTCACCATCTGCTCTGCCCCTAATTATGAATGCCATAAGAACTTATTTCACAGTTAAATCAGTAAGAAAACATTATTCATGCATTTGCATGTTACTTCTACAGTAACACTTATGCAGTGTTCTCATACTGCCTACGCAATTCAGAGCAAGCTGCTAACATCTAAAACTGAACTTCTTGGTAAAAAGTATTTTTCAAATAACTGTTTCAGTGGGAGACTACTTAATGTAAAAGGTATTTTTAAAGAAAAATAAGTAGGAGAGAAGAGCCTTTTGTTTTGGTAATTGTTTCTTGGAGGCATGTATTTATAGTCCATATTTTAAAAAAGTATATTAAAAAGTATATTTTACATACATTTTTCTAATTTTTCATATGGTTGTCATAATTAAAATTAAGCAAAATTACGTGCATGCTCCATGTTTTTGAAAAATTATATTTTTAAGAACTATAATTTTTTTGTTCACAAGGTTGAACAAAATTGTGAAATTAATGTAATAGCTTCTTAAAAATATATATTTTCTGTTAATTCACAGAATTATCTACCAGATATTTTTGCTTACATCTCTAATCTGTGTTCTGTATTTATATAAAATTTCATTACTTCAGGTAAAATTTAAAAATGGATACAAGAAAATTAAAAATTATTACCAATCAATTTGCATGAAGTACTGTTAAGAACTTTGCCAAATCAAAGCGATCAGACAGGGGCCTGTATCTTGCAGTGGAGGATTAAAGTTGGTGATAGATTAAGATTTAGACCCTTTAATTGGTTCTCAGGATATACATATGACTTTAGAGAAGAACAGAAGAAACTGAAAAAACAAGTCATGTAATAACTTGCTAAAGATCGAGCAGACTTTGGACAAGCGTGTTTTTCTCTGCTTTCTTGTATTTTGTTCCACTTGCCCGTTTAGGTGATGTGTGTGATCTCTCTGTGTGTGTGACAGTGCCTACTACAGCAGTTGCGTTAAGTGGTGTTAGAATGTACCTGTCCTCTCCTGCTCCAGTTCATAGCAGAAGATACACATTATCCTCACTGGCGAAGACGAAGGGGAGCAGCTATTTAAGAAAGAAAAATTGATCAATTTACAATGCTCACATGATCAAGTTGAAGACCACCTAAACCACCACCACCAAAAACTCGGCAAGTGAAGCTTATTAGTGGTGATGTGAGAGAAATGGTTTTGAAGGGAATTGACACTAGCTTAGCATTTCATCCTGTGTTGTATGTATTGAGTGCACAACACAAGAAAGAACCCTGAGCTGAGTTCTCCCTGCACTTCAGTCAGCTGCACATCTCTGCTAGCTAGAACAGTGTTCAACACACAAGATAAAGGGTTAGCATTGTATTAACAAGTGTAATGTTACATACCATGTGACATTTGTTATTGTGGATTGTGCCATCCTCTATCCCACACTTAAGGAAAATAAAATAGAGAGATCTTCCCTTTTAGCCACAATACACCATGCCTTGTTTAGCAGTTGAGCCCTTAGTATTTGCTGGGCCTTGAAAGTGGTAAGCATGGTAGTTGTGTGATAAAGAACCCCAGTAGGAAAAAGAGGAGTGATCAGAGTGTTAGACTTGTGTTTAAGGAGTACAGCTGTCAAGCAGTCTGAAAAATGCAGGAAATCTTTAGCAATACAGCACAGAAAATAGGAAAATTAACTGGAAAAATGTAATTGATATTACGTGGTTTGCTGAGGCTGGACAACAGAAAGAAACTTGGCAGAACGCTGGAGTCTTATAAAGAAGGATCTGAATGTTTCTTCTGGAATAATGTTTACGGTCCTGAATAGGATGGAAGGGACCACTTTTTTCAGTGACTTAGTCCTCCGCAAAAAATCAGATAGGTACAGGCGTTTTTTTTATACAACCATAAAGCTTACATGACAAAATAATCAGAAGATACAGAATATAAAGTGCTGCTAAGATGTTAGAAGAAATCAAAGGGATTGCAAGCATCCTAGAAGGTTTTCTAAATCAAAGGAGCAAGTGATGTCAAGAAGTGGATTCCTTCCTATGAAATCAGGAAGGGAACAAATCCTTTGTCATTCTAACTTGGGGAAGAATTATTTCCTTACTCACAAAGGCATATAAATAAAATGCACCAATACTCTTTAAAAACATCAGCTTGACGGAAAATGTCAGGAAGTGTCCTTAAAAGTATTTTTGATTTGAAATAAAAGTAACCCATTTGTTTCTGCAAATAACTGGAGTTTGGTTCTCCAGACAATCTGACATGATGTCCTAACCTGCTTATGTTCAGAAGGACTTTCATTGTAGACTTCTATTTTGCAGACTAATTTTTTTTGATTGTTGGAAACTACTCCTTGAGCTTGTTGAATGTTTTTTTTGTTTTTTTTTTTTCCAAATGGACTCCTATGTATGTGAGTACATCTGGCAGTAAAAAGTATGATGGGAATCCAGTATCAGTTGAAGGCAACGGAACAATGTTTCCCAGTATCAACAGGGGCTGAATTAGGACTTGAAGTAAATCTTAGTTGAACCAGTGCATATAACTTTTCCATTTCTCCTCATAATTTTATAGACAAAAATGCAAATATTTTAAGTGGAGAAAATCCCCTCACAATGAGTACATCAGAGATGGAAGTCCAGGTTACTGTAAATTTTGGGACAGTATAGGCTCCTACCTTTTGGTATATACTTTTGGGATTTATGTGAAACTAAGCCTTTTGAAAAAGCTTTTTCTGTGTGCTCCTCAAAGATTAGTGAAACTTCTATTTTCCATCCATCCACAGTAATTTAAACAGCTAAACAGTACATGTAACTCAGTGAGTCTGAAAAGATTATGTATTTTTTCATATGGATGTGGGCAGAAGCAGCTGGTCATAGAGACTGCATTGCTTGCATTCAGTTTTCTCTTCTTTGTATCCCTGTTGGATATTTTAATTTTAACTGAGGATACAGGATTTAAAGATAAAGTGACATCTAAGAAATTTAGAAGCAGTGAAAATTACTTCTCTATTCTAACCATCCATTGGTAAAACCTTTCCGTTCTTATACAGCACCATTTAAAATATCCTGATTTCACAAGAAAAGTTTTTGTATTTTTTCCTTAGAGTCAGTACGTATTACATTAAATTCTGTGCATCTAGAAAGAAAAAAGGATGATAGACAAAAAGTTGAATAAGAAATGTATAGGTTAAGTTTTGTGCACAGTCTAAGTTTTGATGTAGAGACTGTGTGTTCATATGTGTGAGTACATGTGAAAATATGTTCTTGTGTCATTGAGATAAAATGATATGAACATTGAGAAAATGAATTGTATTAGCTTTTCTGAAGGATCTTGTGTATTTATACTGGGCTATGAAACTGCTTAAATGAGACCTATAATACAAAAACTTGGGGAAAATACATGTTTGTTCAGAGGAGTGTCACAAAAATGATTAGAGGGCTGTAGCACCCCTCCTGTGAAGACAGGCTGAAAGAGTTGGGGCTGTTCAGCCTGGAGAAGAGGAGGCTCCAGAGGGATCTTATTGTGACCTTCCAGTACCTGAAAGGGGCCTGTAAGAAAGCAGGGGAGGGTCTATTCACAAGGGTTTGTAGTGACAGGACAAGGGGTAATGGCTTTAAGCTAGAAAGGGTAGATTTAGGTTAGACATTAGGAAAAAGTTCTTTAATATGAGGGTGATAGATCACTGGAATTGGTGGAGGCCTCATCCCTGGAGACATTCTAGGCCAGGCTTGATGAGGCTCTGAGCATCCTGACCTAGTTAGAGATGTCCCTGCTTATTGCAGGGGGGTTGGACTAGATGACCTTTAGAGATCCCTTCCAATCCATGCATTCTATGATTCTAAGTACATCCAAATCCAGTACTACTATTAAGCAAAATCCCTTCTAAGACAGGACAATACTTGGAGTACTTTAATTACCCACTTTCATTGTCCTCAGTGATCTGGAGCTCCTTAATTCTCCTGGAAACACTATGCATTATACTTTTTTTTTGTACAAACACTTTTAATTAGTCACTAGTTAAAAAAAAGTATGCTGTCAGTGTGCTGTGTTAGCAGGTCAATTTGCTAGTAACATAATATTAAACTGACTTGTTCAAACATAACCTAATTTACCTTCTGTGCTTTTGTTCCCTATTTCAGTTCATAATGTTATAGGTGTCTGGTGCAGATTGCTAGCAAAGATAAAAGTGTTATTAGAAGAAGGAGACAGTTTATGCTTGTATTATTTTGCAATAACTAGTAAGGACAGATTTTTTTTCCTTGTTGTGTTTTTATATTGATTTTCTGAAGTCAATGACAGCACTTTCTGTCATACTACCTAAAGACATGGCTTAAATTTCAGACAGAAGGTGGTCTGGAAATGCTACATGTTTGCTGCTCTTTACCTTACACAAGACAGCCTGGTAGTAACAGCCTATCTGCAATCATTTTAAGCCTTGTGTTCATTTGAGACACCTACAGCATTGATTACTGTAACATGTTGTCAGCTTTGCTGTGTCAGCATGAAAAAATTCTTTGGATGTTGAAAAAATAGAAGACATTCAGTGTGTGCTTAGCACCATTTGTGACTGTAACTTTGAAAGTAATACCATGGCAGCCTATAAACACGGGGAATATTTTTCCCTTTTCTACTCCAAAGAGTATTTCCTCAGTAGGGCTATACAACATTAATAGATGACTGTAATAAATAGAATAAAGGAGCTGTTGAGGTTTTGTGGTTTCTTCTTGTACAAAGATTCTTATCTTGATTGCCAGCATGCATTTTTTAATTTTATTAACTAGCCTCACAGCTGCAAGCTCATGAGCTAGGGGAAAACAAGCCCTTTCTCCTACCTCCTACTTCTCCAATTCTTTTCTCCTTGCACATGTTGTTTTCACTTAGCCCTCACAAATAATGAAAATTTTTAAAATGAAAAATAAAGTGCTACACTCAGACAAATTGTGCAGGAGCAAAGACCAAGACTACAGCTGAGACTAAAACTGGCCAGGAAGAATGTCAGAACCAAACTCTATTAGAGCACACATTGACTGGTGAAGTGCTTCCCTTCCTACTTGTATCCTGGTTGGAGTTGCAGCAATAAGGCTCTGTCAAACCACTTACTATCTATATGTATTAACAAAGCCTTTAAAGATATTATGCATGTATTCTGTATGAGCTTGAAATATGTATCAATTAAAGGAAATAGGAGATGAGAACAGGTTTTTGGGTTTTTTTTTAAATTAACAGTGAAGGAAAATTCTGTTTCCTTTGATTTATTTGTAGATAGCATGCAAATTAAAACCATTTGTATTTGCATCAGTAAAATAAATTAAAGACATCCTAACTACATAGTGAAACTGAGTTAATGCAGAGGCATATACATTATCCTCATCATTTAAGAAGCTGGAAATGCTTTTGAAAATGCATGTCAGTATTGAGGGAGGGTTTGGAAACAAAATAATCAGGACTCCTTTTTAATGTACATCTTGCAGACAAAGTATAGATCCTCTTTTTTTTTAGTTGATACTTTAGCAGTAACTGTTTCAAAGTACTGGATACTTCAGGTTTACATTATTTTAACATTAATAACAGTATTTATTGTTCATTGAAGATTAAAATGTATCAGTTAGGATCAGAATTGTTTACCTGACAGTAAGCTCACTGAACTCTCCCTCCCTCATCTTCACACTCCTCACCAAGCAAAAAAGATCCCAAATCCTATGGTTTCCACATTGCTTGGCAAATGGGAAAAAAAGAATCAGTATTAATTTAATGATTGCACCAATAAGATATGTTAGGCAATCTGATAGTTAGGTCTTGGTGTCTATTTATGATGTTTAATTTGCTCCCCCAGACCAACTCTTACTTGCTCCCCAAAATATGCATAGTCTGGGTTTGGATTCTCACCCTGTTCATTTATTAGAAATAATTGTTCCCTTTTATTGCCTCATTTAAAAACTGATTAAAAGAAAGAAATACTGTGATTTCTAGTTTTAGTTTGGTTTGGTTTTGTTGTTTTTATTTTTATTGAGCATTTTAGTGTTATTTCTTACTGTACTTTGCAAGACAGGAGAAATTCTGCCCTTTTGTTCAGAAAAAGAGTGAAAGCGCCTAGGAATTTTACTGGAATGTGATGGATCTTATTTAATTTTTTATTTATATTATGTTGATTAGTTTCATAGATAATTGCGCAAGACATTTGATTCTCTTAGTGGCTTAGCATACCTGGCAAAATGCTGGCTGTGCTGTGGGTGTGAGCTGCCACAGCAGAATGCTTACACTTGGGCTACTCCTAGAGACAGAGACCATGACTATTAAAGTAGGACAAGTAGGATTTAGATAATACAAATTGAGAAACAAAATTAAATTGGATGTACATTTTTCTTACCAGCCCTTTCAGTGATAATTCAAGGTGGGCCACAGTAATAGTGTGTGTTTATGAATATTTTATAAACCCAAGTACATGGAAATTTGCTTCTGTGGCTAAAATATTAAACTGGAATTTTAGTTGAATCTTGAATAAATATTTCCAACTTTTATTTTTAATTTCTTTTTAGTTATGGTTTGTTTAGATGCATGTGTAAATTTCATTCAGCAGTATATGCTCTGAGAGTGCCTCCATGTGTTTTATTTAGCTAGTGAAATTCTAATCTTCCTTAAGCAGAGTCTAGGGGAGCATTTTTGACTTAGCAGGACTGGCATTCTGACTAACATTACTAATGAAACTAGATAGAGGAAAAAAATAGGATATTTGGATACGTATTTCAAAAATATTTGGAAAACATTAAAAGGAAAGAAGCTTGATAGCTAATTAAAAAAAAAAAAAAAAAAAAATCAGTCTGGAGCAATTATTTTGACTCTTATTTCCCTCTGCCAGCTTTGTTTTTTGAACATGTAGTGTCCCCCACCATGATGTTCACATGTTATCAACTATACATACTGCAGAAATAACTTTTGCTAATCCCATTTGGTTACAATGTTCTTACAGGGTGGTAGGGTGGTAGTTGTAAGAGCCATAGATTTTTTTTTTTTTTAACTGAAATCCTTCTAAATAACATGGTAAAAAAAAAAAAAAAAGACAGCTTTTCTTGTGACATTTTTTTCAGACATTACTATCTCTCATTAACAAACAGCATACCCTGAACACATCCACTGCTTTGCCACTTCAGATAAATGAATTAGTAAAAACATTTTCTAAGTGAGTCAGGAACAGATTGTATGCATTGGTACAATATTCTATAAATTCATAGATGCATTATAGATTAATGGTTTTGATCCCTAAACTAAGCATCCAGGCACAAGATAGCCAAGATGTGCAACAGCTATGATTTACTTTGAGCCTGTAAATCTCATTATCTTTGTGTTACCAAATGTTACATCATTGGCTTGAGGCCTGTTTTGCATAGCATGCACAGCCTGTGAAAAGAAAAAAAGATGGTCCTTATTTTTGGGAGTTATATTTTGAGACAGACATAAACAGTTTGAGACAGGTAATAGATGCCTGATTTCTCCCAGAGAAGTATTTTGTTTTTCCTTGGTTGAATGTGTCTTAGACAGCATGTTAAAGAAACACTGCTTATGTAAACGAGATGAAATCTCAAATCAGTATAAAGTTGGGCTTTAGTGAGCAATAACAAAGAATTGCTATAGCTGACATTAACTTCTGTAGGGCCTTAATAAAACTAAATTCCACCATACTGTGTGATTGAAATGCAACACTACACTCAGTATTTTTCATGAGGTGTTAAAGTCAAACAAAGCACACTACTCTCACCTGTTTTAAGAAAAAACACATGTGAATTTCAGAAAGATTGCTTTCAGCAGCTTGACCATACAAACACCTATTACATCTCTCTTTAGAGATATCAGAATTTTGTGGAATGCGTCCTTGCTCAATGTAGTAATATTGTCTTTGATTACTAATTTTCATCCAAATAATTTGACCTGATGATACATGAGGTGATTTTGTGCAGCGACTTTGTCTGGTATGTCCTAATAACAGCAGTGAAGGTTTTTGTATTTGGCATTTTTGAATTTTAATGCATATTTTGAGTGCAAATTAATTATCCTCTGTGGGCAAAATCCTCTTTAATCTAAATTGCGTATCTCTGCTGATGAGAGATCAGATTCTCTGTAGTGTTGATTAAAAGAGCGAATTTTGACCCAAATGTTTGGACAACTAATACATAGGAACTTCAACTTTGTATCAATCAAAATTCAAAGTTATATAAATATTTATTTTTTAAATAGTCCCAGTAAAAATTCCTGAGTTTTTGTGACTAGAAACTGATATTTAGACTACTACCTGCCTCCACATATGTCACCTTATCTGAAAGGCTAGGACTATGTTACAACTACTCAATGACAGAGTTTGACTTAAGTAATGAGCTTTTCTGGCTTAGAGGAAAAATCATCAGGCCTACTGTCCTATCTCACATAGTGGCCAGAAGTAGATGCTTAGGGAAGACAGGAACAGAGTGCTAGCTGATGAGACTTTCCTGGAACCCTCTCCCTGTTTCTATGAGCCTGGGACTCTTTATTTTTTAATTGCTTTTTGCTTAGGACATCATTATTTTGGGGGACAGGGACAGGAATGCCGTCAAATTCTTAGTTTTAAAAAGAGACCTTAAATGAATCTCAGAAATAAGTGAGATTTCTTGTACAGAAGAAAGATGCAAGTTTAATTTGTTTTACCTAAGAGATATTTCAAGCTAGGCCTTGTTCAGAGTATGCTTTGTCTCCAGTAAGGTTAAGTCTGGTTTGCATTTTGAGATGTTATATTAGTTATGTGTTTTCCAATTTATTGCTTGTAACTTAATAGAAATAAGATGTTTGAGGCTATGATGCTAATTTGGGAATGAGGAAATACAGGACAAGGTCACATACTTGGAGTACTTTAGCCTGGGTCTTCAAAGGATAGTAAGTGTACATTTCTGAAACCAGACAGGCAGCTCCATATTATAAGGATATGGGTCTTACCTGCTGATGAACTATTCCCATTCTCAGACCTAAATGATTGTGTATGTACTTTACATACAAAATAAGGGAGGAAATAGTCTTTCATGTAGGCTGTGCAATACACAGAGATATGAGGCTTAGTTTGCCCAGATATACTGAGGTCCAGTACGCATGCTGTGGCTTCTAAACCTGCTTGAAAGCAAGGTGTGTGGTTAATAAGTTGGTCTTAGAGATGGCTCTGCTGGACCTGCAGTGACTTAGTGGAAATCAATTCAAGTACAGATGCCAACGTATCATTTCTGTTCCCCTTTATGCAGCATGTCCTAGTGCCTGTAGCCACAGGGAATAGAGAGCCAATAACTGAAGGAACAATAATTCATGTGTCAATATCCATTTAAGTCGTAGACTTCTTAGAGCATACATTCTTTATGTGTTCACATACATACTGCTGTGCTAGATGCTATGTCAGGTCACTGCGTGCCTCTAATTGTAATACCAAATAATCATTTAAAGCATTGTGGTCGCTGCTTTTGTTTTCAATAGCTCTTTGTGTATAAACCTACTGACCTATAGCAGTATTACTCAGAGCACATCTAAATAATTTTACATACAAAATACTTAAGAGTAAAGGTCTTATGAGATGTATATACAGAAATTTTCTGCTGATATCTGATGGAAAAGCTGGTGGGGGTAAATGTTTCTACCCATCTTGAATATTTGCTGAAGTAATTGACAGAGTATTTGTCTTCTAAGCAGTTGTTATGAATTGGAGAGGATTTTACTGATGTGTAATCTATGCCTTAGAGACAGAGGGAAAAATCTTTCTAATCTTGCTTTTCAAATGAGGTGATCATCCACTATGGAGCATTGTGCCTGGAACACAACCAGCTGCAAACTACAGATATTTTTTCAAACATTGGAAATGCAAAATCCCATTACATAATTCACTGCTAACAAAACCTCTGATTATCTTCATTATCTACTATTATTATTAAATCCTTATTTTATAAAATATCTCATAATTTAACCTTACAATTTGCTAATTCTTCTTACAATGGCAGACTATTTTATCTTGAAATTAATTAATACAATAGTCTTTACTCTTATTTATTTCAAAAGATTTTTTTATTTATTTACTAAATCTGCCAGCAGTGCAAGTATTCGTATGAATTTGAAAAAGACAGTGTTCTGCTAACGGGAAATAAATGCAACCTTATCCTTTTATGCTAATTGAATCAGGAGGATGTTAATGGCTTTCAGCAATATTTCAGAGGTTTCATCACTAGGAGTAACTGTGCAATTTCCAGACTACTGTTCTGTAGTTTCACTGAAAAAAAAAAAAAGTCAAAAAAAGTCTACATACTAACAACAATTCCTAATTGTTATCTCCTAGTAGATAATGCTTTTGGGGAATGTGTCAATTGTTAATGCCTGCAAATATAATAGCTGTTGTGATTTGACTCATTAGAATGATGCTGTCAGCCCTTTCCTGTAACTTTTTAAATAAAATTTCATTTTCTCCTATGATAAGTGAGTGCCCATGAAACCTTTTATGGGACTTTTTTTGAGTAGTTGTTATTATACACTGTGAATCAAGAAGCTGTAAAATTTGAGTGTAAATGGTTGAGTGTGAACCTGATGCTTAAACTCTGAGTTATTAGAAAGTTAAGCATCTTCATTTTCTTTGACAAATGAGGCCTTTCCAATGACAGACCTCCGCAGCTGCTGTAAATTGACAGTCTCAATATTCAACCACCTTCCCCTCCAGCCAGCTAACCATTTATTGAATGGATACTTATGGGGTGAGGTCCTTCAGAAAGGTGATGGCAATAAAAGCAAAAAAGTTAAAGGCATATTAAAGGCATAATTCTGTAATATTAAAATAACAACAAAGTAGCTTCTCTGTAAATTAAATTGAGCCAGAATGAGAGTTAGTAGCTGTTCAGTGAAACCACAGCATTTCGTCATATGCAGATGTGGTTTAATAGGAGCAAAAGACATTCCACTGCTAATTATCTACTGTTTCTTTTGGGTTTATTGGCGAGGAGGAATTGTGCAGTAGATAGGACTGGTCAGTATATGCTATTTGTTTCCTCAGTATCTCATAGTCTACTTAGAACGCAACCTGATTGCTGACAGTTTTTTTGTTGCAGCAAGGTAGTAACTCAGGACAGTCTGCTCTGTTTTAGAAGCATTGCCTGTGGATTCAGGGATGTGTATTTTGGAAACCTTAGGCTGTTGGGGTATCTAGTATACTGCAGCTGTTGTAGCTTTAGGCAGCATTTCTGCAAGACTGCAACTGAAATAATAACAACATGCAGAAATGTGCGTTTGTTATCTCAGAACTTGAATTTCTCACTCAACTGTCAGTTGTTAAACTAATACAATAAGCATAATGGTGAATAATAATGGATATATAATTTTCTTTCCATCTGTCTGTTCTTTGTTTTTACTTTTTCCAATTAAACACACTTTGTGACTACCTCAGATTCACAGTAGACACAGTTGAGTACCCAGTAAATGATAAGATAATTTTTTTACCTTAGCTACAAAGGAAGACACTAGTGGCTACTCTTGAGATAACTAGTGAGTCATGTTTTTTAATGCCATCTATTTTTAGATGTTGCTCATTCTTACTTCTCCCACACATTTCCCTCATTTTTTTAAAAATCGTTCTTTCTCTGTACTTGTCATGCACATGTCTTGCTCTTTTCTAATTATAGAACCATAAGATGGTTTGGTTTCAGAGGGACCTTAAAGATCATCTAGTTCCAACCCCCCTGCCATGGGCTGGGACACCTCCCACTAGAGCAGGTTGCTCACAGCCCCATCCAACCTAATGTTATGTTTTGATTACATTAAGCATGTTAAAATAATATTTACATAATAAATTGAAGCTCTGAAAAACTAAATAGCACCACATTTATAGTTGCCTTTAGCTGGGTTTCCTCCTGGACTATCCCAGCTGTGCTTTGAATAAAGCAGAAAGCAGGTGGTATAAAATAATATGTAATCATGGAATTGTAAAATGTATGTGCATTGCATGAGGGTGAGGAGTTAAGGTTAAAAGGAAGATTGTGAATCTGGAATGTAACATATTGCTGCTACAGTTAACAAATTTAAATAACTTTCATTGATATCTTAAATTTGTAACTTTCTACTTTATTTTTGTTCTTGCTGAAAACAAGGGATTGTGTAGAATTGGACACAGGGTCAGTGCTGCATGAACCCAGACTGCTCTTGGCACTGCCACTTAGCATCTGCAGCTAAGCTACCAAGCTCAGAGAGGCTATCGTATGAGCTAGAGGCACTGAGGGAACATAGACCACCTCTTCTCTTCAAAAGATGTGCTTGGTCGCTTTCTGGCTTGTCTGTTCAGAGGTTGTAAAGTACTTTCTTTCCTTTGGACTTGAGGAAGCCCCAGACTTATATCTGCCCAGCATGGAGATGGGGAAACTGGGTCTTGATAAAAGAGTCTAAGAAAAAGTTACTGAAAGACATCTAAGTACAATGTTGATTTTGTACTTTTTTTTTTTTTTAACAGACTCAACACTTTCTAAAGGTACTCAGGGAAAAAAGAAAGACAGATTAAAATAGGGTAATTTTCAATGCAATTTCACAGGACACAAGAAAATGCACTTCTAAAGCTTAAGAGGTTTCTGCTTGCTGCAAAGAATGGTGCTTTAAAATGTATTTTCTTATTTGAAGTTTGCTGGTTTTTATTTGGAATAATACTGGTGACTAGAGCTTAATACTGCCATATGTCTAGATTTCTCAGGTGTCTTTGGTGATATTTTTTTTCCCTTCCAAATAGGTAGTCTTTTTTAGGGGCTGAGGAAATCAGCCATTTCTAACTTGCAGGTTCAAGCACCACCTATGAGTCATCTGTGGCCACAAAAATCTCAGAGAAACTGGCACTGGTATATGCTGGACCTGCTGAGCATGCGTTGAGCAAAAGATATGCATTCATTTGACTGTATTTGCATGTATTACTGCACACGCAGACCTAACATCCTTATTATATACAGATGTTAGAAGATCAGTGTTACACAGGCTCACTCTATGTGCGGAGGATCAACATAGAATAATAGAATGGTTTTGGTCTGAAGACACCTTTAAGATCATCAAGTCCAACTGTTAACCCAGCACTGCAAGGTCATCACTAAACTATATCCCTCATCAGCACATCTGTATGTCCTTTAAAGACCTACAGGGGTGGTAACCACCACTTCCCTGGGTATCTGATTCCAGCACTAACATCCCCCATCCTCATTTGGTGTATGCCATTCTACCTTTCCTTCATTAGAGATACTGTGCTCCTTCTGAAATCAGTGTTCACGTGCTTAGTCTATTGTGAGCTACACAGGTGGATCAGGGTTCCTGCACAAGGAAGGATCCCTGCTTTTAGAAGAGTTGGCAGAATGCACTCTGCATCTGGAGCTCTGTATGATGAGTTCTCATAGTGTGGAGAGTCAGATCCACTGAAAAATGAACTTGATGTGAATGCAGTTTGGCCTTGGGGAATCAAATGACTGTAGAATCTGATATAGTCATGGCAGGCTCATGTTCTGTTATCTGTTCATTAAAAATTGCAGTCCCCTGTCCAGGATCAGTCACAATTCATCTTGGCTGACTTAGCAGATGGGAGTCTGTTCAGTCTTCTGTAATGAAAGCCTACTGAGAAATGCTATTAGTGTGATATTAAAATTGCCTTGAAGAAACTGTAGAATTTTTTCAACTTTTAACTTATCTGCTTATTGGAAAAGAGACTTGTATAATTAGTGCAAAGTCCTTCAATCATGAGTTTTCTCATGCACTTGTGTTGAAAAATACTATTCTTTCAGTTGCAGTTGTACTGAGTAATTTGATAAATACAGTTCTAAGCATATGTCTGATTCGAAAGGGTTAGATGGGATTTATTGATTATGAATGTATATAACTAACATATGAAATAGCTCGAGTAAGTAGTGCATTGAAAACACAGCTCAGCAGCAGAGAAGCAAGCCTGTAAGCCACATGTGCTATAATCTAGCCTGATGGTAAATTGCATTGCAATGCTTATGTTCCACTTAAATCTGAAGATGATTTACAGAGTTACATCTTTTTAGAACCAATTTAATACCAGGTAGATTATACTGGAGATCTGGGAAAAATTGGAGGTACCGAACAATTTCAGGGAAGCAAAACTTGTGTGGGAATTTTGTCTAAACTGAAAAAGGGTAGATATTTGAAGTGTGAGAGAAAGGAGATTGAGAAGTAGATGAAGAAAGGAGCCTGGGGAAGACTAAGCACAATAAAGAGGCCTTGCAAAGTAAAGTGAGTATATCAGATTAAGGCCAGTAAAAGGTTCACCTCTAGGTTGCGAGAGCAGGTCTCAGATGATCGTTTGGCTGTAGGTAAGCATGCAACAGTACATGTTTGCTGCCAAAAGAAGCTAACAATACCCCCTCAACCCACAATCCCCTCAAATCACTATACATGTTAAATTAAAAACTGTCAGAGAGCTTGTCTTGCACCCACTAGAGTGCTGTTCATCTTGTGAATCAAGTGCATATGTAAAGCAGTTCTTTAAACACAGCCAGGAATATTATACTGGGTATTTCACTTTATCACCATGTTTACAGTTGTGTACTGTTTCCTATTTTTAATGCTAATTTAATTGATCTCTCTCCATGGGAAGAAAGTAATGAAGGTATCTTTCTACACAGGTGAAAAGATGTAGAAGTGTTAAATTCCATAAACCCTCTCTGCAGCTGTCTGGGATTAGGTGCAAGGAATTCAGGAGAAAGCTAATGACTCTGTAATGAGCTGTGATTATAATAAATTCCAGCTGCAGTCCCCTCGTCCTGTTTCTAGGAGCAGAAGAAATTGGTTCCTCTGTGCATATACTCCTTCTTACTGCCACATAGAAATGCAGCATGTGTTTTCTGGAGATTGATTTCTGTTTCCTCTTAGCACGGAGCTGAGGCAGGGAAACTTCAGAAACATAAAGCAAAACAATTATTGAAAGCAAACATTTTTACTGAGAACCTTGTGTATCTTGATCACTGATCTTGATGACACTGATGGATCTTTAGTGGTACACTGTACAACACAAATCAGCTTTTGCTTGTCTCAGCAAGATAAAATTTCTGAATCCTGAGGAGAGTAAAGAGCGATACAGCAGTCACCCTCTCTGTTCTCAGGAATGCTTCTTTTCTCCCCAGTTGGAAGTTTGAAAAACACACTTGGAGTGGTACAGGATTTTAACCTTACTCTCCATCAGAAGTAGGAGGGAATCTTACACCAAGCAGAGGAAACAACCTGTTGACTTATTTGAAGCCTTTGTTCATAAAATGCCTCCGGATCCAGCAAATCATTACTCCTCTCTTTTTTTCAGAGGACACTGGAGTAGTGTTAGATGAAATTGGAGAAAATACTGGTTTTCTAAGAGCATTCTTAGCTACTACTTACCTATTAGTTACCTATGTAACCTTCTAACACCATAGATTTCTTGAGAAAATTAGGAAAATCATTAATCCCTGCAATAGGTGACTCAGAAAGTTTCTACGCAATAGACTGAATAGCAGAACATGTGGTAAAAATTTGGTTTCTACTGCATTTCTCAAAAAAATCCAAGTACTGGTTTTGTTCTTTTGAAATCTGAATACATTGTGTTCAGTTAATTGTCATTCATGTAGATAAACTAACATCTCTGTGGGTAAGAATATGGAAGAGTTTGGACCTGTGGCCATCAGGAACTAGCACCTTGCTATGTGATGTGAGACAGCTTACAAAAAGCCTAGCACAATTTTAGGTTTTAAAAGATTGAGGTTATGCTTAATCTAATGTATGACCGAAGTATTTTTCTAGGAAGCCTAAGAGATATTTTGAAACAGCAGAAGAAACTAGGCTACCTTGGCTATTCTAATATTTGAGTTAAAATACAGCTGTTTGTTTCCTTGACAGAAAAGTATGTTCAGCTCCATAAAGACCAGTTCTCAGATGTGTTTGAAAACTCTGGCAAAGATGGCAAAGGCTTCCTTAAGGCCAACTAGAAGTGTAGTTGTTGTGCAGAGATTGCTTTTCAACTTCGGTTTCCATAGCATTAAGATCAGCCTTACCTCATGTTGGAAAAACAGGCTTATTTTACCTCCATTGGGAACATGTGCCTCAATTTCAGCATGTAGGGGTAAAGCAGTATCTTCAGACACTGCCTCAAACTGAACTAACTGAAAACCCTTTTCTAATATGTCAGTGCTAGACATGCTTGAGAAGAAGTCCTTTCTCTCCTTCTCTTCACCTATGTTCTCAAAAGTTTCCAGTCTACCACTACTTACTGGAAATTCTTCCTTCACACTGTGTCCCCCAGTGCAGAGGCTGCAGTGTTCAGGAGAACTGCAGCTGCTGTCAGTACCACAGCCCAGCTGATAACCATTTCCTTCAAGGCCTCAGAGCCCCCAGCCTGGCCATTTCCCTGCAGCTGTTGTAGCTGCCGTGCATCAGTCATCCCCCCTTGCTAGGCTTGTGCCCTGTCTAGCCACTGGCTTTCAGCTTTCAGAGTATGGATGAATGGCTTCCTGTGGCATGTGCTGTTATACAGGATCTAGCTGGCAGCAGATTTTCTTGCAGGTAAGTAACATCTGTGAACACTACTACTGGAATTTATAAAAGGGTATCACTGTAGTGTTACTGCTTAAGGCAGTTTCAGAGCCTGTATACTAAACAAAGCTTCTTAGAGGTGGTTGGAAAAACTCCATTACACTGGCTTAAAAAAGGGGTTGTCATCTCCATATGTTTCAGGAGAATCTAAGTCATGACTTTCAAACTGTGCTTGTGTTACATGCTTCTTTATATTCAGGGACACTGCAGTGATTTGTGTGCAGGGTCTACTGCACTGTAAATCTCTTAAGTAAAATTTCCAATAACTAGTAAAACCGAGGCCACTGCAGATGAGATCAGCTCTTTCTCTGAGAGATGCTAATTTGTTCTGCTCTTGACAAGAAATAACTTTTAGTTAAGACAGGTGAGATGTCTGTAGTTCATTCTTGCTTTGCCATTCAAAAACCACTTTTTTTTTTTGTAGCGTTCCATCTTAAATTATTTTAGACATGTTTGCATAGTGTGCTTACACCCTTCCTGATCCAGTCATGCAAGCAATTTATCTTGCTTGTGGGCAGTTTTTCACAGCCTGTGCAGAACATTGTAGTGCTGTGACTAGGTGTCTATTATCTATCCAATATAAAATAAGTTTTGTTTATACTTCAATCACAGTGTAGAAACTTGCTTAGCTTTCAGTAAGTACTATGTTAGAGGCACCACTACTGGACATATATGGCTTGGTGTTCTGAGTTTCTTGTAATTGACTACAAAGTAAGAATTGTTATCTAGTTAATTAAAGGGATAATAGTGGGTGTACAGATCATACTGAGAAAGTCTTCCAAGTATACTAGCACTTCTAATAGTGAGAGGGTGCAGGTAATCACTGGGAAAGTTTGGCCTTCTCTGATTTTTTTCATTTAAGATTTCCCTATTTACTTCAAAGCTTTCTGTCAAGACTAGTTCTGCAAGGTATCCAAAACTAGCAGGAGCTTCACATACTGAGTTCCTTTCATGTCTCCTTCTCTGACTAACATGCATCTCTGCTTTTTATCCCAGAACCTAGAATCCCCATTTCAGGGAAAGCTTAGATTTGCTACATGGTACCACTGCAGTAATCCATAGATGAATCAGATTCCTGCTTTGGAAGGTTTGGGGTTTTCCTGGTGATATCAGAAATTTCCTCAGGGCTGTTTATGAGGTTTTAAGTTACAGCAACTGGATAATTTTTGTTAAATTCATAATGCCTACGAAAGTCATGCCAAGGAAAGTAATCCTCTAGCTCTATAGTATTTTTATTACTCTGTGTGCACTACTCAAGACTTGGGAAACTGGTTATGTCAAAATGATCTTATTGGCTGACATGCCTTTGTTATGTCTGTATAGTAAAGCATGCAGTTGCATGGTGCATTTCAGAAGCCTATGTCTGAGCTCAGTTCACCCCAATTAAGTAACTGCACAGGTCAGGCCTAGCATAATCATACAACAATAAAATGCACAGAGAAACATATATACTGAAAGTACATTGCTTACCTCATCCAGATCACACACAGCAGATCACAGTTTTCAGGCCTGTCTAGAATTAGCTGCTTTCTTTATTTTGACTACTTTTGATGCAGTTTATATAGTCCCCGGTTATTTATTTAGAAGACAGTATTTAGACAAAAATGTGTAATTTAAAGTAGCACAAGTGTTTTGTGGGAAGAAATAATGAACTCTTATTGTAAATGTGTCTGTTTTCCTGGCACACAGACAAGATAGTTTGAAAAACAATCTTGCAGAGGGATCTAGATAGATTGGAGTAATGGGATGAAATTTAACAAGACTAAATGCCAGATTCTATACCTAGGATGGAGTAATGTCAGCACAAGTATAAACTGGGAGATGAGTGGCTGGAAAGCAGAAAGGGATCTGGGTATGCTGGTCAACAGCAGGCTCAAACCGAATCAGCAGTGTGCCCTGGCAACCAAGAGGGCAATCAGCATCCTGGCTGCATGAAACACTTTATAACCATACGGTCAAAAGAGGCCCTTAGCCTTCTGCATTCAGCATTGGTGCGGCCTCGCTTGGAATACTGTGTGCAGTTCTGGGCACCACCATTTAAGAGGGAAGTGAAGGTAAATGAATGTGTCCAGAGGAGGGCAACAAAGCTGGTGGAAGGGCCAGAAGGAATGGTCTGTGAGGAACAGCTAAGGACTTTTGAATGGTCTGGTTTGGAGAAGTGGAGGCTGAGGGTGACCTCATGGCTCTCCTCAGCTACCTGAGGAGCGGGAGGTGCTGATCTACTCTCTCTGTATTCAGTGATAGGATGTGTGGTAATGGTTCAGAGCTGCACCAGGCATGGTTTAGACTGAACATCAGGAAGCATCTCTTTACTTAGAGGGTTGTCAAACACTGGAACATGCTTCCGAGAGAGGTGGTCGATGCCCCAGTCTGTCAGTGTGTAAGAGACATTTGGACAATGCTCTTATTAACATGCTTTTAACTTTTGGTGAGCCCTGAAGTGTTCAGGCAATTGGACTAGATCATTGTAGGCCCCTTCCAAATGAAATACTCTATGCTATTCTAAACACAGTATTTTCTTTAACGATGAGACATACTTAATGGCATCCAGCTAGAAGGAGGTAATGAACCACTGAGTGATTGTTTTTAGTAGCTTTTTTAATAGCAGTGCATTATCCTTTAGTACCCTATGTGATTGTCAGGTTAATAGAATTATTTTCCCTTAGTTTTGATAAGAGCAGGTTAGATTCTAAACGTATGCTTTCAGTACACCTTAAAGAAATGCTTAAGCTGAAAGTTGAACAGAACTCCTGTTTACTGGGTAGCAACCAAAACACAAGTCCTTACTATCAAGAAGAAGAAACTGAAAACTAATTTCAAGGTTCAGGATGAATTATCTGTCAAATTGACAGAATGGATCCTACATTAGAATACATTTAGCATAAATGTATCACCTTCTTTACCTGTTCCTTTCAGTGTGCAAGTAAATAATTACTTTGACTTCATGGTTCCATAACATGAGCATTTTAAAAGTTACATGTCTGTGAATCTGGTTTAAATATCTACAAACACATCCTTTTGACCAAATAAACATAGCAGTTTGTTTCCTGATAATGTCACTGATCTCTACTAATGACCTTTTCCTGAATATGTTTTTCCATCTTCCCTACAGCAATTGCTTAGAAATGATTGACATATAAGGAGCTGGCTATGGCAAACAGGAAACGCCAGAGCACTACAGCCAGCATGCTGGATCACAGAGCAAGAGCTTGCCCTACTTCGTCTCACAATGGAGAGCCTGAAAATGAAGAAAGTGACCTTCCTGTTGAAGATTATGCAGGAAAGGAGGTGGAACTAGCAACTGTCAGACCAGGTAGTCCTACGCCTGTGGAACATGAGTGCAATGATCATAGTGGTGATGGTGACTCCAGCTCTGACTATGTGAATAACACCTCTGAGGAGGAGGACTATGATGAAGGCTTGCCAGAAGAAGAGGAGGGGATCACATACTACATTAGATACTGTCCAGAGGATGACAGTTACTTGGAAGGGATGGACTGCAATGGGGAGGAGTACGTTCCCCATGAGGAACATCATGTTGAAACAGATGAATGTCAGGAAGCTGTAGAAGAATGGGCTGAAGGTAAAATTCAGCACCGAGATGAAAATGAGGTGACAGACAGGCAAGAGTGGCAGGAAGGTCAAGATAATGGCATTCAGATTTTGGAGGATGAAGTGTCATCTTTGGAGATTCAAGACCAAGAAGAAAACATACAGTACTGCCAAAGCGAAGGTGGCTATCCAGACTATTACCCAGCAGAGGCTAATGGAAACTCCCAGGGAATATCGCCATACCATTCCAGAAAAGAGGATGCAGAGCTGGAAGAGCAGGAAGAGGACATTGACCAGATTGTAGCAGAAATCAAAATGAGTATGAGCATGAGCAGTATTAATAGTACAACAGAAATGAGTCCAGAGCACACTGGGACTGAAAACATGGCACATGACTATAAAGAGACTTGTTCAAAGGGAGAAGCTGTTCACAGTGCTAGCAGGCACGAGGGGAGGCCCAAATCACTGAATATCCCATCTGCCTCTAAGCACAGTGGAGATGTCCCTAGAGGTTTTAAAGCAAAGTCAAGAACCCCAGAGGACAGACAGAAGTGGCCACAAGAGCAGGTATGAGGGTTCTCTGCTTAACCTGACTCGGAGGCATTATGCAAATGTTATTTATTCCAAACAGAATTAGAGAGCAGTATTTTTACTTTTTTACTCTGTATTGCATTCACAGCTACATAATTGCATTGTATGACTGGAAAAGGGGCTGAATGTAGTCAATTTAGATAGAGATCTAGGAAAGAGGTTTTGCACAGAGAACAGACATTTCCAAGTAAAACAATTCCAGATGAATGGAGCAAAACTAGTTTATTTACACTATACTTATTCTGCAGTGACACACTAGATAAAAGTAATCACTCACTAAGGCAGGAGCCCTTAATGGAAAAAACCTCCAAGTATTTCAATGCTGACCCCGGTTTCCTTTTCAATATAAGGTATTCCAAGGCTAGATACAGCACATGTTAAAACTGCAAAAAGTAACTGCATATTGCTGTGGTTTTGTACTAACTGGACATATTTTGGCCTTGGCAAGAAGGGAGAAATTGGAGCTTTACTTGTGTCTCAAATGCTGTTAAGCAGGTTTTTTTTTTTTTTTTACAAGAAGAGTGTAGATGTTAATTTAAAATACGCACGATCTTTTCTTGTTCTAATGTTGAGCACGAGAAAAAAGAATCTCGGAGTGAAGCTCAAACTTTCTAGAGGAACAGAAGCATTTTTGTCTTTCGGGTTTTTTTAAGTTTCAAACTGAACATGCTTACTTCCTTATAGAGATGTGTATCTAATTCCCTTTGCTCTAAGGTTAGCTTAGAGCTTTGACTTTTCATCTCTGAAGTTGTATGCAGCTGAATTTTAATTATCTTCTGCAGTGAAGAGAGATCTACCTAAGAGGTAAAACGTGTCCTTACTAATCTGTCACCTAAATACATGTTAAATGAATTATCTTGTCTTATTTTTAATTAAAATGCTTTATTAAACTTCAGGGGTATGTTTCCTGTTTCAAATCTATAAATACTATGATTTTTCAATAGTGAAGTGCCCCACAGTTAAGCAATTCAATTTAAATGATTTCAGTAAAAACCAACATTAAATATGTCAATTCTTCTGAAAAACAGTAAAAGGAAATCAAATGTTTAAGTATGTGCTGATGAAACAGGCTGACATTTATGATAATTGGAGATAAAAAAATCTTAGGGAGGTATTTTCAAATTTCTTATAGCTACAGCAAATTTTTAATATTAACTTTTACATTCTATTTTCAGAATTAGAACCAAATGGTGTAGCTTACTATATTCAGTGCCTTACTGCCAGCATAAAAGTTTTATCTTGGGTGAATAAGCTTGATGATCTTGAATGGATTGAATTGTTACTAGGTATTGGCTAGGAGCACAGAGGTCTAGCTAGCATGGTTTAGACTAATGATGGTCTTTCTGGCACAGTACCTCAGCAGCTGCTACTGGGAGTATTGCTTCTTGTAAGTTTTGAAAGTATTTGCAGAACAAAAGAGAGGAGGAGCTCTTGAATAAGAAAGCTAGTGAATTCCTTTGTATGCTTGAATAAGAAATTGTTGAGGACTTTCCCCCCTGAATGATTACTAATTCAAAAGAGAATTCAAACTAGACTTTCTTTTCAACATCTTTTAGTACTCTTTCAAAGTTTATTTTTGCCAGACTACTAACAACTTGGTCTTTTGTAGCACGAGGCTACTGATATAACTGCCACTGTTGTGAAAAATAAACAAAGGGACCTAAGTATTTCTGAGTTGCCTGTCTGAGCTTTAACTGTTATTTCCAGTCTTTCTTTTTTTTAATAATGGAGGAAGCATTGCTGTGATAGGTAGCTACTGGTTGGCATGTAGCCATTGAGTTTCTACAATCACTCTCCATAAAAAACAAACTATTGTCTAATGGATAGATCATTAAACAATAAACAATATTTCATTCCTCCAAATATGAAGGAAACTAGAGATCCAGGCAGACATACAGCACAACAAGTGCCCATTTCAGTTCAGCATGAAGGGATAAACGGGGCGACAAGACATGTATTTCATTTGTAAGAAAGGAGGCAGTGCAAAGCTGCCGTTGGCATCTTCACTGAAGAGAAGAGCACATAGGCCTCCAAGGCATAAATGTGTGAAGCAGCTTTTCTTAGGGAGATACAGAAGCTCACAAATGGAGACATGAGATCATCCTCTTGCCCCCATCCCAAGCTTTCAGGGATATAAAAGAAGGATAAAAAAGTTAAATATTCTTTGGAGAGCATTACTTGAATGTGTTTATCATAACAACACCAGTCTTTTCTTCCTGTGTTCTGTTCACCTACTACAGGTTGCTTATCATCCTCAGTGTTATCTAAAAATCAGGCTCATTTGTGAGTGAATTGGAAAAAAAGTACAGTATCCATTTCTACCAAAGTGAGTTTTATACTTAATAGGTCCTCAAATGTCCATAACCTGAGGTGTAGCAGGATCTTTAATGTAGATATTGGACCTCAAAGAATTTAGATAAAGTGCAGAGGATTTTGTTTTTCTTCTGGGGTATTCAACACTTTTAATAAAAAAGAAGTCTAAGAGATGGATGCAATTAGTGTACTGTCTAAATGAACCTGTGTCTCATTTGTGAAACTGAGGTAGTCAATACTGTAATTACAATAATTATGTTTTTAACTAGTGAACGGAGAAAAACCCAAGGCCATTTTGAGGAGATTTGCATGTTGAACTTGTTTGCAGGGAATTGGCTTGGAAGGTCCTTGGTTTTGTCATCTAAAAGATTTCAGTTATTAAAAGTGTGCATCACACAGTACAAAATATCATGGTGAGAGGGATGACCCAGAAGCATACATACTGTATACAAAACTACTTTTTGCCCCAATTCTTTAAGCAAGCGTAGATTTGAATGATTTTAAGTTGAACCAGGATCCTATGTGTATCTCAGTTTTTGTAAATAATTGAACAGGAACATGCATTTTTTGGTTTTCTGCACATACTGTGCTGTCCTTAAGCTTTTTTTCGTGTTTATGCTCCTGTCTTCCTTTCCTGCCCCCCATAGGTAGTAATACTGCTGCATGAAATTTCAGGTTAGTTACTAGTAACTGATACACAATACATTTTCACATACCTTTAAAAATATTCAGTTATTAACTCTTAGCCCATGATAAATGCTAGCAATTGTCTTGCATAAAAATTGTTAAATAATCACTAGACAAATGCGATTTTAAAGGTTCCAGTTGCTAGGTTTGCTTTCAGCATTAATCACCAGAGTACAGTAGTAACTTTTAAGACTCAACAGTTTTAGGAGAATGAAAAACAAAGTAAACATCTCCAGTCTTAAATATACATGCTCACCCTTGAAAACTTTGGGGATACTTGAGCTTGCTCCTATGAGCCTTTACTTGTAAATACCTCTGGGGGAATGAAGAAAAGGATTTGCACTAGACAAGACTGAGGGAAACCCAGACTATGTTTAGAGGACGCATTTGCTCAAACTCACTGCTTACTGCAGGTTGTCCATGCTTACATTGAAGAAAGGCATGATGTCTATGAAATTGAAACTGAAGATTTTTGGGCATTTTATGAGACAACTGAAACTTAACAACTTCAAGCCAGCAGTTTCCCCCACCCCCACTGGATATCTGAGTCATCCCAGACTGAACCAATCGTTAAAGTGTCTGACACATGAAGAAATTTTGTATTTTTACTCATAATTGCATTTTATATGTATCAGCTTCATGCAAAGAAGTGGAATATAGTCACATACCCTATTGATGTAATTATCCTGAATTATCACAGTTTTTATTGTAAAAGAAACATTCCTATTTGGAATGTCTGCATCGTGTCAAGTTCAGCTAGAATATTATTGGCTTGGCACGCTAATAATCAACCTACAAACAGATATACTGGGTGGAAAATGAGAGTAGTTGCCTGTTGCAGATGAGCGCTTGTACTGCACAAAATACAAACAAGGAAGGGCTTGATTTAAACTGAATCCTAAACCACAAAAAGACTTGTCTCCAGATCAGTTCACTGCAAAGTATCTTGTCCTGCTTCCTTCCCACAAAGCAGTATGTTAAGGGACAGTCCTAGGCCCATCCTACTGCTCCCTGACCGCATTGGGAACTTCAGTTTCTCCTACTGCACCCATAAGACATCTGCAGACAATTATAGCATTGCCTGTTATTTTACTAATACGAAGTTAATGCTAACTCTGTACAGTCAAGAAGTGCAATTAAAAAGTGGTAGAAGCAATCAAGAAAAAACGTTACCAAAGCATTGTACAGCAGCTGAAATGGAAGATGTCTTTTGCATTAATGGGACTCATAAGTAATTGCTCCTCTTGGGAACCTTGTATGTGGCAGAGTTTACTCTTTTCATCCCAACTAGAGCCATGCTTTTATGAAATACTGGTATTGGTATGGCCTGAGAGCTACTTCTGAGGAGTGGGCACTAAAGATGACTATGGGATTCAACACTTGAGAACTGACTGTCCAATCAGCCCTTTGTTCTTCATGTCTTCTCTACTTAGATTTCAGAGTGCAGACTCATGAGTATGCATATTCCTTCCTACCTTATTTAAACAGATCTGTTTGCCAATAATAAAAGATAAAGCTTTTAACAGCACCAACATGCTATCTTCATCTATACCTTTTTGAAGAAACAGGGATTAGCCATTAAGAAGGAGGATCTTAGAGACTAGTCTTTTTAGTGATGCTTCCCATGACAAGTGAATCCTATTGTTTCTCATTTTTCAATTTTGTTTTCATACCACTGGCATACATTTGAGAACCTAACCAAATATGCTTATACAAAATCCTCTGGTAGGGACCTCACGAGGTTCTGCAGCATTAGTCTCATTTCATAACTTTCATATGAAAGGCTATGCACTTACACTTTTTCAACATGGACATTCAGAGACAGATTAAATATTGATATTAAAATTTGTGAAGGAAAAATTTAGCAAGTCTTCATGTGAGTTTGTTCTCCAACACCGTTGCACACTTTGGTGCTGATACTGTGTGTTGTTTACCTGTAGAGCTCAGTACTGATAAAAATATTTGAGGTTAATTCCCTCCTCTTGGCATGGGCACAGTGCTCTTTCCTCCAATGATCCCAAATCCAGGAGTCGTTTGTCTGTAAAAGATCTGACCCTTAGAACAGCCTGGAGCAGTTAAGATGATAGAGACTTTAGAAAACCTGACTCTTAGGAACGTCTTACTGAAGTTCAGTCTGAGTATTATGGGATGTATTTGATAGAATTTGTAGAAAACACACATGGGTGTAAATGAAGAGTATTAAAAAAACCTTACTGCATTCTTCCATATGTTCTAGACAGCTGTGGGACAGAAATATTAAATGGCTATTACTGAGTGACAGTTCCCACACTTAGCCAGTGTAAGTACTTACTGAAAATTGCTAAACAGTCCAAACATTCTCACACAAAATCAGTTTACTTTTGTGCTAATTGGCTTTTTAGCAATAAACTCCTGACACCAGGAGACAGCGGAATCAATGCCTCTTACCTAAAAACTCATCAGTGACAGAGTATTCTCTGGGAGGCGTAAAGCAGAAGGCAGCATGCACTCCAAATTACATCTACATAAAAATGTGCCATTCAGCACAGCTGTTTCTCTGAAACTCCCATCATGACTGCCTCTCAATTTTACATATATGCAAGATAGGATGATAAAAATAATTTGATGATTGTTTTAATGCTTATTGAAATTGGATAGAGTATTTATTCTTTTGTAGAATGCTTAGATCTCTAAACTTACTCTGATTCCTCTTGACGCCAGTTCCATACTTGTAATTTAAGTTGCTTACTTGGAACTACTGCTTCCGCACATATTCTTCTCCTCACTTGTGACATATGCTAGCAGCACCTCTAAATTAGCACATACATAATGGAATAGAGTGAGCTGCTTTTTTTTTTTTTTTTTTGGTTGTTTTTTTTTTTTTTTTTTTTTTTTTATTGTTTTGTTATTTTTTTTTTTTTTTTTTTGTTTGGTTGGTTTGGTTTTTTTTTTTTTGTCTGTGATCGGAATCAGAAGTCCTTCAGCTAGTCAAGAACTGTTTCGTTCACATTCTTTCCAAGTGTATCCTGCTGGGTTAAATTGCTCCTACCAACAATAACATGCTGCTGATGTTACAGTAGCTAATGCAGCAGCTCAGTAAGGGTACATTGAGCTATTCCCACTACACATCACCAGCATCTATGACAGAAATTATTTCAGTCATGTAGTTTAATGGCAATAGTACCACCATAATAGACTTGTTACTAGGTTACCATCTCTTGATTCAAAAAGATGTTTTAGATGCATCTTGATGTTTCTATAAACATAGCAGTGTTTAAATATCAGGAACACACATGGCCCAATGATAATCTGTCTTCAGGAACTAACAGAAGATCATAGAAGCTGAAACTAGAAACTGAAGCTTTGACCTTAAGTGACATAGTAATACTCATCTGCTTTACCTTTGTTCTAGAGAGACAACAAACCTGGGTGAAAAGTCATTTAGATCTGTTGGTTTACTTGTGCAACAGGTAACTTAAATAATCTAGTCAACCTACCACAAAACATCTCTTTGCCAAGAAGGTTTTTTTCTTCTTGGAGCCTATCACAAGGAACCTTTTTCACTTGGAACCTATCACAAAATATTATTTTACAAGAAGCTTAGTAGTCTTTGAGTTTCAAACTACATAAGCCAGTATACATTATTAGCAATACTGTTCAAATATTATCAAATAAAGAGATTTGCAGTTATGGATCATAAGCCTCATTATTCAAATGTAGTAATAAAACCTTACCATGCCTTTGAGCAGCACTCAGAGCTTGCTTACCAACCATCTACCAAAAGAGTTAACAACTCTGAAAAGACTAATCTTTCATTCCTCTCTCATCAATTTATTCCTCTGAATAAAACTCTTAAGGGGCTAAACTGATGGTTTCCAGTGCTTCTTCAGCACTGACCACCACAGCAGCATTCAGGATCACAGGTGGCAACTTTCAGGAGGACCATATGCTGAGAGGAGCTTTTGACTGAAAAGTAAACCAGCTTACACTGAAGTAAACAAACAGTAGAATTCAGTCATTACTAGCCCTCACCACCAGCTAAGAAGGGAAGGGGTGGGTATAAAGGGAGTCTGGTTGGCCGGAAGGTGTCCTGCAAGATGGGTGAGAGGAGGGAGGCCCAGGTGGCCCTAGACCTGGCTATTAGCTATCAGGACAGGGCTGGCGAAGGCACAGGTGGAGCTTCAGGCTATTTCTGAAAGATGTGCATAGATGCTTCAGTGACCTCCAGCAGAGTCTGATTTTCCCCTCAGACTAAAGACTTTCTGCTGCCTCATGCTCCTTCACATGATACTGGACACTGCTTCAGTACTTGCTTGGAAGTGAAAGTATTAGTAACATCTCACCTTTAATATTTTAATGTTTTTATATCTTTCCTTTGCAGAATCTGACCTCTTACCAGATTCTTATTGTAGGATAAGAGACTTTTAATGTAGCTGTACATCTGTGCTAACATGCAGTCAGTACCAGATTGTCAGTTTAGCCTTAGGTCCTATTCTAAACTGCAAGGCCAGGGTATAAAGTATTTATAACAGCTTATAGTGTTTCTCTTAAATGTGATTTTTCTAGCTATTGTAACACTTTAAACAACAATATAAATTGGAAACTCTGTAAGAAACATGAAGAAAGCAAGTATCTAGTATGGCAATGTTATTTGACATTGCACCTGGGAGTATGAATCAACTTCCAGCCCACACTGAATACAAAAATTTATGTTTTCTAAAAATAATTCCATAAAGAAGTGCCAAGACAGTCCCTTCATCTTTGTTTTAGAAGCATCTCCTTCATACATAACTCTGTATGGGAGATACAGCCTCACCTACTCTGTATAGTTTTCTCCTTTGACACTCTAAGTCTTACAAAAAGAAATGGAAGCCGTTCTCCCTGGACTTCTGACCTTTCCTTCTGGGATACCATGCTGGCAAACATGTATCGTGGAGAGCTCACCCTTATTTTGTAAAGGGTCATCGGAACAGCCCCCATATTTGCAGGCAAATACTGGGCACAGAAAGTCTCAGACAAGCACGGCTCCCCTTGCTAACTACTTGTTATTTTGTGCTACTGCTGGAGGGACACAGGCTGTGCTGTACACTCCAAAGCTGAGAAGATCTCAAGAATATGATATTACACTCAGCTTTGCGTGGAAGAAGTGCTCACAGTGACACCTTCCCTATCACAACACTTTTAAAGAGCAAACTGTTAACAGATCAGCCAGAGGTGGAACATATTGTGTGCACAGGTGAGCATAAAAGAAATGGAAGAATTCCTTGTACCTGAGATTCTGCATAATTAGACGGGGGCTCCTAAACATGTAGTGAAACACTGAGGGGAAAAAAAAGCCTTCATGTGCAGAGACCAAAGAGTAAGTAAAAAATACTTACATGACTTGTAGAGGTGATGTCATTGATCCCAACTCATTATGTATTTTGCGCAGGTTTCTCTTCGGAACCTAGGCAATATACAATAACAACATAGATACTACATATGTGATGCATCTATACTAAAAGGCTTGTTTATATTCCTAAAATTCTGAATTAGGAACTCCAGTAAATTACAGCTATGTATAAATCAAAAATGAAATGTTATTGAAGTGTTTAGTCATATTTTATATTAAGAGTACATGGAATTATATATAAAACTATTACCAAAGAGCATGGTCAGTATTATGATCCCTCAGGCTGAATAAATCCATTAACATTTAAGATTTGTAACGGACATGTTTCAATAATGTTTATGGCACCCAGATTATGCTTATGAAACCAGCCAACCAATTGTTTATATGCAGGTGCTTTTTTAATTCAGTCAAGTGTGTGGTAATCAGAACTGACAGAGCTTTAAATTATTAACGTTCTGTGGTATGTAATGGAGTTAATATATTTGCTGTCACTGTTTACAGCTTAATGTATCTTCATTGTGGCCATGTCATCTTCTCTGCTTAAAGCATACTTGATCTAATCCTACTGTTCTAGGGAATAATGTATGATTATTATTCTTATTTTATTAAAGTCCTCTACATATTTCTTTACTTCATTAATATATTTCACTGCGCATCAACATGTATTGCTCCATATTAGTTTAGCCATGGAATACAATTATCTTTGTCTTGTCTCAAACAGAATAACATTTACAAGCAGGGATATGGTAAGCTGCTTAGCTACTACAGCCACGTAGACAGGGCACTAGGCAGTGCCTCCCCAAGGCTTGGTGCTCTGTGTATACCTCAGATAATGTCTTTCCTACGATCCTGGAGTTATGTTCACATGTAACATTCAGGCTGACCCTTTGAAATAATACTGGTTCTGTGTTCTCCATATGCACAGTTGTTGATACAGGTTCTTATTTGTGAAGCCTTACAATGACAGTGGCATTTAGGCACTCTTTTTTTTTATAAATTATGGGGAAACTAGGCAAAGCAGAAAGTGAAATATCCTAAACCGTAAAAATTGTTCCAGAAATTACCTTGGTTTTCCAGATTCCTAACACTGAAACTCTGAGTTGTGAAAACCTCACTTTCTTGGTATGTATGGGACACGGCTTCTCCCTTGCCAGGTGCTGGTGTTCTATGACTTGTGTCAGGTTTGAAGAAGAAATTCTGCTGACAGTATTGGAACTTAGAAGAAAAAGAGTGTTCTGTAGTTTAAAGACATATTATTTTCCTTGTGTAAGGTTTTATATTTTCCCTTTTACATTTGTTAAGAAGCCTGAAGCTGTGCTGCCAGCATCCTGTAGATTTCCTTGGCCTAAAAGGAAGGAGATGCCATGAACAGAGAATCCTATATTCAGTGCTAGGATTCTGTTTTTCTGATCAGAGGTGGCCATTAGGACTATTTTGATTTTGTCCAGTACTGAGAATAAACAGATTAAAAAGTTCTGACTTTGGTTTCTGAACAGGTTGAACATGTCATTATTTGGCTTAATTTCATGTGAAAAATTCACACTGAAATAAAATAATTTAGATTAAATTGAAATCAGTGGTGTAAATACTACTTAATAATTGAAATGTCTTGTTATTTAAAACAAAGTAGATATTTCATTATAATTAAACAGCTTAAAATTTTTGCATGAATCTCATGTTTGCTAAATTATAGTAGGAAATTCCAACTATTATATCATATTATGGCATTTCAGTATCAGTAATGAATATTGATTGCACATAAATACATATAATTAACTACCACAGAACAGCTTCATGACCAACGACTGTTGTAAAATAATGGAGAACATGCTAAATACAGTTTCATATATTAATTTTATATTTATTTACATTTTCCAAATGTATTTTAATTTGGTGAAAATTTATTTACTGTCTTTGCACCATTGACTTCCACTGAAATCTAATCTTTGTTTTGAAGCTTTTCAGAAGCCAAAAACATTTGAAATCCTTTCTCTTTTTTTCTTACAGGTGTGTAATGGTTTAGAGCAGCCAAGGAAGCAACAGCGTTCAGACCTCAATGGACCAGTTGACAATAATAATACACCCGAGGTAGGTACCTTAGGCTGCAAGGACCTTTCTGCTGCCTGTCTTCCTGTGGTCTGGCTGCCATGAAGGAAAGCAGGCACTGAATTATCAGTGTTCTCCTTCTCACACACAGATAATTAGGCTCTGTTTCTTTTCCTGAACTGACAATAAATAACATGTCTCTATATTCCAAAAAGTCTTTGCACTATACCCACGAATTTGTTGCTGCAACATTCATTTTATGTAACTGTCCACTACGTGTACTTAAGCCTAGTATTTTCTGATGACATACAGAATAGGGAGAAAACTTCAGGGGTTCTGTTTTTGGTTTATTGGAGAGCAAAAGTAGCATCAAAAAGAAATTGGCTTCTGCCTTTTCTCTCTTCCCCGTGCCCCACAATGTCAGTCTTTGAAACCAAAAGACTGCTTCATTCCCACAGGAATAATTCTCTTTAAATAACCCCTAATATCAAGCACATCTTTCAGTGCTGAATGCTCAAATGATTCACATCTTTTTGTGTGGCTTCTGTGGTAAGATGTGTCCTGGCTCAGACAGCTGTGAAAATGACACAGTGATAGGCAGACCTGCTCTTGTCACTGAAGACTGGAGCCAAGAAGACATCTAAGAATGCAGAATGAAGTTCTGCTTGAGGCTATACATAATGAAATTAAATTCAGACTTAAAAGCAGAAGTCTGTTATCACAAAAACATGTAACATGTATAGCCTGTAGCCTGTTACATTAATGAAGAGGCACATTTCTAAAGCCTTATCCCATAATGGAGAATCAGCCTCTTTCCTGGAAACAAGAGTGCCTGAGGAGGCTGGCAAAAGGGAAGGACTGTATCTGTTCATTGAGAACAGAGACAGTAGCATAAAAGGAGCCCTGCTGTGGCCCCTGTGGAGAGAAGTGTAATGCTATGTACGGTGCAATCAGGGACAGTTCTTGTTATTCACTGACCCAGAATCTTGCTTTGCAAAATATTGATAAATGTTCTAAATTTGAAATTTGGGATGTCAATAGGCAGTGTGATCTAATGGACAAACTACTGCTGGTTTGTATTGCTCATTTGATAGCTGGCTTCGTAGGTCACTTTCATGTTCTTCACCCCACGCTCCCTTATTTTTGTATGTGGTGGGATCTGCTTAAAATGCTTTGGGATACCAGGTAAAGTGCACTATGTAACAATCAGGTTGGGCTAATTGCTGTGATGTGTTTCCCTGTGCTAAATTGTGCCTATGCAGACATTATACTGAGAAATTTGATTATTTTTAAACAATGGACAGCTGTTTAAATATAGTATGAATTCATTTCAGTTTGTGAAAATGATGTTGTTACAACTGTACCATTTTTATTTCTCAACAGACAAAGAAAGTGTCTTCATTTCCAAGTTTTGTTGATGGTAAGTGTTACGTCATCCGTAGTTAAAGTAGAATAAAATGGAAGCATATTCTTTAATAGAATTTAAAAATCACAGTTCTAAAAACCAGTCAAACCCAAGCAAATATTGCTGAAAAGTTTAAGTATTGAACGTTTTCATCTGCCCCTGTGGGGGGACTGGTGATAAAAAGGAGGAGCAGAGAGATCTCTCAGAAGGATTAAGGTGAAGATTAAGACAGCTACAAATCTGGAAGGGGGTAAAAAAGGTGGTAACTGTGGGCACCAGCTGGTTGGAGATTTATGAAAGTATAAGAGCACCCTACTCTTCCTGGCCCTGTGCAGACGAAGGAATCATTTATCTGTTCAGAGCAGCCCCTATATCACTTCGATGTGATGCTTGTTACTGCACTCTGGGTATGTCAGTTGCTGGCCCAAATGGAAAGGTTCTAACTTGACAAAAAATTAGTAATGCAATCCTCTGTTTAGGAGAGCCATGCTTTCATGTGGTTCTCAAATCTCTTTAGCACTGCTATTATGTATTTTCTGTTTGGAGAAAAATAAGTCAATGTATCAACACAAAAAGACGGACAGAGATAAAATGGGATTATACTGAAAAAATATTATCATTCTCTGATTCACAGACAGCTGAAGAACCTTGTATGGGGAAAATGTATACAGCTCTTCCTGCAAAGGAAATGTCTATGCTGTAAAGTGAGAAAAGACAGTAGGAAACCTGTAAGGATCTGACCCTTTAGGTCTGCTGTGAACACACTTTTCCCCACAATGGACATGAAAAATGAATGTTAAAAACTTCATTTCTAGTGGTGTTCTTAACTCAGGGAAAACTTACTATGATTCAGAATAATATTATAATGCCCAACACGTTTTTACTCTATTCTCTGATGTCATCAGCTTGACTAGCAACTTCTGGTTTTAGTCATTTCCTTGAAGAGCTAGAGCAAATGGAAAGTTCAAAGATTGCCCCTTTTATGCACAGTGACATCTGAAGGAAATTACATGTAACATTTGGCATGTACTGGCTAACAGGCCTTAAATAGAGGTAAATTAAATGCATTCCCCAAAGGTGGCAGAGAGAAGGAAGCAAGCTGGTACTTTGTAATAAGCTTCTACTGCTGGTCTAGTGGACAACTATAAAGGGAGGCAGCATGAGCAGGGCTTTAAAACAGATTGAAATATTCACCACTCAGCAACGCTTGCAGATAGAACTGTGCATTTTAACTTAACGTGATGAAAAGTTATGTTTTTTTCCTTCCTTGCCAGTGAACTCCCTACTCTGTTGGAAAGGGGTCAGTATACTCTTTTAGATGGATAATGCTTTTTTTTTTTTAGTTCAATTGTTTTGCTTTCTCTGATGTTTTTTCTATAGTTGCACAGTAAGGGAGGATAAGCTATCTATTAGGCTTTTTCTATTGTAGGTATTATTTGGCATTATCTAATACAAATAAATATGTAGCTCACTGGCAGCTTATGATAGCTAACATGAATGCTTCCTGAATTCAAAGAAAAACACAGTTTTTAGTATTAATTTGTATGTAGACTCCCAAACGGAACAGGACCCTACTGCACATAAGAAAATATTCTGTCAGCTGACACTCCCTCCCTGTTCTTTCCTGAGCTTTGACGGCTATACTGTAACCATTTTTCTTTGTTATATTCATATTCAGCTGCTCAGGCACTTAACTTTCAGCGTGACTCCTTAACTACAGTAGTTATATCTATATTAATACAGACTGTTCATATGCCATGTGGCCATAAGAACAAATTAGATAACATGCACAAAAAATACTGGGAGATGTGTCCTTTTGCTGTCGGAATTATTGCAGTAGTGGTACTGCTACAAGCTTGTAGTGGCAATTAGTTCTATGTTCAGGGGTTCTGACTTTGTTGCTCTCTCTCTGTCCTATCACCATAAATCTGATTCCCTTCCATACTAATACCAAGGTGAAGTAAAGAAATCAGCCAAAATGTGAAACTTGCAGATAGCCATTCTGCAAGGTTACACATGTCTTGTGTCTACTTACTACTTATGCAAAATCTGCTGCAGTGCCACACACCTGAAGGTCTCTGTGACTTCATGGAGTATGACGGTTCTCAGCAAAAAGTTGAGAGTGCTCCTTGTGCTCTGAGTGTACTCTGAATCCTTGGTTACACAGGATTTTAGACAAATATAAAAATATATTCCTAACAGATTATTAAATTCAGTTATGCTGAATTATTGAATTGAGTATTCTTTTTCTTATTTTATGAATACAAAATAGAAATTAATTTAAAACTGTTTAGACTTAGTCTACTTAGTCTAGAAACACGTTTATACTCATAGCATTAATACATCAGCAGAAAACTAATCTCTGTTGCACCGATGAGACTGCAGAAATGTACAGTTAGATTTTTCAGAAATAGCTATGTAATGTTTAAGCACCAATGCTCAACATAAAATTCCAATCTTTGCTCACATCGAACTAATCTTGAAGTTTCATCTCTTTCTTTCTTCTTCCCTTCCTCATCAGTAAGCATTACACACACTTACAGTCAAGGGCGTGCTTAAGTGATCTGATGAGCTGGGACCTCAGCCAAGTCTGCACTTTCATATTATTTAAAGCAGTCAGAGATAAGGGAAGAAAACACTCAGGTAACCTAATTTGACCCTGGCAATTTTCAATAACATGGCATCCTTCCAACAGATGTCTTAGTTTACCTGACAGTTGTTTACATTGCTTCATGATGGGAAATGTATGTTGGAAATATTTTCTGCCCATCATGCCTTCTGTTGTTTGTTTGTTTTTCAACAAATACTATAAACATTTAATACATGCTGTTGTGTTATACAAGAATTTGTGGCTACTATAATGATTCTGCAAAAAAGCACTTTCTAATGCTATGAAGAGATGGTGAAACTACATCCAAACAAAAAAAAAACCCCCAAACCCCAATCTTCAAAGAATTCAAATAAACAAAATTAGAATTATAAAATTGCTTAAAATCCTAGATTATTTCTATGTTCAAGAAGTCTTTCAGACAAATTAGGTAAAAAACATCACTTCTGTCACCAAACAGTCAAGACTTTGAGAGAAGAATTTGTTGTTTCCTTTGTAACAGTCATCAAGTTCACAGACCTGTAAGATATGGTGGGGATTTCTGTTTCATGAGTGGAGATGCTTTCAGTGTATATGTAAAAATAGATTTCTAAACGTGTCTTTGAAAGTGCCTTTGACATAGCCTATCTATGACTTGGAAATCAAGACGAAAATGACTTGCTCAAAGATGTACAAAGCACCAATATATCCGGATGTGGGCTAAATTCCACTTTCTTGAAAATAACTGAAAACAAGCTTTCCTGAGTTCAGCCAGAACTTTTGGGATAGAAAGGAAGTATATTAAGGGCTTCATTAATTTTAAATAACCAGCACAGCAGCACAGTTTGGTTTTTTTGTAGTTGACATTCTGAAGACTTAGAATTTTGGTTTTTAGCTTGATGTAATAATGACTGTATTTGAATTTCTACCAATAATTGCAATTTTAATTGTCTTGAGACACACAAAGTATTTCAAGAAAACTAATGTTAATTAACTACTAAAGGAGGTTAGTTATACTCATTTAAACATTATGTGGTTAAGAGTATTTCAGACTTAAAGCAACGTTGATTCAATTTAGCCTGGTTTACTTAGCCTGAAGTGAATGAAGGAAAACAAAATTAAAGTCATTTTAATTTTTAATGAGCATGTTGATATGGGTATCAAATGAAGTTTTGCTAACTTAACATTAAATTCACATCTTCAGTTAATTTCCCTCTTTGCTACACTTGAAACAAGATGCCAATATGATGCAACATTAGTATGTTGTTGCGTGCTGAAAGAAGTACAGATGTGTGAGACTTAAATTTTAGGCCTGAAAAGATATATAACATCATCAGAAGAGGTACCATATAAAATACGTCGTCCATCTGCTGAAAAATGTAATGGTGCAAAGATGTGAGCGAAGAGGAAGAGAGTTTTTGGGGAATCTTCATTTTCTCTGGTTTTATTCACTGCTAGAAAAACAAATAGCTCCATTTTGGGTGAGCATTCTTAGTTAATATCAAGTATCTCTCAAAAAATGCAGGACTGGTGTAAATACATATATATCTATGTGTGTGCGTTTATACACTTTGGTTACTGAATTACAAAGACTGGGGTTTTTTTGATGGGGGTTGAGATTTCTGAGTGCAAGGTCTGCATGCAAATATAGGTGTCAGCAGCATGATTTGAAGAAGAAAGCCACTTTTAATCAAGCTAATTTTCTATTGGAAGACTTCTAAATTAGAATTGGAAAATGAGGGATAGGAATGCTCACTGTAAGATATCTGTGCAAACCACTATTTCAGTAAAATTCATCAGCATAATATGCCATATATTTTTCTTTCTCCTCATATTAATCTCATATATTAAACTGTTTATAAGTAAATTGAAATAATCCACTCTCTGAGATTTGATTTTATTTTTTTAAATTAGCATCAGCATCTCCCTCCGGTGTCATTTTTCTCCTCACACATGAGATTGAAATACTTCAAAAACATGTGTTAGCAGCTTGGCAAGTTGATACAGCTCAAAGCAAATTTCTTTTATAAAACTGTTGATGAACAGGTTTTTTTAACAATCTCTACCAGCCTGGGAACTGTATTTTTCTATGAGTCTCCAAATTCAGGCCTTACACATGATGAAATGGCATCAAGATGCCTACTTTTCTTGTTTGCTAAATTTTTTTGCAATGTTAAGTTTCAAGGTGGACTTTTGCTGAAGCAAAGTACACCTTTGTGCTTACTCTTCATTAGTATTTTTGCCAGAGATAACGTTTGGGGACTGTGTACTTCTACATGGAAACAGAAATATGTATTCAAGCAGAAGTTTAGCTCATGCATTGTGACAGTCATACATGTAAAGAGTAAGAAAGCTATGATAAAGGATCCTATCAGCATTTCTGAAACTTGCAAATAATTCCAATGTGTTATCAGAGCAACACAGGAAAAAAATTCCAATTATTTTCCTCTAAAATTCCACAGTCAAACCATTATGCAATGTTTTAACTCCTTTCTGTTTGTTTAATATGTTTTCTGGGGAAATAATTATAGTGAAAAACATCATTTATTTTCCGCTGGATTTCTTCACCACGTTGTTCAAGCCTCAATATCCTTCATTCAGTTTCTCATCTCTCTGTCCTCTTTTGAAAGGCAATAACTGTAAATGTCTCATGTTAGTTCCAGGACCTTGTGAACCTGAAGACCTCATTGATGGAATCATCTTTGCAGCCAATTACCTGGGCTCTACACAGCTGCTCTCTGAGCGCAACCCTTCAAAAAACATAAGAATGATGCAGGCCCAAGAGGCAGTCAGCCGTGTTAAGGTAGGGGATTTTTATGGTTTGGAGAATACTCTCTGCTCCTTCAACAATTAACCTGTAAACAGTACAGGATCTTCAGCTCAAACCTATTCTGAATTGCACTTATGTGAGTATAGATCTAGTACTGTAAAGACCATTAATTTCCAGTGCTTATTATGAAAATACATATAGCTTCTCTGAGGAACAAAATACAAACTATTCCAGAGCCTATTCAAAACTGTTTGGAAGCTGTATGAAGAATTCAAGTATTAAGAATAAATTGCAGACTACAGTTGGGAAATACCCCAAAGCATAGGATAGTTGTTTTACTGTGGTTTTCCTCTTATGTCATTAATTCCTTCAACTTACTACAAATTGTGACAACTACTCTCTATATATTGAACCATTACTTTTTTAGGACAAGAAGATTCATTACCATTGTGTTTGGATTTTATGTTATTTACAGTGAGCAATTTCTCAGTAAATAACATAGCATAGACTGCTTCATACAGCTGTGTAAAAAATTGCACTTTTTTTCTTAATAATTGAAGTGGATTTTTCTTTTAAAATTTTTGAGGATCTGCTGTAATTATCTCATCTGGATAAACAAGTGGTTAGAAAAAGGTAGCTGTAAGTAGTAATACCAATAGTAAAATGATGTGCTTAGTCAATAAAATTTAATAGGTAAAAATTGCACATTTTTGAAGGAAATCAGTTTAGGAAAGTCATTTACTTAGCAAGAGCTTGTTATGACTGATGTGGCATTTACAAACAGATAGGAGGCAAGTAAGGTCCAGTTCTTTAAACTTTCCAAACCTTTGAATTTCTATTTAGCATATTGTGATGTCTCAAGTGGTTAGTAATCGATTGCTATTAACTCCCTAAAAACTTTTTAGTGTATTAATAGCAATCCTAATCTGTCAGGGATATTTGACTATTTAAATAGTCATGGAAGAGAGCTTGAGGTATGGTCTGTTCAACAGTTAAATGTAGATGTATGATTAATAAGGATAGAAAACATTGCCTTTAAAATAGTGTACATACTGTCATTTTAAATTTTGCATATTTAGCAGGATAAATGTTATGAGCAGCTGTGACAAACACTCTTTGGTACCAATTTTTTTGTAATAAATCAACAACATGCATAATGCCATTAATATCCCATTATGCTTGAGGACTGCGTAAGATAGAAACAAATCTTTCTGTCTTGCACATCTTTCTCCCGCTGCCCCCAAATTCTTAACAGTCTGAATTCACAGTCAAAAGGCTTCCCTGACTGCCCACACTGTCTTTTCTCTTTCTTTGTGCGTACATCTGTCTGCATTCTTTTTTTATGCTACTCCTCAGAGGATGCAAAAGGCGGCTAAAATCAAGAAAAAAGCGGTGTGTAAACTGTTTTTCTTGAATGCTAATGTTTACTTACATTTTTGTTGTACTTGTTCTCCATGGAGTGTTGTGTCTTTCATTACGGGTCCTCATAAAGTTGTCATTTTGGTTTCTTCTTTGTTAAGTAGTAGAACACTGGATGGAGTAAATTAACTCAGTTTCTTCATTGCTCATTTGCTGGAGTGCCTGTCTGCTGCTCTTCTTCTGTTGAATACCTGTGATTTGTTTAGTTCAGATATACAGTCAGTGTTATCTGGAAGATTTTTTCTTAATATAATGCTTACTTTTGTTTTACTAACCAAAGCAGGAAGATGTGTTTCCTGTGCCTGTGACTTACTGTAGATTTATGACATTATTGTCAGTATTTTAAAACAAAACAAATTACCTGGTACTAGCTGGAGCAAATCATACAGGAGACATTTCACTCAGTTAAAAACTATACTTCAGTTAAGTAAATACAACTGACAAAAATATCACTAAAATTCATCTTGCTACTTGTGATGGTTTTGGATGAAAGCAATAAAAGTAATCTCTGCCAGAGTGTACTCTTGCTTTGTATTTTGCCAAATGAGACTTAATTCCAATACAACTAATCAACGAATTATAGGTATAGCTAAGCCTTTATAAGTACAGAAAAGAGCAGCAAATATATCATTCTTTGTACTATTTCATCAAAGAAGCAGTCTCTGACCAGGAGACTGATGCTTGCCTTTAGCACAGGGTCGTACAGTCTGCCTTTTTTGTTTTGAGGCTGCTAACATGGGTGCTGCTACATACCAGTCACAATTGTGCACTGTGGGAGAGTAGCCTGGAGGAATAAATAGGTTCCTGCTGGTACCCAAGGGTATTAGGTAAGCTCTTGGATGCTGCAGTGAAAGGTAGCACCTGCTTTGCCAGGACTCTCACTCAGGAAGGCACGTGGCATTACACTCTAATCCCACTTGCTCTGTGGCCGTGTTTTCCAGTGGCATATAGAACTGCTTCCCTAGTGAGCAGTGCTCAGACATCGAGGTCTAGAAGTCAGCTGATGGGTCTCTGTGATATGAGAGAAATAGTAGTTCAGCACTCAGTTCTTGGTTTTCTAGAAGAAAGCTAAACTAAAAATTTAAGAAAACCCTAAACCCCACCACAGTACTGAGCCCAGCTTGTACTTTTTTTGGTGAGCTCACTGAAGATAGCAAGGGCTGAGCAGCTGATGGAGAGTAGGTCCCTTTCTCAATTCTCCTACTTTCTCAGTTTTGGTGCCTGAAGTACTGAACTGTATCGATGAGACGGTGGGGAAGAAACAGCCATACTCTTACGTCTGGCTATAAATAGAGAATTTCAGTGCTTGAGCTGTCAGTCCCATGGGCTCTGAAAATGCCCACAAAATCTGAGGATGCTTCACTCTTTCTATGCAATAAATGCATTCTTTGCATGTATTTAGAAACACCTTTGAATAGCTGTCTTTGTAGTGGTTTTACAGTACAGTTGCCTCACATCACATTATGCTTGAAGCGATCAGTGAATTTGTCATTCTAGAGAGGAAATTAAAATTCTCCTTGTAACAAAGCATCTGTCTTTTAGACTTCAGAGGGAGATTCCCAGGCCTTGACTGAAGTGGATCTGTTCATCTCCACACAAAGAATCAAAGTTTTAAATGCAGACACACAGGTAAGTCATGATTAAAACTCTTATTAAAGAATTTTACCTTTACCTTTGCTAAATTTGGATAAAATCACTGTTGTGACAATACTCAGAAAGAGCAGTTAGATCTGCTATTCTTGCAACACTTTCCATTTACCAATATAGTAAAACTGACACTGAATTTGCTTGTTTGATATACTGGAAAATGCCTGCACATTGCTGAGATCTATAATTCAATTTTTGGAAAAGATTCACGTCTTTCAGGATGCATGTACGTTGTTGCTCTGAAAGTTTCAGTACACAAATCTACAGGCTAACAGGGAAGTAATTTCATTCTTTGAATAAGCTATTTGTATCTCACCATTTTTTAATATTTAACCTCTAATTTATACATAAATCACATCTGAACTGCCATTCTTTTTGCCTAATGTAAATTATTAATTATTCATATTTAAGAAGCATCTGAAGGCCACAGCAATGATCAGCCTCATCCTCTAGGAAGACATATGTATTCAATAAGAAGCAATTTTCATAAGAAGGATTATTTTAAAGGAATTTACAATTAAATACATGTAATTTGTGCATGGATCCCAATATTTAGTATAATAATCTCACAAAATCTCTTAGACTTTGATCATACTTACAGAAAGTGTTTAAATTTTCATTCTTAAGAGAGGCTTTGAAAAGGGAAATTGTAGTGACATTTTTTGCTTTAGTTTTCACTAAAAAAAAACTCCACTGTATGCAGCTAACAGCAGTTGAAAAATGGTAAGACCTCAGGTTACATTAAAGAACAGACCATTTAGAAAGTGCTTAGTTAAGCTAGATATAGCCAAACTAGAAAATTCATCTTACAGAATTTGGTAAAGTGGTTGGAGAGATCTTATGCTATCCTTTCAAACTTACAAAGGTAGTATTTAGTCTTTTTCTTTTTTTAGTAGAGGAACAGACCAATGATTATAAGTAACTTAACTGTCAGAAAGTTATCCAATGAAAGAAACCTTTTGTAGGCAGTTTGTGAGTGGAGATGAGCAAGAATCAGCATAGATACGTCAAAAGTAAATCATGTCAAGTCAATCAGTTTCTTTTGTGATGGGGAATGTATTTGTCCAGAAGAAGAAGAACACATCCCCTGTGGACTTAAATAAAGCTTTCAACTCATATAGTATTTTCTTGATAGGTCTAGCTACAGAAGATACAAGCAGGTTAAAAAATTCTGGAGCATACTTATTTCCAGTATATTGCCATATAGATGGCAATATAAAGAGATAGAGAGCAGGAGGAGACTCACAAGAATGTTTCTTTAATGTAGTACTGTTCAATATATTTGTAAACAACTTGGAAGATGGAAAGAGAAAATGGTTATTGAACTTGTACCTTGGTCTATAAGATCAAAGTTCAGAAATGTCATGACTGAAGAAATCAGCTGAAGCCATAGGAGATATTTCAGTAAAGGTAAATGCAGCATCTATATTTAGGATTTTTTTTGTTTTCAATTAGTATGTTTTTCTGACAATGCAAACCATGAGGCACCTACTTTGTCCTGAAATTTAAGAGAGCATTACTGTGTTGTACTGTAAGGATAATGACAGTATCTCCAGGAAATGGAATACTTTTAATGTAAGATGTCCTTAACATGCCACTAGAAATCCCAAGAGATAGTGTCAGATGAGGAGTAGGATATCCCATCTAACATGGGCAGCAGTATGTACAATCTGCCATCCATAAATTGTCCTGATACTGCATTTTATCCATGATAACCTATGGCTTACCCTTTTTTTACTTCATCATAAACATGTATCATCCAGGGAGTATGCTATCAAAGCTTATGACTACTTTTTGCATTAGCAGAAAATAGAATGCTAGTAATTATCAGTGTAAAGATGACTACAGATAATTTTGATAAATGAGCAGATAGAGTTTACTGTGTGAGTGTGTGGTAGTAAATAGGTAAGTTCCCTTTGTTGAGTCTTAGTGGAAGTCACTCTTTCTCTTCTTTAAATAGTTCAGCATTTCAGCTGAACATCAACCCTTTTTAAAAATAAAAAAGGAAAGTCCTTTGAGGCAGACCACAAACCTTTGTCAAATTCTCCTGATTCCCTTGAGATTTCTAGTGATATAAAATGCAATGCACCATGAGGAATGGTGTCTAGTATGAGCTGTTCAACTAGATTGAAATAGCAATACTGGAAATTATTATAATTACAAGCTCTCTGGCATTTGACTGCAGCTTTTTGCTTTCTTTCAGAGAGCTGTAATTGACTTATTCCCATGACTACTTAGCACTGCTGTCAAAATGCTTTTGCAGTTTGGGCTTGGTAATATTTTTCAGTGCTAGTGAAGTTTCCTGACTGGTGTAATTACTATAGGTCTACTTCAGCTGGTGTGGCAGCTGGCAGAGACAGTCTGTTCTTTCATGGCTTTATCAATTATATAAACCCTTTTTCTGCAGTGTGCCATCTCTGTTTTAATCCATCTGTAGTGTCATATAGTGCACATGAGGCAGCAGCTGATTTGAAAGGTAAAATTCTCAGTTAAAAAATGACATGCAGCAGGGCTCAAATGCTGAATTGCACCAGTACAGTGTATGACCACACTGGAACAGAGACAACACTGGTGATTCTGTTGCCCTCACCAACACTAGGAAACGTCACCGCTGCCATTTTTTAGTGGCTTTTGCATTTGGTTACTGAATATATTCAGCTGAAAGTGACCACCTGTTTAGTATACATGGTAGAAGCAAACTTAGGTTTGGCCACATGCCCACTTCATGTGTGAATAGTTTGGCCCTGTGCTCCAGCTTTACAGGCTTGCAGTGCATGAGAACAGCAGAAGTATCACAGCTGCCTTGCCCATCTTCTTGCTCGTTCAGTGAAGGTAGGAGTGAAGCAACTGGGAAAACTATCAGAGAAAAATGGATAGAGATCACAAATGTGTATGTGCAGAGGCTCTGATAGATGATTGGTTCTAGAAAATCGTCTGACTCATTAGGCTGTCTAATTCACACTCCCACAGGACACCACTTGAAAGCCTAGAAAAATGCTTAGTCTCTCCCCCTTCAGCTGTTCTTTGGGTTTCAAGAGGGACACAAATGGGATTCTAAGAGTTCATTAGAAAGAAAGGGAAATTCTGAGAAAGGAGAATCTGAACAGGAGAAGATAGAACCGGGATTCTGAAAGAGGCCATGAGAGGCTGAATTTCTAAGGACAAATATAAAGATAGAAATGACGGAATGGAGGGGAATAGAAAAGGGATGAGAGAAAGAATAGAGAAGCAGATGGGCAGATATTGAAGGATTCATGAGAAAGTAACAAAGGAGGAGGAGAAACGGTGAAAATTAGCGATAATGGAAAACAGAGGGGAATGGAACATGGAGTGAAAAAGGGAAAAGTCAAGTCATGAGTTAAATCAAAAGTAAAGACATGTTTACAGTCAATATATATTTTTTGCCTTATTACTAACTGTAATTTCATTAGGAAAAAGGTGGGCAGGAGTGGAGGAATGGCTGCTTGCACTCTTACAAAGGGAAAATGCAAAAAAAACCCCACCCTTTAAGTAACTTCTGTGTGATAAGGACAGAAAGACTTACGGCAGGCGAGATGAAATGTATTCATTTTCCCAGTCCGTTCACTCTTGGGTACACTGCACATGTGATTAGAGCCTCACAGGACATAGTGCAGACTGCTGAAAAGCAATTATCACTGCAGAGCTCCTAAGATCCCACTGAGACATGTCCCTTATAAAACATTTTTTCCATACTGAGAGAAGTGCTATAAATATTCCCGAGGCCCTGCAGCCCTTAGAGACACCCCCCAAAACATCTCTTAACTATTGTCACTTTTCATAGTTTAGGGATAGGACATTTTATTTCAAGCCTGAGAAGAATTTTTACAGTACCTTTATGGGCAGTGATTCTTCTCAGTAAGACAGGTGGTTCTAAGAAATTTATTATTTCTATTTTTCAATCTCTGTCAACCTAAACTGTACTGAAATATTTAAAACAATTACTTTTGTTGACTTGAGCAACAGTCTTTCTCTCTTAGGCCACAGAGATTTGTTCAACTAATGGTAAACTAATACTTTGGTATTTTATATGAAGTACGTGGCTGCTTATGTAATGATGAAAATCCTGTATTATCTCACAACACATTGTAAGTTTCTTGGAAGATCAGTTACCAAGGAAAACCCTGCCACTACAGACACAGCAAGGAAGGTATCTCAGTCATCTAATATGATTGAGTTAGATGAAAACTAACCTCATGCTGCTTAGTGGGGTTTTCACACCAAGAGCCACTAGCAAGTAATTACAAAAACCCCACAACAAACAAACCCCCCCAGAAGGCCACCTGAGTTTAAAAAAACCAAAACAAACAACACACAAACAAACAACAAACCACTGACAAACCTGTAGTCATTTTTTCTTTCTTCACGTTATAAATAGCCATGTATATTTCTTTTGACAGATGCCAAAAGCAGCAGAGACAATCTCAGTCTTAGCCAAGAACCAAAATACTTTAGATACCAGAAAGTAGTTTATTGATTTAAAACAAATAGAGATTACTAAGTAAAGTGAAACAAATTGATTAAATAATAAGGTTGTTTTTTATTCCAGGCAGAATTTGGTGGATATTTTCAGCTATTTGGGCTGGGGGACCAGGAACGTCCTCAGTTAGTTTCATCAGTAAAACTATTGTGCTTCTGGTTGAGCAATAAATAAAAGTGGAAAACCCTCCAAACTGACCAATGACCCCAGTAAGAAGGAATTTTCAGACGGACCCATTCTGGTTCTTAATGAAGAGAACGGTTCATCTCTACAGTGCAAAACACATAAAGAAATGATAGAAAACAAAGTTAACAAACCATGATTTGCAGGTACTTTCTTGGTCTTTGTTTCAATAGAAAGCTTTATCTTAATTAAAATAAGTACTTAGCATAAGGTTTTAAAGTAAGCAGTAGCATCCAGTTTAAGAAACCTATAAAGCTCAGATTTGAAAGGTCCCATAAAAATAGGGTTTGATTCTTCTTTGCCTTAAAACAATTGTGGATGTTCAACCAACGGCAACAAACGGAATTCAGTGCAGCACACCAGCTCTGTTCTGAGAACAGGATTAGTTACCCTGGCAGCCTGCTCTTGAGCCTCCTGCAGTCTCCTGTCACACAAGAAGTGCACACACTGTGTGACCGTTGTAACAGGACACAGGTGTTTTGCTCATGTGATGGCAAAGTAAAGTGTGGCTTTGAAACTGAGAAGGAGCAAGGGCTGACTGCTCCAAGTACAGAGGACCAGCACCTCACTTCAGCTCTTGATGTGTGGGCCATAGTGGGGTGAGGAGGGACAGCACAGTCCCATAGTGAAGAACAACATACAGTTTATGAATGTCTCCTCAGGAAGAAAGTAAATCAGCACTACCTTAATGTATCATTTTATGGCTTCTATGGGTCCTTATAGCTATGTGGCTTTTTTCAGTATTTTGTCTAAATTGTCATAATATCTGCCAGATAAGCATTACTATCAGGAGTTATTATTAGCTTTTTTCCCCCTAGGAATTTCTCAGTCTTCAGTAACTGATTTTTTTCAAGGCACTTAGAGGAAGTGCAGTCAGTCACATTACTTGATTGCATGAACATTCTTACAACTCTCATTTTAAACCTAAATGGTTCTTACCCTTCTGGAACGTCTTCCATAGCAACATGCCTTTCTAAAACTTAGAGAAGTTGTAGCTTTTTATTTATTTTTATATATAAAAATTAAAACAACTAAAGAGAAATCAGGTTGCTTATACAATACCTTAATAAAACCTGTACAAAGGTAGAAATGTCTAAAACATCAGTGTAAACAAGTATATAACTCTGTCGTTGCAGTAAAAAAGCCCCCAAACATCCCAGTAGTATAGATCTTCATTATTGTGTTCCAGTAACAATCATGTTTTATTTGCTCAGGCGACCCTTCCATTAAAGCCAGTTTCTTGAACAGCTACTATGCCTTCAGTTGGACTTCAGGCCCATTGACTGTGTAGGGATCTGGGCCCATAGAAAGTATGTCTGTAGCTGTTGTCATTCTCAAGCAACAAGCCATATAGGAGAGTGAAGATGCATCATTTGAAAATAACAGTGGGCATGAAGAATGGAATGACTTTATATTTCTCTGCTTTACGTAGGAAACAATGATGGATCACGCGCTGCGCACCATCTCATATATTGCTGATATTGGTAACATTGTGGTTTTAATGGCACGACGCCGCATGCCGAGATCAGCTTCTCAAGACTGTATTGAAACAACACCTGGTGCCCAGGAAGGAAAGAAGCAGTACAAAATGATATGCCATGTCTTTGAATCAGAGGATGTAAGTAAATGGAATTCAATTTATTTAAACAATGTATGTTATTTAGAGAATCTCCGCTCTTATGTCTCATTTCTTGAATTTTTGCTGTCTTTTCTGAATGAAGCTACAGGTAATCTGTGGAACATTAGCCAGTTGTTTGTCCATACTCATCTGTCTTTTCTGTCTCCACAAATCCATGTTACAAATTCACGTCTCTTCCTAAGTCCCAAAGTATCTACTCTTTGTCTCATGTGTTACAGTATCGTTTATATTCTTTCAACAATGCTTCTGCAGATGCTTTAGCACCTAATTATTTGGAGTTGTCTGGAAGTCCACAGCTACTCACAGCCAAAAGTAAAAGTAATTTACGGATATCAAATTCATTCTGGATTAAATCCTGTAGTCCAGCAGGTTGGCACATAATGACACACACACATCTCCAGACACTTGACAGTGAGGTGGAACTGTTCTGGATCTTTTCCAAACTGAAGCTGAGAACGTTTACCAACTTAGCTGGCCTGGCACAAGGTTGCCCTCTACCCAGTCCTTATTCCCTTATGGCTGGCTTACCTGTAGGTAGTATACATACACAAACATGCGACTTGATACTGTGATGTTTAACAACACATTCAGATGTTTATTTTTCAGCTCTCTTTTTTCATCCCTAGTAAAGATTATGAATTAGAATTTTTATCGAAACCCATTAGAGCTAACAAAATTTACTTCTTTATAGGGTTTAGCAGTTCTTAAGGAAGAATTCACTCTCATTACTCTCTCAGAACATCTATACAGCAGAAAGCATAATTTCAGACCATAAGGTATTCTGAGACCCAATACCACATTTTCCCTAAAACACTTTGTTAAATTTCCATTTAAAAAAGGAGTAACTACTTTGGAATTTTGGTTCTAATTTTCACTTGCATCAGAAATACCAAAAATGAAAGAACCTGAAGCCATTCTCAAAAACAGATTTCAGAAGTTTTGGTTGCAAAAGAATTTAGGACATTTCTTCTGCATGCTGTTTTGCCCCTGTGAAAAGTGCTGGCATGTCATGCCCTTACCTCTGGTGGCAAAGGAAGATAACCTTGGTTTACTGCTATTGTACATCCAGGCTCGCTTTTGTGGTGAAACAGGTTATTTCTGTCTCAGGTGGCAGATCAGGGGACTTCAACTGAAGACATTTATGGAAAAAATACCAAGCTAGTAAAACAGAAAAAGCAAAACCTGAAGTCTGTTTCTGACTTCACATTTGAGATACAGGTATTAGTAAGAGGCAGTGCTAAACATTTCTGACCATTGTTAGGAATACAATTTCTGTCATCCCAATTAAAAAAAGGATCGAGTTCTTCGGTCTAGACAGTCATAACTCACAGGTTGCATATTTATTGAGACAAGCAATCATTTTCATTATTTTAAAGAAATTAAGCCTGTAAAGGAGAAGTGGCATTGTCTAAAATTTAGAGTGCTATACTGAGTTTATTGTCAGACCTAGTTATCTCAGCCCTGCCTCTGCTTTTCTGTGGTGACCTTTTCAAGCAACGTAATTACATTATCTCTAAGGCTGAACATAATGGTGAAGATTTTCATCAACATTCATAAAAACTTGGAGCTATAGATGAAATTAAGACACAATAACTGGCTGTTACTAGCAGTAATAGAATAGAATATGCCATCTAGATGTGTTGGTTTTGAGAATGTAGAATGGAGGTGAAAGCAAAGGACTACCTACAGAGAAAGCAATGACACTGAAGATTGAAAAAAAGAATAATGGAGTAATGTTCTTGATGACTTTTGTATTACTGTACTACTACAAACCTTTTAGTGTATTGTTAAGATTTGAAAAGATGGTTTAAAATATGAAGGAACATTTTGTGACTGGATAGGGTAATTATGTCCTTAATTTTCTAAAATGTTTTTCCAATCAAGCAGATTGGTGCATTTCTGTAATGCAGCTCCTATTAAATAAGAAAGCCACCTTTTAGCATCAAAGAAAACACTATGTATCTGATCAGTAGATTGCAAGAAGATTTAGATTTACAATGGTGTCCAGAATGCCCCGTGCATTCATAAGGCATTTACCATGTACCTGCTGTCTAAGATAAAGTGTGTTGTATTTCCAAAAGGTTTATAGGTTTGATTAGCAATATTTTTAGGGAGTTACACTGTAAGATGCAGTTAACTACTCCTCGGGTCATTGGGAGCTATTCATACCCCCTGATGACAAAATACGAAACTCAACATGGCGTCCTCCTCCTGTGAGCTGCAGTAAACACGGAACAGGAAAAGAAAAAATAAACCAAGTGTAGAAGTTGACTACAAATTCCTTTAGCTCTACCTCCGTTCCTCTGTGTTTCAGTGCCATCTAGTGGAATAAGAGAGTAAATTTTATGGCAGTTCCATATTCCTGTAGTTGACTTCTGCAGTGTGCCGAATGTGAAAAGTTGTTAGTATTATAGTCATCATCGTCGGGTTCTGTAGATTTCCTTCTAATGTATATGTGTTTCTGACACATCCAAATACCAGTCACTGTAATTTTCATTAACTGTACCCACTATACAGCCCACTGTACTGGGAATTCATCTTTTATTGCGTACTGGAGTAAAATGCATGCACAGGTAAATGCTCCAAAATTTAATAGACACAGGGGATTTTTGAAGTGTTGTTCTTAACGTTAGCAAACTGTAACAATGGCTCTGGCTACGTTCTTGAAGGCATGCCTGAAATTGCTACCCAAGGTGTTAACAGGAATAGCACAAAGGGTCAGTAGGGCTATTACTGGTTTGCTGTGAATGTGAGACAGGTATCATGGCAGGAATAGGAGAGCAGATGGTTTTGTTGAAGCAGTGTTTTCAGTCCTATGAGACCAAGGTGGAGAAGCAGCAGGAGATGTGACAACCAAAATCATCAGTGCATACACGTCTGTAAGGAATGTGCAAGCAGAGTACCCGTTCTCTCAGCACCCCTGCAAATACACTGATCAGAAGCAGGGTTTGAGACAGTCTTTTCTCTGAGCTCTGTTCCATATTGGTACAAAGCCAGTACTCTCCAGCGTTTATTGGAACGAGTGCATAAAGAGCATATGGCCGCTTCCTACTGCAATGTACTGCTGAAAGGAGACCAGCAGGGTTTTTAAATGGAGCTTGCAATTTGATTTTGGATGCAATGGATTCTTTCTGTACAACTGACCTTAAAGTGACTTTATATCCACACTAACATAGCAACTTTGAAGGATCCTTTATTTTGACTCTTATCTTAAACGTCTCTCTTGTTTTTTATGTTTTCAGCAGTAAACTGTTTATCAGTCCTTTCTCTGAGCTGTGCTTTGTTCTATATTCCAGGCACAGCTGATAGCTCAGTCAATTGGTCAGGCTTTCAGTGTGGCTTACCAAGAGTTTTTAAGAGCCAATGGAATTAATCCAGAGGATCTCAGTCAGAAAGAATACAGTGACATCATCAATACCCAAGAGATGTACAATGATGATCTCATACACTTTTCTAATTCAGAAAACTGCAAAGAGGTAAAGTAGTTTTGGAATTTCCTTTCTGATTGATCCATTTTTTCAGAGGGATGTAGTTCTCATAGAAATATCTTACAGCATTTTAAGGATGACTTTACATCTCAAGATGTGTTGCTTCATCAATACTGTGCTACTAAAATCAGCTTTAACAGGTTTTAGAATTTCTTCCATTTATCTTCAGGGTTTCTCTGCTTTCCTTGATCAAAACAGTAATGAAGTACCTTTACATCCAACATAGATAAGCTCCGTGCTTTTACCAGTACACAAGAACAACGGAGATGCTAGTGCTCAAATTTAGGTGCAATAAAGCAAATAACGTTTGCATTTTTTTTTCTTTTTGATTGCAGCTCCAGCTAGAAAAACAGAAGGGTGAAATTCTTGGGGTAGTGATTGTGGAATCCGGATGGGGATCCATTCTACCCACTGTTATCCTGGCTAACATGATGAATGGAGGCCCTGCAGCCCGTTCAGGAAAACTAAGTATTGGAGACCAAATTATGTCCATTAATGGGACCAGTTTAGTTGGTTTACCTCTTGCAACATGCCAAGGGATCATAAAGGTACCCCAAATTTACAACTGTATGTGCTGTAGATTGTATGCCAGCAGAGATGTAATACTCTGCCAAGTGATCCTTTATATTTCCAGCATAAGATTTTTCATACCACTGCCAAAAAAAAAAAAAAATTTAAAATAAAAAGATGTCATTAACAAAAGGTAGACACAGAAAGAGAGATTCAGGGATGATAATGTACAGAAATATAGGGCTGTAAAATTTGACTGCAGCTTTGTTAACGGACTATAACAAATGAGGCCATATCTGAAAATGTTACCTAAATTAAGTTACTTAGCTATCTTCAAAGTTTCAGGCTTCTCCATAGCCTCCAAATGAAACTTCTGCAGATTAAAATCTACTATGTTTCATTCAGCTCCATGTAGATGAAGTAGATGGAGGCTAGTAGACTGCAGGAGAGATCAAGTGAGTATATGAAGATTCTTCAGACACGATGGCATCTCAGAATGCTTAATCTTTAACCACCGAGACTAAATCTAATGTCTGTGCAAATTTATCAAGAGCAGCAGGAGATTAATTAGCCAGATGCTGGTAAAGGGCAAGCAGTAGTCACTTTTGTTTTTTCTTGAAAACTTTCTTGAAGTTTCTGTATTAATTAAAGGCCAAGCTTTGATATGTTTGGTTGGGCCAAGGAAATAAATGAAACAGAGATACAGTTAACAACAGATTTCTGTTAACTCTTGCTGTTCTTTCTTGGATCAGCTGCTTTACATTCTTGCAATTAGGAAACCAATAATGAAAGATTAAGATCCATTTCCAAATTACTAACTTTTGGAATATCTTACAGGGTCTCAAGAATCAGACGCAAGTCAAACTGAACATTGTCAGCTGTCCTCCTGTTACTACTGTCCTTATAAAACGACCAGATTTAAAATACCAGTTGGGCTTCAGTGTACAGAATGGAATTGTAAGTTTCTGTGTTCAGTGATTGAGTTTACTTTTTTCTTTGGTTTTCTTCCAAGAAACACACTTAAGTACTGAAAAAGTCCTTGCACATGACCTCACTTTTTGTACTGCGATCCTTAATTAACCAAAACCTTATAATCACATCTCTGAATAACATAATGCAAATCGACCTCACCAGGACAACAAGTACTGCCATTCTTGAGGGATTTTCCTACATCACACAGCCACAAGGTAGGTAGCCCAGACTGTGGGTGCAATACCTGGATCAGGTAATTCATCTCTCATTACTGTGCCAGAGTTGCAAGGAAAACGGTTATACTGAAACAGGTTTTTACTATTGCAACATTCCAGTATTAGCTCTGATCCTGTTTCTCTCTTTCAAATTTGAGCACATACTAAGACTTCTAATTTTTCTTTCACTGTGTGCAATTTATTTGGGTCACATGGTAGTGGTCAAAGGAATGTAATTGTGACCTCTGATGAAAACTAAACACCTCTCACTACAAGTAATTGTACAGGTTGTGGCCCAGGTATCCCTTCTCTGCATGCTGCAGTTTCCCTGTAATAACAGCAGCAAACAGGAGAATGAACGTGGCAGGTAACACTTACCCAGTGCAGTTCATTGTCCTCCTCTTGTAGTTCTTCCTTCGCAAGCCATTCTCCTATACCTTTCCAAAGCAAACTCCCAACACAACTAGCTCATGCAGTCACCTGGCCTTTCTGGTGGCTGATGATAATAACATTAGGAACTGTCTGTAGTGCAGGACCTTCACCATCTCCTCTTCCTCCAGTCTAGGAAAAAAAAATAAAAATTGGGCTGCTCACACAGAAAAGTGCATCACAAAGAACTGTGGGCACTGGTCCCCTGTTCTGTGAAACTCATCGATTGAAGTTGCCAGATTTCTGTTTGCCACCCTTGGAAGAGTAGCAGGTAATTCCATAGGATGTGGTTTATGGGTCTTACTGTGCTTTAGCAAACAGATGACTCATCAGTAGATTTCCAGCTCTGCTGGCCATGTCTTAAGTTATTATTGTACCCACGTTTTTCCTACCTAACATCACATACCATGTTGTGGTCACACCAGAGACTGGTATAAGTAGCACTGCTACAAGCCTTGGTCCAGCTGGAAGCACTCAGAAGTCACACCTACCCTAAGCTCATGTCCTTCAGAAGCAGAGGTCAAACTATTTGTCATGTTCAGAATTAATGCTCTGACACTGGAGTAGAGAGAGGTCTGTAAAAAATTACAGAAAAACTAGGCGTTTGGAATGTTTCTGTCCTCCTTCGTCAGTGCTTAACTTTCTTTCCCCATATGTGTATATGTATGTTACGTTTGTATGTACACATGTGGTTATCGCCAGTAGGTCACTCTGAGTTAGCAAATCCCAAGCCTTGGTATAAAAAGGATGAAAGGGATGGGATCTGGTTTTACTGAGAACAGCATGTGGCACGGTACGAGGCATTGATTTATTTCTTAATTGCTGTCCTTTGTAGATGGTAGTACGGTCACCTGGTGCTGTGATAAAAGACAAAAAATGTACTTCAGGAACAATGAGAAATACTATAGTACATTTATCAACTAACTCTTCTAGGAGGCCTGTCACAGCACTGACGGGGAGTAGGACAGGTGGAGCATTAGGTCAGGGCTGGGGAAGAGAATCGGGCCAGGGCAGATCAGAAGCAGCATTTCATGTCCTCACATGGACATAGACAGTTAATGGAGTCTGTGAGACCATCCATTCATCTTGTCCCAGCTAATCATCTCCTACATAATTGGAGACCTAGTTTAGTAAAGTCTGCAGACTGCTTGCTCTCTTGTATGTTGTGCTCACACCATCTACTTACTGGTTACTTCTCATATTCACCACAATAAAGGGTCATAATTCGTTCCAGTTAAATGAGCAACATTTAAGTTTACCGAATTCAGCATTAAAAATCCTTCTCAACACAAAAAGGAAAGTCTCGTAATGTATTTCCCTTATGAAGAGTCTATGTTTGAGCATGAAAGCAAACGAACAAAAAGGAGAGAGTAACATCTTTTGTTAGACTGCTACATGGACAAGCTTCTGGATGTGTAAGCCCTTCCCCAGATAGCACCTTCTTACTTCATGTAACATTTGGAAGTACAGCTCTGCAAAGTATGTCTCTCTGGTAGTTTGACACTGAACTTAAAAGTGGTTTTGTAATTGCAATTGTTACAAATTATGACTGGATTCAGAATATAATATCCTTATTCTTTGTTGGTTCAGTATTAGCACAACAAAGAAATAAATGGCTTGCCAGAATGGCTATAATTAAATGTCTCCTACTGCTATGCCATTGCCTCATTACGCGTGCAGCTGGTACCCCTTTCTGTGCCTCTTCTGGGAGCAGTTTTGAAGTGGTTTCTTTCCCCCCTGCCCATCTCATCTGTGCAGGACGTAGAGCTATTATGTTAGTGAATAGCTAACAACCGGGGCGTACAAAAGGACTGTCTGAGCTGGGTTTTGCTTGGAGAGGGTATCGGGAAGCCCAGCTCAGAGGCTGGGCTGCTGCAGGTGATGGTTTGTTCTTTGTATGTTCGGTATAGTTTAGTCAATGCAAAGCCTGAAGCTGTGCTTTATGGTGCACTAGTAGTGCCAGCTTTCGGAAGTTTTAGTTAGGAAATGGCACAACAGCATAAATCAGAGCATTAATTTAAACATTAAAACATTACAAAAAATAAGAAATATTGTGCCTACATATGAAACAAGTGTGAATGCTGTGTGATGGGGAGGTGAACACAAAGTGCCCTATTGGCTATCTTCTGAAAATTATTATGCTGCAGTTCTTTAAAAATTATATTTAAATACAAGTGATCTCTCACATCACATCATTATCTTGTTTCCTACATTATGAACAATCTGTGTATTACCAGTTGTATTTTTGCTGCTGATAATGAATCGCTTCTCAGTCTAGATGTCAGACACTCTGAGAACTGTGTGTCTTCCATCCCTAGAGCCTAGCGCTATTATATCTAAAAGTACAGTAACACTAGGTAAAATTTAACAGGACAGTTGAGTTTATTTTTTCTTCCTTGCCTTTGTTTATTTAAATTGTCTGGGCAACAATGTACAGGGTTTAAATAGCAATATAGATGAGAAGAAACCTGGTTTAATGCATTATATTTAAGGCATCCACAGAGAATAAACAGTTAGTTTGCTCTGCACTGTTCTATCCATGTTTTGTTACATGAGGGGCAGTTGCAATCTGCCTTATGTGCTGCATGAGCTTATTCTTCTGAGATGATTTACAAACAATTCCTAAGTAATATACAGCTGTCTAATTGTCAGGGAGGGCCCTGTCACAGCACAGATACAGTTCCTGAGGAGGGAACATTCTTTTAAATCCCCCATAGTGGACTGAGACTTTTTTTTTCTGCCTGTAAACCATGCATGTCACAACCTCAGAATGATTTTAAATAGCAGTGTCTTCTGAGACTATGCCTGGGGAATCCAACTCTTCTTGTAGAATTATTCTGTTATTGTAGCAGGCATAAAAGTAAAAACCTGTGCCTAGTTCTTTATTGGTACCTGCAGCTGCCAGTTGAAACAGTGGCCTGACTTGTCTTCATCCTAAACTCCCTATGGCCAGCATCACTGTAAAACATGGAAAAAACCAGTGGCTCTGGAGAGCAGAGTGCCCTTTCATCCTGCAGAAGCTCAGGAAACAAGCTGTCATACTTCACGGAGAACAGCCTATAAAAAGAAACAGAATTCACATGTTTCATAGACTCATACAATGTTTTGGGTGAAAAGGACCTTTAAAAATACCTAATTCCAACCTCCCTGCCACAGGCAGGGACACCTCCCACTAGATCCATCACGTTGCTCAAAGCCCCATCCAACCTGACCTTGAGCCCCCTCCAGGGATGGGGCCTCCAAAACTTCTTAGGGCGACTTGTTCCACTGCCTCACCACGCTCATCATAAAAAAAATTTCTTCTTTACATCTTTGAGATAGATCTTTCCTTCCTTATACCTTCCTAGTATCTTTGTGAACCTTTTGACAGATTGCCAGCTTCAAATATAGAATGTCTGTATGGCATCATCCCTACACTTCAGTCTACACTAGGCTTTGTGCAGGGTGAAGAATTAAGTTTTATGTCAGGTTTTTTTAACATGCATGTGAAAAATTTGCTGTTGTGGACAAATTTTTACTTTATTTTTTCTGAATAATGGGAAGTATAAAAAAAGTGCTAAAGTGATAGCAGAAAGAGTCCAGGTAACACAGGCAGAAATATTTAACAATCACTTCTCCTATCCCAACAGTACATAAAACTTCTCTTTTCCCACTAACTCTGCTTTTGCATGGCTGCTCCCTCTGTCATCTATTTATTTGTTTCCAGCCCACAGGAATGAAAACAAAAATTACAGTGTGCAGAAATGTTGGAAAAAAATCCCAATAAACTGACATTTAAAACCTCACAGTAGTGGTTAATATTTTCCACAAGTATCTTCTGAAATCCTTCCAGCGTCAACACTGATTATTACATATTAAATCCTAGTAACTGCTACATGACAACATTTCTAAACTTCAATAAACTTCTGTTTCTCTTGGCAGATTTGCAGCTTGATGCGAGGCGGAATAGCTGAGAGGGGAGGGGTAAGAGTAGGACATCGTATTATTGAGATCAATGGACAAAGCGTTGTTGCTACTGCTCATGAGAAGATAGTACAAGCACTGTCTAATTCAGTGGGAGAGGTAAGAATACAAATAGTTTATCAAGGAATTAAAACAAAATAATATCTATTTCAGTTGAAAAGAATGTCTTAGCATAGTATTAAAACCACCACCTCAGTAAATGGGCCTTGAGCACAAATAGCAAACAATTACTGAACATTTTTGAACAATTAGATTCACATTCACTGCATTTTTCCACTCATTTTACAGAGTTCTTGGCATGATTCTGAGCCTTCCGCCTACTGTTTGAATTACACCAGTCAATTAAGAGAAAAGATAGCTCAAGCATGTTAGCTATGAAAATGTCTCCTGGCTTATCACTACAACATCTACCATACAAATAAATTCATATTCAAAGGGCTGAGAGCTACAAATCCATATATATTTTAATGATTTTCATTTCCACTGAACATCTCCCACTTACCTTGGGAATAAGTTAAGACACCTCTTTCCAGTACTTTTAGAGAAATAATCACTGAATGGATCTCATTGATCCTCCTGTCTGTCAAAATCCCTACTGAATGTAGTGGTAGTATCATACACAGCCCTGGCCAGATCTTCCACTACTTCCTCTGCAAAAATCAAAGATCACTTGTTTTTCTGTGGAAAATGACCCTTGAGAAATATTACAGAGTACATGTATGTTGGCAGGAACAAAGCTGTAGGTTTCTATAGAACCTCCATGCCTTTATGGTACCTCTTTGCTGCATAATATCTCACTAAACAGATGAGGACAGTATGAAACTTTTTTTTCAGCATGAAGAGACCAGGATATTAAGGCAGTGTATGACTGGAGAGGGTCTGTATTATCAGTTAGTAAATTACTGTTCTTCCTCTTGCATTATCTGATAGGCACTTGTAGCTTGATACAGCTCTGATTACCTGAGACCTTTAATTGCGTTAGTCTGTAAAATCCCTCTGACACTTATCGCAGTACTCCTTGGAGAAAGAACTTAAGTACACCAGCCATGAGAGAGCCTGTTCCACCAAACTCTTGAGTAGTATTTAAATATCACATGATAAAAAAGTTTTGTGCTTAGAGAATTGTACTCCTATTAGGAGACAATACGTACGGAATGACACTCCCACAGGGAAGGGAGATAGTAAGTTCAGCGAATACCAGAACAGCAGAATAAATTTTCAGAGAGGTCTGTGCTGCTGCTTTTTCAAGGCCTGTAATTGCAGTAGGGTGTAACAACAGGCAGCGTTTAGGTGTCTTTTTAAGCGATACAGTGTTGCATCCTGTTGTCATTTTAAAAAGAAACACACAAAAGAAGGAAGGACAGGAAACCTGTTGTCAGCACCAGAGAACTTTGAACTAGACACTTTGGTAACATTCACAGCTATACAAACCAGGACAATAAATGCGCTTCTACCCCAGGGAGGGACAGGTTGAGCCTCACGGAATACATTAAACTACCTCAAGAATTCTGTTAATTTCTGTGTAAATCAATTGACAGATTCACATGAAGACTATGCCAGCTGCCATGTTCAGGCTTCTAACTGGGCAAGAGACACCCCTATACATCTAGCATGCAACTCTCCTGCAGCAAAATAACTAAATGATTCCATCAAAGCTGAAGCCCTCATAGCTGAAGAGAATTTTCTATTTTGTACGAGTGAAAGGCTTTGAAGCTGACCTGAGGACTCCGAAACAAGGATCAGACAGGTGTCTCTGCCTTTCCTTCCTTTTTATTTCTTTGACAAAAAGTGATGAGAAGGATGGTCAAGGACAATAATCACTGACAAAAATCTTTGTAAAACATTTAAGTATTTTGCAACATCTTCTGAACTCTTTTCTCATAAAACTTAAAGCATATTTATTTGTAACCTCTATGTAGAGTGATGTATGTATGTCTGTCTTGTTTGATAACATGGTGAATGTGAATATTTGATGAATGAGACTGCAGGACGTGGCAAAGAGAAGCAACTGGAGAAAGATATGGCTGCCTCAAGTGAAAAAAGAAATAAAAACTCCCAGTCCCATAAAGTGGTCCGATACCAATGGCTTTGCGTAAGTTTAAAACTAGTGCCGAATAGATGGTATTTCAGTGGAAAGGAATGTGTGCAGTTAAACCTTTTAGATTCTGATGTAAAGAAAACCACTGTAGTACTTGGTATTGTTATGACAAGTGTAACCTGTTTGGCAAGGTGTGACCATAAACATGTAACAAGTGTTCCATATGCTAAATAAAGAATAATTGCCACAAGATTAAAATCAAAATATTTATTTAGATACATATTTATTTTTAATGCTTGTGATTTTTATGGTTTAACAGAGTTATTTCATGGATAAGTTATTGCACAGGTTGTGTAATGTATGTGTCGGGCTGGTTTGTTTTTTTCTTTAAGTTTTGCATATTACCTTTTTGTTTATATTAGCTCAAAATGGGAAAGCCATGCTTACCTGTTTCTTTTATAAAGCATTCTTATTCCTAAGGCAATGTGTTCGGATTGTAAATTGTTTTGACAAATAATCTAGCACCATCAGCAGTATTAGAATGTGTGTAGATAAAAAACCTAGTGGTGAAGATGTATTCCTTATAAGATAAATGTTAATTGGTGTAACCTCTCGTCTAGATTTTTTTTTTTTGGCCAAGGCCCTGAAGAAAATACACTGTGACTTAAGAAGCCTTACCATGCAGTAACTAAAGAGCTTTAGATGACTGTACTTCAAGGAGTAGTGTGTTGCATGCAACTGACCTTAGGAAAGAATTAACCTACTATCACTAATAAATCTGAAATAATAAAGGAAGCTTGCTTATTTTGTTTGTTGTGTAAGTTTACAAAATAGTTAGAAGATCATTTAATTCTTCATCTAAGTGCAGTTGCAAAGGTCACAGGTTATTTTTTTAAAAGGAATTGATCTCTTGAATTAGGAATTTGTGTATCATTATCTTGAGAGTAGATGCTTTCAGTTACCAAACCTGGTTGCCACTGGATGTCACTGTAACTTCTCACCAATACAGAAACATGCTGTAATTAAAATACATTAAAATGGATGAGTCTGTAAAACTTAAGACTACCCATCTTCAGCTATGTTCCTCTGTGACCTTTTCACAGGATATCTGCCCAGCTCAGAGTGACACAAATGAAACCCGTATTATGATTAAACCTCCAATGGAAACTAATGCTATTGACTGCTGCAAAAAAATTAAAACCCTGAAACATCGACCTGTGGTAGGCTTTTTTAGGAGAACCTTTTGTTTAAGGCCTTTCCAATTTCCTCTGAGAGCGCCAGGATGAAGCTTGCACTTGAAGATGTTGCAGACAGACCTGTGTTCATGCTGGTAATCAAGTTAGTGTCAATGATATTTTATGATCTAAAAAATAAAATTAGTAATGAAGGCAGCAGAACCATAAGGACATGTTTAGTAATGCAACTGTCAAAACTATTAATTGGAGTGGTAATTCCTTTGGAAAAAATGTTCAAGGCTCTGCTAGATAAAAATTCATCTAACTCCCCATCAGCTGGCATTTGTAAAAAGTCTGTGAAATACATGTTTTGACTATGTGTAATTTCAAAGACTTCTTCCCTAGTGCATCTTTTGGTCACAGTTTGCAGAGTCCTTAACCGTCTCTTTTCGATAGCATGCGCTGCTCCACTAATGACCTCAGGAACACTCAGCACAAAGCAAAAATAAACCACGCTGCAGCCATTACTGTAATTTAGGAGGGCAACGCATGGGGGGGGTCGGACAGATCAGTTAGCCTGGCCTGAAAGACACTGGAAAAATGGATTAGCAGCAGCACTGGATGTGTGTATGAATTGCCTTGACAGTTCTATCCAAATCAGTTGTTGAAAAAGCAAAGTCCAGAAATACTTTTTATTAAAACACTGATCATAGTTAAAACACTTTGAGGTACATTAAATAAATACAACTTTTAAGTTGTACAGCCGGTGCCTGGCGGTTTGTCAATGGTTTTTCAAGAAATGCTAGGCAGCATCAGTAGCATTTCTGTAAGTACAGGGAAATAGACACATTTCTAGTTGGGGAAAACATTTGTCATGACTTTACTAATGAATCAGTTAAAATTTTGCAAAACTCAGGGCTGAAATTTACATTCAGCAAAACAGGCGTTCTCCTCCTACTGCTGGAAAAGTGGAATTCCAAAGGAAGTCACTTTTTCCACTTTAAGTCATCCACTACTTGTATTTCTCCCAGTCCTGGTTTCTTCCTTAATTCTCTTTGCTGGAATCACATACCTGCGAATATTATCAAAGGATGGTCTCCCGGCAAACTCCGATTAAACTGTGAGGCCTGTCCCGCTCAAAACTGCGAGTGATATGGGACCTACGTAAGAAGGCAACTGGAGAGCTTAGAGCACCACAGCTCTGAAGATGAAGATCTTCTTGAAGTCGCTTCCTAGAGGTATTCACATTCTGCTGGGAACTTGTAATGACCTGTTTAAAAGGGCAGCAACAGAGAAGTAAAAAAATGGGGAAAACGGGGTAAGAACTGTTTTCATTTAAAAGGTGCAGTCCATGAATTTCATTTAAGTTACCTAGTGATGGAACTCTCCCAGAGGAGATGCGCTTTTATGCAGCCATCCAGAGACCCTCCCACTTCTCCTGTTTTTACAACTGGTCAGGGCTCAGTACTGGCTACTGGAAGGCACAGTCAGGCTTGAAAGGCATCAGGCCTCATATCTGTACTCTAGTGTTGAATCAACAAAGGTGCAAACAACTATTTGTTTCTCTCTGTATGAATGAAATGGGAAGGTGTGCAAAAAGTAGCACCTCTGCCTTGTAACTGACAAGTGTAGGTTTGGAGCAAAATAAACTCATCTGTTTCTTTCAGGAGATGCTTCACTTGCTTTGCTGAGAATGGAAGAGAACTAAAACCTGGCAAGCCCAGGAAACAAGCATTTTGGTATTAACAGAAGCTACTTCACAAATGTGACTTACACGACTATTTTACCGTAAGTTCTGCGACTTCTTAAGTAGATTGCTGGGATGCCCTGGACTTTAACTAGTAGTAGTGGGTTTTGTCTGAAATAAACAACTACTGAAATTATTTCTTTAAAGTGAAAAACCCCACGTGTCTCCCTGGATCTAAGAAATCCACACGATAGAAATTGGACTGTTGGCTTCTGGTTTTATGATCTACATAAACACTCTGGTTTTTTTATACTGTTCTGTTTTGTAAGAAACTATGCATAATTTTTTCATTTGAGGAAAACGGTTTTCAACTTTTTTAACCATAAGGATTTACTGACCTATACATTTTGTAAAGCAATAAACCCATTAACATTTAATTCTATACCGGTGCTCTATTAAGTATGCCATAGTACTGCTTTTCTACCTGTGTGAGTACAAAGGTAACTGATACGGTGCTACCTCTTTGTTCTACTTCATAGGTAGCAGCAACAATCTTGCAGGAAGCTTTATTAAGTGCTGTATGTTTCCTGCTCCCCATCAAATGATCTCACATGCTGTTTAAGTGTTATTACATCCTGTTTTAATACTCATCCAGTTTCTCTTGCTTAGGGATCAGCAGACTATTACCATGGAAATTACAGTATCTTGAGAGAGGGGGAGCCATCCCCCAGGCATGTATCCTTGTCTGTCCAGCTCTGTGGAAACCCTACAAGCAACCTGAATGTGGTTAGTCAGTGATAAGAGCATTCTGCTTTTCATACCTGACAACACAAAAGGAACTTCATTTCTATAGCTGTCATTCTGGTAACAATACTAGCAAGAGGTGATTCATCACCTTTCTTCCTGAAAAGATCTATCGTTAAACACGCATTAGATACTGAAAGTTGCTGCCACCACTAATTCCCTTTTATGTTATTAGTATCCCTTTTATGGGATACCTTCCAAGCCTTGTGTGTGTTTTATTCTGAGCTCTAGGGGAAGAGATTATTCCTTTATTTGGAAAAACACCATTTTTCAATTGCTTTTTCTTAAAAGTAGCAAGGGCCATTCTAGCCAGAAGTAAGAATAACTGCACTGTTCTGTTCTGACAGATACTGGCTCCGCCTGTATACCCACCCATTTTTTTCAGCTAGAAGCTTAGGCTCTACCAATAAATTTGCCTGGAAAGAACACCAGATCCAAGTCAGTTCTGTATATCTGCGTATATAAACACAAATTCACCTATGAAGCAGTCACAGGTGCAGAAATACATTAGAAATAAGAAAGGATTATTGTCAATGTGTAAATCAGTTCCCTATGGACCTCCTAGGATATTACTGGGTCCAGCTGAAGAATTTTAAATGCATTTATGAGTGCTTCAGTGTAAAATACATTGCTGCCTCTTAAATATAAACTATTTCTTATTAAAGCCATGTTACTATAAAAGAACTCCTGTAGGAATTGTCTGAAATACTTAAAACTGTAAAAACATTTCAATAGGCTATTAGTCTATCACAGCTGAACAGATCTTTAGAACATACATGGCCTACCTGGTCTATAATATTGGCACTGAAGATGGCTTCTTCCATGTGTCTCTCATCGGATTTTATTACTGATCGTATGCTGTTCACTACATGACGTACTTCTGGAGGGAGATTACAGTTTGAATGTTCCAAAAATTTTGCCACTAAAATTTTTGTGTCTTTATAGGCCTTAAGGTCCACTAAAGAGTGTGGTCGTTCTTTTGAGACACTGTGTAAAGCCTTTGGCTTTAGGTGTAGATCAACTTTCCTTGTATCCCTCTGTTTTCCAGTTGGTAGGAAACTGCTCAAAGAATGCTGACAAGCAGAGGCAGCCATATGAGAACCAGAAACAGGAACTAAAAAAGGGGGGGAAGAATATCTTTAAAGTAATAGTTAAAAAAAAGGGGAAAAAAAAAAACAAACAGAAAAGAAAAAGAAAAGGCAAAACAAATATTGTCACAAAAGTTATTACTTTGTTACAAAGTGTCTGTTTTAGCTGAAGAATAACAAAACTATGCAATGAAGGAAACACTGCAAAATGAGTATTTTTAACCCAGGGTCACTCTTTCCTGTGACCAAAGACTACACTGAGGATGAGCAGGTGGGTAATTAAAGTACTTCATAAGGCACAGTTTTGTCACCTCTACTTTCAGGCCTTCAGTTGACATCAGTGATAAGGGGATACACCAGCTACACATGTAACTTGCAATGATTTAGGCCCAGTCCCTCCCCCCAACTTTAAGGATAAAGTTCTACTTATTTCTAGGGCTCAAAAATTACAAGCAGTGAATAATGCAAGAGATCAGAAGGAAATACAGAGAAAGCAAAAATGCTAAACTAAAACAGAGGACTTAATCTGCAGCATTTATTTTCACTCAAAGGCTGGTTCCATCAGCACTGTATATCGCATATGTATGCTGTTAATAGGTGCTTTTTCTGCTCCAACATTTCTAGAGCTTGTTTCTCTGTTGGAAACTTTAAATTAAGACAAAAGAAGAAAAGCTATATGATACCACTTCAGAAAACTGATCCTCACCTGTTTCTAATGTAGCTGGAGATAGTCCTGCATCTTGATGCTGGCTACATATAGGAGTCCAGGCACAATTATCACCTTTAACCAAAAAGAGAGACACAGAAAGAGCACAATCAACTCCTGAGATCCTCTGCCCAGAGCAAGGACAAATGCACTGCAATCTTTTAGTATCTCCTTTACAGAATGGGACTACTCAGAAGAAATACTACTTTTTAGATGTCCATTCATGAAAAGAAGCTACTGCACACAGATATGTCCTATAAGCTCTTAGATAAATGCCAACGGATACAGTTCCTGCTTGACGGCTTCCTCTCTGTTACACAGCTGTCAAATGCTTTCAGATAAACCAGCAATATTTCAGGCCTAAGCACTGAAGCTAATGCAAGGCCCCCTGCTAGGGACAGACGTCAGACTTTCCTGCATTTCCATAGCAGACAGAGCTTATCTCAGAAAATGGGAAACCCGAGAAAGTTTAATCCCTCTTATTGCTACAAACCCATCACTTTATTCAATATTTCTACCTCCTCCTTTTTACAGATTCTCATTGTTTGCAGTACAAATGCTATCCACCACTGATTAAATTAATGGGTAAGTGATCACCATGGTTCCTGATGATCCATTCAATAACAAGTGGTTGCAGAGCATCTACCAACAGCTCTGGACACGGCTGCCTTCTCCTGACAGAACTGCTGGGATGCCAGCACAAGGATCAGTGATGATGAGATCACACTATACAGTAATTACCACTGCAGTCTTTTTGATTTCAAGCTTGTGACTATCAAGATGGAATAAAGCCTCACGTTTTTGCTAAGGCTGTTTACATGTTTCCAAGACTGAAAACTAGCCTGCACTTCTAGGTAGATTAGAAGAGGTCTTCTTCCATATCTTCAGGGCAAGTTTATAATGAAAGGCTGGTATAATCCTCTCTGTCAGAGTAAATAATTAAATGAAAGAAAACAAATGTAAGATGCTACAACCATAGAAAATCTAAGAAATTAAGAGAGACAGCTTCTATTCTGTCTTTAATTTGCTTTATTATTCTGAAGTACTGCAACACATGAATCATGGCATGGTTATTAAGAGGAGATGCTTCAGAGGTTCTGTCTTTCCATCCGTTATTATACTGCTTAATGTACTTGTGGCACAGTCAGAACGGCACCACCAGACAATATCCTGAATTATCTGGAACACAGATGCTACAGTAATCACTCAGGCACTCAAGTGATACAGCCACAGAGTCTATCATATCTGATTATAAAGTAAGCTTATTGTAACAAACATCAGTGCTAGAAGTTGATTTTGTCCTCCTTTGCTATGATAAACTTCAAGGGGAAAAATGTGCAAACATACAGAGATTATATGTGAACTCACCATACAGGAATTGTGCTTCACTGACCTAAAATCCAAGAATTTAATGCCAGCAATAAAATTCCCAGATTGCAGATTTATTAGCTCTCACTGCTTTCGTGCCACTATGCTGTTGCACATGTGCAACATCCCAGTGCCAAATAATTTACGTTCCAAACCATTCCCAGTGCAATCACAGTAACATTCAAGGCCCATTTAAGAAAACCTTACACAGTAGATTTCAAGGTTGTGCTTCTAAATCTCTTCACATTGACTTGTACAGGGAGTTAATCAGAAAATTACTATTTTTTCTTGAAGTAGAAAGATCAGGTCCTAAAACAAAACCAAACCCCACTTACCAGTCTGACCGCTGTATTTTCCCATTTGTGAACACACCTGAAGCTCCCCCAACCCTCAGTTCTCCAAAGCCCGCAGTATGTCACTTACATGAGTCATTAGAATGGGACAGACTCTTTTCAGTGGTGCCCTGTGATAGGACGAGAGGTAATAGCAGCAAGGTGAAACACAGGATGTTTCACCTCAACATGAGGAAAAACTTCTTCCCTGTGAGAGTGACAGAGCCTGGAACAGGCTGCCCAGAGAGGCTGTGGAGTCTCCTTCTCTGGAGACTTTCAAGACCCGCCTGGATCTGTTCCTGTGTGGCCTGCCCTAGGGGTTCCTGTGTTGGCAGGGGGGTTGGACTTGATCTCCAGAGGTCACTTCCAACCCCTACCATTCTATGATTCTATGACTAGTATTAATGATAGGTAGTTAACAGCTCAATCTTTTGTATAGTTGGTCTATTTTGATCAGTTGTTCTTCTGCAGGATGATTTAAAAAAAGGTAAGTCTACATCACTGGAAAAAAAAAGAACCCCAAAGCGAACACTTTTTCTCCTGGGCTGGTTAATTGAGGGAGCCTAGTCGGGCTTCCCTTTATCTTTGCCTATCGTTCAACTCTGTGGATGTATTTTAAAATTCTGCACTGATGCCAATAGCCAATCACGAAAAATCGAGATCAAATGCTTTTTTAAAGTTATACAGGCTAAGTACTTCAGCTGTGTGTCACAACTTAGGAAAACTAAGTTTCAGGGTTGTTACAAAGAGCTGTTACAGGTTATTAGAATTGCTGCTTCTTACTTAGGTGTGATTTCCAAATAAAAGTTCAAAAAAAAAAGTAGAGGAAGGGGAAGTGATGTGAAGTTGTGAAAATCTTCCCATAGTAAAATTTTGCAAACCGTATTGTGACAAACATACACAAGAAAGAAATACTCAACTGCTTCTCTTCAAGATTTCAAGAAGTCTTCTCTAGGCAGCAAAAAACCAGCAAACTAGGTCAGCACAAACACGTTCCCTCTGAGTTTCTTCTCTTGCTCCCTGCTATGCTGTGCGCATATCAGAATCTCTAGAACCATGTCTGCTCCTTCATTATAATCTTTGCTGAGCCTGGTTACATCTCAGTAATGTTCAGCCCATGTCCCTCAACTCATGTGGGGCTCAGAACCTGGAAATTAGTTAAAATAATTCCCATAATGCCAATTCTCCAGAAAAGAGGATGGATGTATTACGGGCATGTTAAAAATGAAGGCAGATCATCTGTTCTTCCAGGTGTCTCAGCCATCAGGTAGAACATGTAGCTATGGCTCCGTACAGTAGCTTCTCTCTCAACACTAAGAGCGTACGGAACACAATATTGAAAACTTGGAGAGAGTGATGCAGAAGAAAAAGGGCTGGCACAGTAGAAAGGATTCAGAAATTCCTACTTATTGTCTGCACAGCAGCTTCATAGCACATATATCCTAGCAGAGTAAGGTTCATAAAGTAAAGGCAGAATTCTAGATTAAAGCTTTACTTTTCCTAGATAGGATGCTGAGGCTAGATTTCTAAATGTAAGTGACATTCACTTACTGCATTAAGTATGAGGTCTCTGAAATTCATAAAACCAGAAAAATGATGCAAAAAGTGTAACAGAATCAACACATCATCTTCCTAAATTAAACCCGTTATTTCAGTGTTTTGTCTACTTTTGTTTTGAGCTAGTCACGTGATTCTTCCTCTAGATCCCTTAAGAAAGCCCGACCAACGCATCTGTAACAGCACAATCTAAGACATTTTAAAATTTCAGACATTTTAATCTTTTCTTTCACTTCTCCGGGTTGCCCCTTCGAGTCCCTCTCAACAGCTTACGTCTTTTTGTAAAACATGTACTTCTGAAATGGTTTAGACATTTCTACATTCTTGATATTATTTGACTGAAGCATTATCTACTAAAGCAAACATTTCTTTTCCACTAACAAGCAGATTTTTATGTAGATATGCTGTTCAGCTAACTATGTCTCCTTTCTTCTTCCCTACTTGTCTAAATGGAGATTCATAGCAGAACTTGCTTATCCATGACAGTCAAAAGCTTTCCTTTTCATGTATCATCTTGTCATGTGCCTCATCTTTCATTTCTTTGTCCTTTAAAACTTCTCACCACATACCCCCAACTTGCTGCTACACGGTCACACTCTGACTGCCTCTGACACGCACCAACGCTGTCAATGTCAGTGTCACCTTCAGGAAATACAACCTGTTGTATTACAAGCATGACAGCTCACTTAATCGTTTCCTAACCAGACCACAGCTACCATTCGACTTCTTTGTTTAGTTTCTCAATAGAACAGTACAGAGAGGTAGAAGCATCTACTCGAGAGATATGTTTCTGAGCAGGGCAGAAAGGCTGGTACCACTGAGAAAAGCCAGAATTAATTTCACTCTGTCACTTTCCCCACTTCCTTTCTTCTTAAAAATTTTCAAATCTAGAAAATAAGCATGGACCTAAAGCTTTCACACGTGAAGTCGACCCTCATTGGAACATTTCATTTAATTTCCAGCAGTATAACTTGCTGCAAAAATTGCACACCACTTATTTGTTCCGTGCTCCATCAGCCTTGTGGTACTACACCTACCTTCTGAGCAAGACGAACATGACACGGGGTCACTGGTTGATCGGACTATATTTGAAATGCGGTATTTTGTCCTGTGCTGCTGCTGGACAGCACTCTCATGGCTGCTCACATATGATGAAGTATTTGCAGACCCAAAACCGGGAGAGGTCTGGGAAGGGACAGGACACTGGCTGAAGTCTGCACAGCAGATATTCTTTTGCTTCAAAGGTGGTGTGGCATTGCTCTCTTGAGCAGAACTCTGCAGTTCTCTTTCTGAAGGGCTGAAATTCTCTGAGGAACAGTCCAAGGACATGCTGTGGCCACATTTCTTTTCCTGTCCTTGAGATTTGTCTGTAGAGGCTCGGCTGTGGGAGCCGTCATCCTCATCAGGAAAACCCTCTGAGCGAGTTCTGTGTAATCTACTGCGGGTGCTGTAATCCAGAGCATCGCAGTGCTGGTTCATAACTCCTTTGGGGGTTGTACAGTAGGGGGAGAGATCTGCAGAAGGGAGAGATCCTTGAACTTCCAGCGAACAAAGATCTTCCGAGGAGTAGCTACGGTCTGGGATACCAACAGCCTCAGAGACCATCAAAGAGGTGCTCTCAACAGAAACTGCAAAACAAGAGATCCAGAGAACAATGAAGACCTCTTGCTTCTATCCCATTTCTCCCTGGCCCTGCTATCAATTTACTGATTTAAATTTAGTAATTGGCAAGTACATCAATAATTACTCGAAAGCTTTCAGATGACAATGTCAAAGCAAAAAAGACCAGAGTCATTTACTTGCTCCTCGTGTCCTTCAGCAAAGAAAATCTGTGCTGTCCTCATGCATTTTATTCAACTAATAAGCATGTTTGAGCACTGATACCAAAGTATTATCTGTAACTACATTTGGACAGGAACAGCTCTTCTATTAGCGGTTTCTCTGACAAACAATGAGAGATTGACTGTGTGTAGAACAAGTAAATCAAATGGTGAAAAAACAGTGCTCTGATCACTTTTAAACCTATCGCTACTGTCAATATTAGCACTGCACCTAGCACTTTCTAATCAATCATCATTCCCCTGAAGCATGTATCCAAGTTCTTTAGAAATTACCATTATGTAACATCTCCGGCATATAAAACACGTGACCCACAAACTTCAGATAGAAGCTGAATGTTCTATCCAAGGTCACATAATTTTTGAAGCTGTTTGTATTAAAAAATTTAAATTGAGATACTTCCTCTCTCATGTGTACAAACACACATTATGGATGAAAATGGCCTCTTGTATGAAAATAAGTATTTGGCTCTTCCAAAGTCATGATAAAATTAAAACTAAGTAAAGAAATTAAAACTAGAAAATCCAGTCTCCAGACTCCAGTAATACAGACAACACTTTTCCCACATCAGACTGGAATTCCTTGAAGTCCCACATCTAAAAGAAAATACTTTCTTTCAGGGCTCCCAGGAAATAATTCTGTTACACTTATAAGGCAATCATAACATTATCCAAGCAGGACATGATAATCAACATGGAAATCAATCCATAAATCTACATTATGATAAAAATACATAATATGCGCCATTTATTATGTGTTAGGTGCAAAGGTGCAGAGTTTTATTGGAACATTTATATTTGTGATGAGTCCCCAAATATTTTTTACCTAGTTAGATGATTCTTTGTGACATATTCCCTTAACTCAAGCTTTGCAATATTTATAAAGTTTGTATGCATAATGAAAGCATCTAGTTTGTGCATGTCTTCAGAGCACAGATCTTCATTGTCCAAACTCTGTTCGGTTTGATATAACTGATAACTAGAGTGTGGTTGGTTGAACCATTTGTTACTCAGACTCAAGGGACTTAAACTGTATTTACAGCTACTTACTATTCTAATCTTCCACAGACGTATTCTTTTCTGGTACTACAGACAGCAGGAACAGGGGCCTGAAGCAGATGAGAAGCAATCACTGCTCAAAAGACAAGCAGCAGTGACACCTGACTGATTTTACCTGAATAAAACATGCCTGAGGACCTTCTTATTTCCCTTTTATGGGCACACAACGCAGTATATAATGTCAAAAACCTGGCCTGAGAGCTGGTCCACTGCTTCCCAATAGTCAAAACTCTAGCACTGGCCTTAAAATTTAGACTTTCATATGTGGATGTGAAGTACCTATTGACTGTAGACACAGCCCTTGTTAACAGCAGCACTTAAAAAGCTTAAGTTGTCAAGCTCCACAGCAGTTGTCAAACACCCGGGTTTATAAAAAAACCCAACTAATATTTAGCAGTAATTAAAGGTGACCACTGGTGGCTCTGGCAACTGAAATCCTAATTCACAGAACAGATACTCTATGTGTGTAGGTTAGGCTGTTCCATTCTCGCGTTCTGGGTGAGAGTTAAGACTGTTACTGTTTCTTGGAGCACTCTGCCACCGCTCCTCTGCACATCAGCCTATTAACCGAGAACGGCTGTCAGTCTATTCATTAATACCATGTGAATATGATGTGGGAAAAGTATATAATGGAAATGTCACTAAAATATTTATTTCATACAAACTGCTCAACATTTCATGATCCACTACTGTTTAAAAAGCCCTCCATATCAACAGATCTGGTAAGGAGATGTATAATAGTAACTTTTAAACTTTGTTTTAAACAAACAGGCTCTGTGCTGCTACTCATCTGCTTACATCCACAACATCTATGCTTCAGGCAACAAGCTTGCTACTCAGGAATACTTCTGAAGCCATGCAGGGAACTATTATATGGAGAAGACGTGGACAATCAGGAAGTCCCCCATAGTTGCTGATGACGAGAAATAAACTGCTAGTTACGTGCATGACTCTTCAAAGAGAAGTGACAGTTGCTGTATCTGCCTCAAAAGGCTTTACAGAGCGTGCTGTGTTGAGCAAAACTCTCCTCTATGTTTCCATCAGTTTATGACTGTGAAAAGGGTCTTCTTGCCATGAACAATCTCAAAGCAAATACTTCTTTCTCTGTGGGGAATCATAGAATGGCTTAGGTTGGAAGGGACCTCAGAGATCATCTAATCCAACCTCCCCTCCACGAACAGGGACGCCTCTCAACTAGACCAGGTTGCTCAAGGCCTCATCCAACCTGGCCTTGAACACCTCCAGGGAGGGGGCATCCACAACCCCTCTGGGCCATCTATTCCAGAGTCTCACCACCCAAAAGAGAGAAAAGTCCACTCAAAAATCCTACTACATCTTTCTCAAGTAGATAAACACAATGCTATGATCACCTTGTGTGCTAAAGTCCAGGGCCATGTTCCTCTCACCCAAGCTTGATTCAGATACTTGCTGATCAGCAGCAGTGACCTAAACGAAAATTGTTTAAAGGAACAGCAAATTAATCTGCAATTTACCAAAACAAAGTATAGCACTGATAAGAACACATCTGACAATGTGAAAGAACTTATTGTATAAGCTGCTACTTGGATTGAAAGCTAGTTAAAGATACAGTATTTTACAATGTCTTTAGGTCAGGAACAAACGCAGGGCAAAGGAACACACTTAAAGCAATTTTTTATTTTCCCAGAATCTACAAGCTAAATTCATCTTGAATTCACAGGTAGCTGGGGCTGCAGGCCTCGGACAAAACTGAATGTCTGCAAAACTTAAAACTGATGGGTTTATTATAAGCAGTTCCTTTTTTCTATAAATGGTGTTCTTCCATATTATGCTTTTTTTTTCACCACATCACCTTAAAATAGGATAGAGAACAGAAACCATATAAACAAGCATAAGAGTAATATTTTCCTTCGGTTATTTGCTGAGATATTAAAATCTGATGTATTTTTAAGCCCTATAACATCGCTGCCACCCAAGGTGGACAATGCAGCGTGCTCTCCAGCCTATCAGGAGATTGCTCTAGAGAGGAAATACTAGAACTTACCTTTTTTCTGAAAGGATGAATGCAAGTGGGTAACTTCTCTCCACTTTTGAGAATCATGAGCAAAATACACAATCAGTCCTGCTGGAAATACTTGATCCATAAACACTAGAAACTGAGGAAATTTTCTTTCTACTGATTTTAACAGACTTTGGATTGGCCCTTGTTGCCAAACTCGTTAGATTTTTAGCAGTTCTATGGGATCATGATTATTTTTTAAATTATTCCAGTAAATAGCCCATAACAATAAATGAGAAAAATGAAAAATCAAGTCGATGGAAACAAGACTGACACCATCTTTAGTAGAAAGCATCATATCTGCTTCTGTCTGTAAGGCCACAATTAACTAGTCAAAGCTTATTACAGCTGGTGACAGTCTAGACATAACCATCAGTCACCTTTGTGAAACCTTTTTGTCAAGACTGTAATTTGTATCTGGCCTTCTAAAAAATGGGATGTGACATTATTACTCTTGAAGCTGTTAAGGAAAGAACTCCAAGTGCACATGCCAGCATAGATTAATGCATAACTTACTGTGCTCGCTTCCCCCCCACACCTTGTATCTATCTATCCATTCAGCCATCACTTACTATGATCAAGCAATCAGGAATTTTTTTCTGATAAAAATTTAGGTTTTTAAAAGAGACTTTTATGTCTAAGGGTTAGCAAATACAACTCTAAAGAAAGAACAGTACCAGAAATACTTTAAGTCAGCAACAGATGGATAGAGGATTGGGAGGCAGAAGTGAAATTACTCAGGTTTTTAAACAATTTGCTTGGAAATGTCTTAAAGAATCTTTCTTTATTGGAGCAGAATATTACATCTGTGGTAAAAAAAAAAACAAACCCAAAATAAAAAATGAGTGGTGTCACTCCAAGTTGCAAACTATTCCTGGGAACTAACTGTTGAGCTGCGGGGAAATAAATGGAAAAGTAAGAAATGTTTTCAAATGTTCTTTGTTGCTGGGGAAAAAAAAATAGACTAAATACATTCTGGAAGAAAGAATACAATGTTTTAAGGATGTTTGTTTCTTTTTAAAAATCTAGGAGGTCTTTTTAAATCTAGGTGCTTTCATAAATTCTTAGGCATTGACAGGAAAATACCTGCTGAATATTTTCTCTGAAACATTTATTGACCTTCTACATTCTCCCAGGTGCTCCCAGGCACTTGGCAGCTGTAGTCACATTGTCTAGTACCTACAAAATGGTCGAGAACCTATAAAATGAGCTATATGAAAAGCTGAGGCTTTTGGGAAACCTGTACTAACGAAAAAGAAACCATCTGTAGTTTTTGAGCTAGTAAATTTAATATAAAACAAAATAAAAAATGCTTGTGAAAAAAGCTGGTTTAACAATTCTTGAAATCAGAATATTGCATCTCTCCCAAAAACCCCTCACTATTTTACAGGCAGAAGAAATACATACATTGTATTAACACACCTTAGTTTCCTATTACACAAACACTTCTAGATTACAACACTTCAATCTTCATGTCCTTTCCTGTTTTTTTTTTAATTCTCTGCTTAGTTTGCCAAAGGGAACAATTGTAGCATTGACAGAATTTTTTGACCTGGGAATAAGACAACTAAGCTCCTTTGACACAAGCCACAGAGCAGCTATGAGTACTCTGCTTTGACACCTTGTAGGAACAGAATGCTCTTCTCCACGCAATGGAATCTGTATCAGTTTTTCACATCCTTTCAAATTTAGGCAGACACAAAAGCTCAACCAACACACATCACATCCCTTCTCAGGCTCTGAATCATTCTCAGAGGCTCCTACAGAGTCTGAAAACCCTGCAGCAACATACCTGAAGACACAAGGCTGCATAAATAGGATTTCTATGTGCATCAAAGGACACAGCCTCTCTGTTTAACTTCGGGGTGCTTGCTTATATACTGCAGACTATATTATATTAGAAAAAAATTATATATAATTTTTTCTAATTGCAACTGCTGGAAATTAAAACAAAAAAACAAAGCAAGCAACAAACTTTACAACCAGACCCCAACAATACGGCAAATAGATGGGACATATTTACACACAGACAAATTGCTTTTTGAGACCAACTGGAAGACTGAATGTTCCCCTCTAGATAAAATACACACACAGAGAAAAGCACTTACTATCTCGAAGGTTTATCTCTTAAAGGCCTCTTTGATAACTAGTATCCTAGCTGTACATAGTGGGAAAACAAGGGATTTTAAGATTTCAGGCACGCAGAAGAAATCAGGGCTATTAATGTGAATTTCAGTTTAATCTACTTTTTCAGTATTTCACAATATTTTGCAAAACAGAAGCTATTTAACCGTATCTGATCAATGTGTTATTTTTTCCTTTTCCTTCCCCTGTTCTTTCCCCATTCACAAGAAGAATTGCTGAATGTATTTTATATGCATTTGGAATTGTTTAACCTTCTTGTCTGGGGGAAGGAAAGCCATGGTTTTAATTGTAGGAGGTAACACTGACATTAGTCATGTCAGAGTTTTGGTTCACATGGTTGCAGGGTGGTACCTGGTTTCATACAGGTTCCTGGCAAAGCCTAGGCTGAAAAAAAAAATGATATTGACCTGCAAATCCTCAGATGTAAAGCTGGTAAAGACAGTCATTAAGCTATCAATAGGAAAGGGAAAGAAAACCCATGCTTTTATCAAGCCTGCACAGCCTGCAGGTTAGTAAAACTTATAAAACAGTCACTGGTATAATTCACCCAGAACCCTGAACTGTTTATTCTTCTCTTTTCTATATCCTAGTCAATACTTTGCATGGAAAATAGCATGGAAATCACTTTTTTTCATAGCCATAAAATAGGAATTCCTAATCAGTACAGATGACAACAGCAATTTTTACTTAGATGGAACCATGTAAATTAGCACTGACATTTATTGTCTGTGAAATCCTTGAAATAGAGCCTAATTTGATACAATTGAATAAAACTCTATGTACCTCAACCCATTTAAAACCAAACAAAACTTACTGCTTGATGCTCAGTAAGAGGTTTTACAGTTGTGATGTTATTACATAATGGTTCCCAGAAGCACTGCACAGAATCACAGAATTTCCTAGTTTGGAAAAGACCTTTAAGATCATCTAGTCCAATCATTAACCTAATACCGAGAAGACCTTGACTAAACCATATTCCTCAGCACTACGTCCACATGACTCTTAAATAACCCCAGGGATGGGGACTCAACAACTTCCTTGGGCAAGCCATTCCAGTGTCTGATAACCTGTTTGGTAAAGAAATTCTTCCTTGTATCTCAGCTAAACTTCTCTTGGTGCAATTTAAGTCCATTTCCTCTTGTTCTATCACTTGTTACTTGGGAGAACCACCTCTCTACAGCCTCCTTTCAGGTAGGTGTAGAAAAGGATCAGAGAAGATCCAGGTAGTTGTAGAGAGTGATAAGGTCTCCCCTGAGACTCCTTTTCTCCAAGGTAAACCACCCCAAGTCTCCCATCCACTCCTCAGAAGACATGTGCTGTAGTCTCTTCACCAGCTTTGCTGCCCCTCTTTCAGCATGTTCTAGTGCCTCAATGTCCTTCTTGTAGTGAGGGGCCAAAACCCGAAATTAGTACTCGAGATGCAGGTTCACCAGTACAGGGGTAGAATCACTTCCCTGGTCCTACTGGCCACACTCTTCCTGATACGAGCCAGGATGCTGCTGGCCTTCTTGGCCACTTGGGCACACTGCTGGCTCATGGTCAGCTGGCTGTCAATCAACACCCCTAGGTCCCTCTCTGCTGAGCAGCTTGTCCCCAAGCCTGTAGTGCTGCTGGGGACTGTTGTAGCCAAAGTGCAGAACCCAGCACTTGGCGTTATTGAAATTCATACCACTGTCCTCAGCCCATCAATCTAGTCTGCCCAGATCCCTCTGCAGGGCCTCCCTACCCTCAAGTAGATCAATGCTTCCACCCAGCTTGGTGTCATCTGCAAACTTACTGAGAGTGTACTCCATCCCCTCATCCAGGTCATCATATAGTTTCCCGGATCCTCCTTCTGGCCCTTCTATAGATGTTGCCCCCATCAGCCACAACTGCTGAAAAATGATGGAAAGTGGCTTGGTGAGCACCTCTGCCAGCTCTCTTAGAACTCCTAGATGAATTCCATCCAGTCTTTGTGTACATCTAAGTGGTGTAGCAGCTTGTGGACCATCTCTGCCCGGATTGCTGGGGGGATTCTGTTCCCAGTCTCTGGGTTACAGGTTACAAATGGTCCTATTACTAAAGACTGAGGCAAAGGCAGCCTTTTTACCAGTTCCTTGTTACCATGTTTCCTCCTGCATCTAATAGAGGATGGAGGCTCTCCCTGGCCCTTCTTTTACTGCTAATATATTTACAGAAAGATTTCTTGTTGTCTTTTACAGCCAAAGCCAGATTAATGTCTAGCTGGGCTTTGGACATTCTAATTTTCTCCCTGCATAGCCTCACTACATCTTTGTAGTGATCACACATGGCCTGCTCCTTCTTCCAAAGGCCATAAATTCTCCTTTTTTCCCTGACTTGCAGCCAAAGCTCCCTGTTCAGCCAGATCGGTCTTCTTTGCCGCTGACTTGTCTTACAGCTCACAGGGACAGCCTGCTCCTGCATCTTTAGGACTTCCCTCTTGAAGAGTGTCCAGCCTTTCTGGACTCCTATCCCCTTCAGGACTGACTCTCAAGGGACTCCATCAAGCAGATGATGACACCCACCAAAATGAGTGGGGAAGCTGACACTCCAGAAGGGAGAGTCACCCACCAAGAAGAACTGAACAGGCTGGAGGAGTGGGCTAGCAGGAACCTTATGAAGACAAGTGTCTTGTACTTGGGAATACATAACCCACGAATGCAGCTCAGACTGGGATCTGCCTGGGTGGAGAGCAGCCCTGTTGAAAGGGATCTGAGAGTCTTGGTGGAAAACAAGCTCAACATGAGTGAACAGTGTGCTGCAGCAGCAAAGAAAGCCAATAGGATACTGGGTTGCATTAACAAGGGCATGACCAACAGAGATAAAGTCATTATTCCACTCTACTCAGTGCTGGTCAGACTACGTCTTGAGTACTGCTTTCAGTTTTGGTCCCCACTATACAAAAAAGATGCAGACAGGCTGTCAAGGGCCCAGAGAAGGGCTATGAGGATGATCAGACTTGAAGACCTGCCATATGAAGAAAGGCTGAGAAAACTGTATTTGTTCAGCCTTGAGAAGTGAAGTCTTAGGGGAGACCTTATTACCATGTACCAGTACATAAAAGGTGGCTACCAAGAAGACGGAGACTCCCTTTTTACAAGCAGTCACATGGAAAAGACAACAGGTAATGAGTATGAGTTACTCCTGGGGATATGCTGATTGGACTCCAGAAGAAAATTTTTCACCATGAGAACAACAGACACTGGAATAATCTCCCACTGAACAGTTTTAAGACTCAGCTTGACAGGGTGCTGGGCCACCTCATTTAAACTCTCTCTCTATATATATATATGTATATATATAGTTTACCTTAAAAGGTTGGACTAGATGATCCCTGAGGTCCCTTCCAACCTGGTATTCTATGATTCAGTCTCCTAAAGAAGTCAAACTCTGTCCTTTGGAAGTCCAACACGTCAGTTCTGCTGCCCCCCCCTTACTTCTCTAAGAATGGAGAACTCAATCATTTTGTGATCACTGCACCCTAGATGGCCTCCAACCTTAACATCCACCACCAGTCCTTCTCTTTTCACAACAAAAAGGTCCAGCAGGGTGTTTTCACTGGTTGGTTTACTCGCCAGCCGTTTAAGGAAGCTATCTTCAACACACTCTAGGAACCTCCGGGACTGTTCTACTTGTGTAGCTAAAGCTCTGCCACCATTTCTATTGCAAAGTCTGCCTTTGAAGGAGTTATAGAACTAGTTATTCCAGTTCATACTGTACGGTAGCTTGATGCCTATTATATGGGAGCATTTGCATCATGGAAGAATTCAGAACTCAATTTTGTTCCTCTTGTAGACCTAAAAAAGTCTTAGACTTTGGCTCTATTTCTTCATTTACAGACTGACTAGACACTTACTGCAAAAAAAAAACATGTTAGGGCTTTTGTTGTCGAGAAAAGTATATGGCTACAAAGTCGCTGTGTTCGCATGAATTAGCACTGCAAATGTACTTCACTTCCGATACTCAGCACCTCTTGTTATTTTGCTTCTACAAGCCCTATGAACCAGCAACTACCAGGCATATATAAACACACTCCTGGTCATAAACTTTCTAATTATCACCATTTGGAAATTAAATATCACCACTCATTTTGACTTGCGATTAGAACAAACACTTCTGGAACCTGGGTGGCAGAGACGAATAGGCATGGCACTGCCCCTAGATGCCAAAAAATAAGAGTCAATACATCTACTTATTAAAGTTCATGCTCTTATAAGAAGAGCATGACTTTGCTGCTTTAAATCATGTCTTGTTAAATTATATTTTTGTTATATGCTGGTGCTATTGTGCTGCTGGATATCGATGATCATGCAAAGTGTAATCCCAGTTACGAGCGCTCAAAGTGATTTTGTGCTGAAGTATACTTTTCTAAACCTTACTTAGTATTGTATACAAATTCTTATCACAGATAGGATCCTCCCTTTTTCCCCCCAAACCATGTATAACTCATATTGCATTTGCCAATAATTTTTTTTAATCACTTATTAACTTCAGCTCCTCCAGGGCTTGCAAGTTCCTCTAAGTTACAGTAAAGGAAAAAGGATGGAACCTGAATGAAAAGTATTTTAGAAAGGAGATGGCCTTGGAAACTTCAATGTTGCTGTTCAGAAAGCTTTACTCACAAGCAGTTTATACCAATTCATTTTATTATAGTCAAATAAATCAAAAGTAGTGCAATGCAAATATTGCATGTCTACTGGGGCAGGCGGTGGAAGGTTTGATGTAAGGCAAGGATTAGAAGAGTTGTCGGAAGCCGCTTTGTCAGTCATCGAAACTGCAAAGGTAGGCGTATCTTGGAGTCTTAATTGCATTTTTGTCAGGGACTGTGCATCTCAACATTATTTTTTTTCTCACACATTTGTCTTTTGAATTATCTTAATTTTCTTGTGTATAATAGTGAAGATTTATATGATTTCTTCAGTTTTCTAGTTTCCCTCAATGTGAAAAAACCCACTAGCAACCGTCTTTCCATGTTGCACTTTGGGGAAATGCAAAGTACTCACCTCTGTACTGTGGCTGCAATTTGGCAACCTCAACACAAATATTGTAGAATTCATAGAATTCATAGAATAGAATTAATAGAATCATTATGGTTGGAAAGGACCTCCAGGGTCATCAAGTCCAACCTTTGTCCTAGCATTTCTCTAACCACTACACCATATCCTCAAGCTCCACATCTAATCGTTCTTTAAACACCTCCAGGGATGGTGACTCCACCACCTCCCTGGGCAGCCTGTTCCAGTGCCTAACCACTCTCTCAGTGAAGAATTTCCTCCTAATATCTAATCTAAACCTCCCCTGATGCAACTTGAGTCCATTCCCCCTCGTTCTATCATTACTAATTTGAGAGAAGAGACCAGCACCAGCCTCTCTACAACCTCCTTTGAGGTAGTTGTAGAGGGCAATAAGGTCTCCTCTCAGCCTCCTCTTCTCCAGACTAAACAAACCCAGTTCCCTCAGCCACTCTTCACAGGGCATGCTTTCCAGCCCTTTCACCAGCTTTGTTGCCCTCCTCTGCACTCGCTCCAGCCCCTCGATGTCCCTCCTGTACTGTGGTGACCAAAACTGGACACAGGACTCAAGGTGCTGTCTCACAAGTGCCGAGTACAGGAGTACGATCACCTCCCTACTCCTACTGGTCACACCGTTTCTGATCCAGGCCAGGATGCCATTGGCCTTCTTGGCCACCTGGGCACACTGCTGGCTCATGTTCAGCCAGCTATTGACCAACACCCCCAGGTCCTTTTCCGCCAGGCAGCTCTCCAGCCACTCCTCCCCAAGCCTGTAGCGTTGCTGGGGGTTGTTGTCACCGAAGTACCTGACCCAGCACTTGGCTTTGTTAAACTCCATGCAATTGAGCTCAGCCCATCTCTCCAGCCTGTCCAGATCCCGCTGCAGAGCCTTCCTACCCTCAAGCAGATCGACACTTGCGCTTAATTTTGTATCGTCTGCAAATTTACCGAGGGTACATTCAATTCCCTTGTCCAGATCATTGATGAATATATTAAACAAGACGGGTCCCAAAACTGAGCCCTGAGGGACACCGCTTGTGACTGGTCGCCAACTGGATTTTACTCCATTCACCACCACCCTCTGGGCTCGGCCATCCAGCCAGTTTCTAACCCAGCGAAGAGTCCTCCTGTCTATGCCATGACCTGCCAGCTTCTCCAGCAGGATGCTGTGGGAAACGGTGTCAAATTCCTTCCTGAAGTCCAGGTAGACAACATCCACCGCATTGCCCTCATCCACTAGGAGTGTCACTTGATCACAGAAGGAGATCAGGTTGGTTAAACAGGACTTGCCCTTCATGAACCCATGTTGGCTGGGCCTGATCCCCCCATTGTCCTGCACTTGCTGTGTGACCACCCTCAAAATGAACTGTTCCATAATCTTTCACGGGACCAAGGTCAGGCTGACAGGCCTGTAGTTCCCTGGATCATCCTTCCTGCCCTTCTTATAGATGGGTGTCACATTGGCAAGTCTCCAGTCACACTGTCACAGTGCACTATTAACAACTGATGAGCGATATCTAGAATGTTTGATCCCTTGAGCTTTTGCTGAAGCTTGCAAGGAATTAGTTTCTAAAAGCAACTGTATTTTCCCATTTATGACAGCTGATTCAATTATCCCAAATCACTTCAAGCAAAACTTTGCTCAAATTAGCCTTGGCTGCCAATGCAGGTACATTACAATTCTAGTTTCAGTTGAGTTGATATTACCTAGTAAAAAAATAAAACAAAAGTGTCATGTAAGTATTGGTCTGAAGTATACTGGATCCTTTCTGGAACTTCAGAATAAAGCCATTACACACTCTCAGGAGTAACTGTTTCTGCCATAGAACAGCGAAAGTTATTAAAAGCTGTACCAGCCAAAAGTATAAGCAATAGATAGCTGATTGCTATTTCACAGGAACAACTCATCCCTATCCTTTTATCATTCAAACCTTTGTTCCATATAGTTTTTTTATCAGATAATGTAACACTGAAGCAGGAATTAGTTTCTAGCACTTTGGTGCCTGACAGGAGCCTCCTTATGGAGACTATAACTTAAAACTACTAAAACATAAATTTAGCACTGAGTTCAAGGTATCCTGTCAAGACTAGAGCACACCATTATAAGAACCTATGCTATTACCAGATGCTCCCATTACTTTGCCAGCACATGATCTAAAAACTGATATAAGTGGAGGTCTGCACATGTGTATTATTAACATTGTTAATCTGAGTTTATTTACAAAGATTTTTGCTAGGAATTTTCAAGTATGTCTTCTACCTACAAATAAGAGCTAAAAAAATGGGAATTTGCAATTATCTTGGCTCAGATTACATGCAGAGTCCCATGAGCTCTATGCTACATACACACAAACACACAGAAATTATAAGCATTACACGTCACAAGACACAGAGTTATCTTTTTCCTTACTAAACATACACTGTTGTACTAAGCTCCAGCTAAAAGTAGTATAGTAAAGTGAGGCAAATCCACTATTATCAGTAACTGGAAAAAAAAAAAAATTACAAAGAGTTTTTACAACTGTAGGGGACTTAAAGAAAATAAACCTGCTTCCTACTCAAGATTTCTTACTACCTACAGAAATGAAGGAATGTAATATTTTAAAACATCATTATCCTTTTCAAGCAAGGAAAACCACTGTGCTTGGTGATTCCAATCCATTCTTTTAGGGTTTTGTTACTGAAAGTCCAGTATCATACAACTTTTTTAATAGATGATATCAGCTGAAATATTACTACTCACATAAGCATTTGCCCAAACATGCACAAGAACATAAAGAGAATATACGTTAAGTTGTTATTTAAAACCTTTTAAAGAGAATAGCGTGGAAAATGTGTTTAAAGAATATAAATATTTTCTAATTGCTGTTCCCCCAAAGTACAATTAACTCCTAAATTATTTTAGATCATTAAATTTATCTAAAATTGCTTTGCATTCTGCAAATTTGAAGACTATGTAAAGCATTTCCTTTGGCTTTCCTTACCTGGCTAGCAGGTGTCTCTCCAATCACTGCCTCGTAAGGGGGAGGCAGCTCTGTTGGATACAGCATTCCCGGGCTGTTAATGGTTACTTCATATAAAGCACTGAATGGAGAGTGAGGAAAGTCCAAATGGAGACCTCTGTTTAAAAATACAAATGAACAAACTTAACTATTAGAAAAGACATTAGATTTATTTGGTAAACTATTACTTACATCACAGTGATGTACAGCATTCTCTGTATTAAAAGCCAATATACTACAAAGACTCATACTGAAGAAATTTATTGGAAAACCAAAATTAAGCCCTAATTCAAAGGGTAGCTTTAAAAACTGGATTCCATTTTGGATGCCAGCCATCTCTACTGACCTGTTTTGCAGTCATTAGTATCCCTCACTACTTCACGTTGATTCGTGTTAACTGCAGTATTTCCTTAGAAAATTTATCTCATATTCACTTGTATAATGTTAACAACTGCAAAAGGTTCACCTATAAGCCAGTCTCTGCTTTAAGTTCAGATATTGTAGTCTTTGTCTTACCTGAGTTCAACCACTTCTCTAATTCAGCAGTGCTTTATCACAAATATTTCCAGGTGCATACTAACAAGTTTGTAAAAAATGTACGTAATCTCTCTGGAAAAGGAGCACCTATTGTAAGTGAAGGACATTACTCGGCTTCATATTCCTTGGAAAAGCTTCATCATCTGTAGCTAAGAACTATGTGATGACTGCAACTACAGGGAAGAAGACTCACCTCTGCGCCTCCACCACTGGTGTGCAGGTATATTCTGGTGGGTAGTAGGGTGGAGGTGGTATTGGTGGTATGAACTCATCAAAATCCAGGGTCTGATGCAGGATAGTTCCATGTGGAGTCATGCAGTCAGGATTGGTAGAATGTGGCCTCTGTGGCAGAAACTGAAAATGAACAAGTCATGTTCCTTCAGACGACAGAAACATCATACGTGATAAAAAAATTGAAATAATAAAAATTTTAACAAAAGGTCAGTGTTAGCAACCATGACGAATATCCAATTTCATTAATATCCATACTGAAATGTGAGAGAGACTTCAAGAAGCATAAGAATACTTGAGATCAGTGAGGAGAATGAGTCAAATTACTAAAATGTAACACAAGGTTTACTAAAGACATAGAGAGCCCTGTGCCTCAAAGGCAGTAACTCTTAGGATGCAGAATATAAATTCAATAGCTTTTCAATAAATACTTCTACCTTATAATACAACATTATTTTAGCACTACATAACCAGCCGTATTTTAATAACTGACGAACAACAGATACAACTACTAAAGTAATTTTGCATGGTTTTGTTTCCAATCTAAAATGCCTTGTGCATATAAACACAAACGCACCCCCCACAGAAAACCCAAATAAACCAAGAAACAAGCTACATTTTGCATAAGACAGCTACAAATATCCCACCTATTTTCCAGAAAAGAAGCCATTTATAACTATTCTTCATTATTCTTGGAAAAAGAAAATATTGTTCATAGCCATTTGATGCTTGGGGATACAGACATTGCACACTTAAATGTGGTATAAAGGCTTTAAATACTGGTATGAAAGTAAGAAAAACATTTATTCCATACAAACACCTTAGAAGAAAAAAGAAAGTAACTACACTGAATAATAGAAAGTAGTAAAACTGAGAACTACTGTTAATACTCGTGACAGGAACCTAGTCAGCTTTTAGCATAGCAGTGATATTAAGAAGACATTCTGATACTTTCAGTACCAGAAACACTGTAACATAACAAGTGTTCTAGCAAAGGTTTAAACTACTTGAAGATCAAATATGGACAATCCTGCAGATCACATGTAATGCAGCCACCTTGACCTGGCTTTATATGGTCCCCAGGGATAGAAGGGGATCAAAAGACAATTCAAAACCACAGAATTCCTTCATCTCCAGGCAAGCTTCTGCTGTCATACCACTTTTCTTGGCTCAGCAGATGGCTTGGTCTTTAGCTCTTGCTTTTTAAAACAGGAAAGGTAAGAAAATTTGCTCAAGGTGCATTTCTTTTTTGTACTGGAATAACAGAATGTATGTCTTTGCACTGTTGTCTCATTACATTATTATTTGTTCAAATCAATGATAAAGACTTAAGAAGCAGTGAAATAAAAGGGAAAAGTCTTATGCTTAGGAGATCCAGCAAATAGAAAAATAAATTACCTTGATTTTTAATGTCAGTTTTATATTTTTCACTTTTTCAAACTTAACCTGGTGCAGTTATGCTGCATTACTATAGAAGTTATATTGTTCTTCATATTTAAAAGGTTGACTTACATCTTAATTCTACTAAGCACACTCTAAGTATATTGCTTTTAAGGTCAAATCTGTAATAATGCAATAGAACAGAGGATCAGGAGGACCAATCTAAATTGTTTGTGAAAATGCACTAGTATTTGCTTACTAATCATCTCTCTAGATATATTTTCACAATTAACTATTAAATAACCTCCTCTACAGAATATATCATGACATCTTACAGCCAATCAGTGATTTTAAGCCATTGTAGTCTACTGATGGTACAGGAATAAAAGACATGACATCTACGTGATTTACTCTTCATTACATAAGATACCTGATGCTATTAAGCACACTCATGTTAGATTTATCCTGAGTGCTATTGGACATCTCTACAGGTTTGTCTTAACAGAATAAAACTACATTTTTACAGTCGTTCAGTCTAAATTCACCTGATCTTGCAATAGCCACAGCCCAAACTGTAACATTACGTTAACATTAACTGTTAAACTCCAAAATTCTGCCATAAGTGACACTCATAAACAATCATGTCTGCTACCATCCCCAAAACATTGAAGAATCTTTTAGGAACAAAAGGAAGGAAGATGAACTTCAACTCAGTGACCTAAAAACTGTATAAAAATTTATCATAACAAGTATCTGAGTACTCTGTCTCACATTTTGTATCCTACCAGATTCCACCAAACTTAGGACTACGCTCATTTTCCTAGTAAAGCTGATAATTTTGGTCATTTTTACAGTTTGGAAATTAAACAGTTTTCTTCTACAGCTTGCTTTACCTTCTCCCAAACTATTTCCATGTAATTCCATGGAACCCAAGCGCTGATTTGCAGCAGATACATGTCACTCCAACCCTTCAGCTCTCAAGTTCACTGAAGCTTGTTTCATTCAGCCATATATCAGAAGTGATACTCTTAACACTCCTCAGAGCAAGGGGATTAAACACATACCACTTTAACAGTGAGTGAACTACCAGCATACGTTTTGCGGGATGTGACAGGAGGGAAAGGTTTTACACAGGGCTCAAGAAGGAAAAGACCCAATGTTTAGATGCAGTTCCATTTAACAATAGAAGCATTTGCATCCCGTTCAAGAACCTTTACTGTGAATACAAATCATGGCAATGAACTCTGTGTGACCAACATTGAAAATGAATGGTGGACATGAAAGATGCACATGTTTGGGGGTGTGTGTTTATAAACAACAGTTTACCTGTGTGATATCATCCTGCTGGAAGGCACAGAAATTAAAGTGAAAGAGGCTGTAAGAGGGAGACTAGCAGGAAATGAAACAATAGAAAATATAAGGGATTATCACAAAGAACAGACATCCTTGAGAAAAAAAAACTGGAAAGCTAATAATTGGGAAATGCATCATATCTTATTCCATACTACCCTGCAGCCACAAATCTCTACTAGCCTGCAAAAGTTTTTTCTTCCTACAGGAAAATGTATTTTAAAGTCTTTAAGGGTTAGTCTCAAATGGTGAAGGCTGGCAGGGCTTCAGCAAAGAGTTAATACGAAGTCCATAGGTAAGGAAAAGACAGTAAGAAAACGCAAACAGCTGGACTAGGTGGAGGAACATTGACAAAAGCTTTCACAAGGTAACCCAAGTTTTTAGTGTTAGAAGACAGTAGTTACTAAATAATCTGACATCAAGTAGGACCGACAATGACAAGAATTGACAAACCAAAAATGGGGGTGGTCTGGTCACAAGTATAAACAAGAGCAAATTGCATTCAGTGTCATTCCAAAAACTATAGCTCACGCTATGGAACAATTCACAGAGCAGGTCTCCTAGACAGGCTTTTGGGATTAAACCAGTGGCCACTGCAGAAGCCATGGATAGAAAATGGTTACAGACAGGGACAAACAGCTAACGGCACCACTGGTAAACACTGTAAATAACCAACAGTGTTAAAAGTTTTGCTTAACTTTATAGCTATCAATAGATATTTTGAATATATTTACTAGGCATAAACAGATATCCACTTGTTCTGGAAATCCCAAATACTTAATAATTTCTATTGACCACCTGGAACTGTTGGATTCTGGAAGCTTTCAGCAATCTGCCAGGCAATGAAATACAGATCTAGAATTCATGCTCTTTTTTTAGGTAATACCCAACATTATGTTTGAAGCTTGGCATTCAAACTACTATACACATGGAGGTTTCTTCTCATCCTTGGACTAAGGACAGCCTTACTTGAGTCTGTGGAACATATCTGATACCTAATAGACATTATCCATAGATTAGAACATGTTCTAAACTGATGTGCAACATAATGCACATACGGCACACAGAATTTTTTGTGTTTTAATTGGGCACGTCTAACTTTGTCAGAGTTGAACAGCTTGATTTAAACAGCCGTCATCTTTATTTCATACTGAGGACTACTTAATTTGTTATTTGTCTTGCAGTTACGAAAGAATAAAACATGTTATGTGACTGCAGCAGAGTAAATAAGAATGCTGTACAACGTTGCAGGTTTGTGCCCACTACCTGGACTTGAGTTCAATACAGAAGTTAGCCATGGCTTCACCAGCAAGTTGTTGGCAAGCAGAGAATTAGAAACACAAATGTTAAAAGTACACCACTTCCAGTGGGAGCAGAAGAGGTGAAAGTTTTCTGAAAATGCAGTTATTCTCAAGGGTCCATATGCCATAGTACTGAGAATTCCACACAGCCACTGACATGGGGCTGGATGCCAGTGACCTTCCCAGCAAAGCTTAGAATCTGTAGCAAGACACATGTGCTGTCACTTCCCAGCAAAGAGGAAGTGCTTTGTAGAGTAACAGAACTCTTCTCTCAGTTGTTAGCTCTTCAAGGTAAAATAAACACCATTAAATAGATATGAATAAGACTGTAAAACTCACTCTCTTTTTTTACTGTCAGACCAAATGACTGAGAAATCATCTAAAAGTTGGTCACTGAAACAACCAGAATGATTGGAGGATATTATGTATGTTCTGAGTATTTTGAGTGTACCAAAGTAAAAATTGACAGATTAGTCTCAATGAACAAACAGGAAGAGAGAACTGAAGAAACAGCGGGTAAGAACTGTCAACACAGATCTCCAATTAAACTGTTACCCAATTGGATACAATATGGTAAGTCCTGCCTGAGATCTGAGACTGAAAACTTTCTTCATCAGTAAATCCAGATATGGGATATCCCCACTAAACATCAACAGAGGTCATCCTCTGTTTTACATACTTTGCAGCTGATGAGCACTCTGGACAGTGCTGGGATTCCCTGCTTAGCAACTATGACATATCTAAACCAGTAATCGCCATACATCAGTACATGACTAGCACTCAAAGGGAATCTTCTTATCTAGAGTGTTTCCCATATCTGCATGTAATTACCTCTGCCTTCCATATCACATTTAATAAATTAACTGTCTAACTTTGAAATTAATCCTTTGGAGATTCCAGGGTTCATTATCCTGATTTCAGTTTCTATACGTCATTTATAAAAATCATCCCATTCTTGGGAATGGGAAATAAAAATTTCTAATTGCATATAATTAAATACTGGCATGTTATCTATAGTAAAAGCTCTTTGCAATATACTTGGGTTTGTAATTCTGTCTTCAATTAACTGTCCTCCTCCTGCTTTTTTCCTTTCTGAAACACTGGAATCAGTATCTCCTGGAGGGTAATGTAGATACTAATTGTCTGCAAAAACAGAAGGATCATGGCTGATTTCTAATTAGCAACAGAGAAAAGATTTTGATAAGGAAAACAGATTCAGAATTTTCTGCTCCACTGTTTCCAGTTGCTGTTCCTATCACCACCACAAGCCATTAGCTCTGTAGTCTCAGAGGGACTGGTCTTGACACTACATCTTTCTTAAAATGCTGATCGTATTTTCAATACTCTTAAATATTAAATATTCTTCTTCTACCAATAAAATGTGAAATAGGAAGTGGTACATTTTCTAAAAATGTCAAAAGCTTTCCTACACCAAATGTTTCCATTTTACATTTTTATTTGTGGTGGGGGTGAGGGGAGCATTTACATATTTACATTCATGATGTTTCTATGGATGTACAACATTTGCAATGTGTATTTCTAAAAGGTCACCTGGGCTTTACAGTACCTTTATAAGGGAGTTTTGTGACAAAAAATGTAATATTTAGGTTTTGATATAATTAGGTTAAATAATAAAAAATATGTAACAACTTAAGATCAATTCTCACTTAATATGAAGCTTCATCCTGAAGGGTTTTTTTATTACTGTTTCCCTGGGATAAGGGGCTAAACAATGTCATCAAGATATCCTCATACAGAGGTGCTTTATTTGAGGTGGTTCAGTAAAAATATGAACTACAGCCGCTTAAGGTAATGACATGCTGAATTATTATTATGGCTGATGAAATAATTAAATTATGCAACTTGCATGTGTCATCATTACCTTATTTCCTTTACAAAATAACAGATTGGTTTAGATATCACAAAACATGAAGAACAGTTACTAACAGTGATGGTCATAAAATCAGAAAACACCAAATGATGTCAGTGGCAGTGTTTCTAGGATAAGTACAGTATAAACACATTTGGAGCAGAAGGATGACTGGAATAGGTGTACTTCATGCTTTAGCTTGGCCACAGCGGGGTGAATCTCTTTAATTCAGGCAGCCACCTTTTGAAGAAAACAGGGTGAATTTTTGCAGTAGCCATTCATCAGACAAGATGCAAACTGAAACTGCCTAGGCAAAAAAAAAATATTATGGAGTGACAGTCTGGTTATTAAGAGATGTTTCTTCAAATTACAAAACCTGGATATAACCAGATTTGATTCTCATTTATCTGCGGGAGGGATGTGTACACAGAAAGAACAATTCTGAGGAGCCCTGTAATGGAGTGCAGCCTTAAACTGTCTAAAGTGGTGAAATACATAAGAGAAGCTACTTCAGCCTTTAACTGTGGTATCACTTACTTTTGCAGCTTTGTTACAATTGGTAGATTTTTTTTTTTTTCCTGAGCAACAGTGTGCATTTAATAGGTTGGAAAATTTAATCTGTGCTTAGTACAGGATAGCTCGTGTTTATATTTTTCAGAGCATTTTTACTAAAGGATTGGTACATCAGAAGGTAGCATTTTTCCAATAAAATACTGTCACCTTGCTTGTATGAATCAGATATTCACTGTATGCAAAAGTTAGCAAGAAAGCAGATACCCATGAAACATGGTTGTGGATTTTCACTGGTATCATATACCAGTCTGTGTGGATAGGGTAATAAAGTACATAAAACAGTTTCATGACAGAAGAAAACCTGAAATTATTTGCAATTTGCACACCATTCTAAATGATTAATTTCTGAGACAGGAACACTAACACAGCACATGAATCACAAAATTGATGACCTAGTGATAACCTAATGATGCCTGAGGAGGATATTACCTATTGCATCATGCTTTTGGTGGCTAGAAATTACATTTTTATGTCTCTGTGTCCTGAAGAAGAGCTTACATAGCTCTTGAACAGTCTAAGCACAGAGGAAAAGAATAGCGTAATAATTAAAATGTTTTCTTCTAAAACAGGTGGTATTTCTTGCTGTTACTATCTTGAACATGGTACAGCCCTGCTAAGAGGAGATATATACCTCAGTGAAAAGGGAAAGGGAAGAGCACAAATTAAGCATTAACAAGCAAGAAAAAAGGAAGTAAATCAGATTTCCATTTGCAGTAGAGCAAAAGGGAACTACAGATCATGAGACAATAGTGAAAGAAAAAGAACTCCTCAGGTGAGAGTTCAGCTGGTCTAAGCCAGTGTAGCCCCAGGGAAGTTATGCTCACTTCGGCCTGATAGAAATCTGTCACAGGAACCTCAGGAAAAAAAGGGAAAAACTTAAGGATAAACAAGAAAATTCTGGAATAAGTACAAAGAAAGATATAATTCTCTTCTGTAGAAAGGGAAGAAAATTTTTGTCAGTGGAGCTGAAAGGGCAGGAGAATGGACAACTAAGCAGGAAGAGAAAAAGCACAAGCACAGGAAGCAAACCCAAGTTGATATAACGTCAGCGTTGCCAGGTGCTGGAAGAAAGAATTTGAGGGAAGAAGTGAAGTGGCCAAAATGAGCTTTTAAGGTATCTGACTTCCTTTTGAGATTACCGCTTCTTGCACATGGCTGTCAGAATGTGTCATTCTTGGTTCATTGTCATCTATATGGTTTTATTCCTCTTACACTGCTAAATACCATCAAATTAAGCATAGGCTAAGATTCTTAGAATATATATGGCTACACTACATCCCTGCTACTATTGTTACACTAGACAGATCTTTCCAGGTGTGACAATCACTTCATCTTCCTGTCATCACTGCAAGGTGAAAAAGATCTTTAGTCAATGGGCATTCTTGCAGCAAATATTGGGGAAGTGTATGAAAAGAAAGAATACCAACAATATGATGAAATCGCTTTAATGTTTAAAATACAATGTGTCATCAGCTGAAATGATTATTTTCAATTCTGTTTGACATCCAAAACAAGGCTATTAAATAAGTACTGTTTACAAGCCTCTATACACAATATGAATACACAGTGCTATATGAAAATATAATTTATGTACCATTTTTAGGCATTATGTAGAAATACGTGCCTAACTTCTTATATCCACTATCTGAAGTAAACACCAGATCACAGATTGAAGGTATTCTTTAACTAAGTTTGTAATCCAGTGATTGGAACACTTGTCTAAAAAGGACAGCCTTATCTGTAATTCCTGCACTTCAACACAAATCAATATCCATGGCAGCTAGTATGTGTGTGTGTACATATATATATATATAATTTTTTTTTTTTTTGATCGCAGCTTATGCAACATCTCTCTGCTGTAGAACTCATTTGCTGCTAAATTTCTGGGCTAGTGTTCTATCTATGTAAGCTTCTAAAATCCAAGAGATTTAGTAATGACTGGTATTACATTTGTGTAATACTTTCCCTCTCTTATTAAACAAAAAATAATTTTCTAGATTGGCCAGTAACAGATCTGGATTAGAAACAGTATACATGGCCTGCAAAATACAAAGGATTTTAAATTCTTTTTGTTTCAACATTGAAAGTTGAGAATCACAGCACTCACTTGGGACAGGAAAGCTGTCTTTGTCCAACCAAAACAAGCCAGTATCCTGTAATGCAGCTGGCTATGAAGAAGACTAATGATTCTTTTTCCTCTTGTTTTAAACGGTAGTGCTACTCTGATGCTGAACATATGAAAACACTGCTATTGGCACAGACCTGTGAAAAATTCCTGTCTTGAACTCATAGTTCTCATACTCCATAGTTCTCATACCTGAAAAGTAGTGAAGTATCTCGAAGCTAAGTAATTGCTCTGGACAACATGGAAACTGAAGACAATAAACATGTAATGACAGAAAATTTAACACGCATGTATAATTGAACCAAGTTCAATTAACAAAAATAACATACTTCCAATTGCAAAATCCTGATTGTAATACATAAACATTTTAAATATGTGATATGTAAACATTTTAAAAACATACCAGCTATCCATACTGCATACATCTGCATGCTATACCTATATAGAGGCATGCAGATAAACACACCCATGTACACACATGTTCTAACACTACACAAAGACATGGAAATAGGCTTAAATTTATAAGCAAAGAGTAGGTACAAATGATAAAACACACAGATAAGGACAACATGTTATGTTGGACAATATTCTGTGTTGTCACTGAAACATACTCACCATTTGCAGAAGATCAGAAGAAACCATCTGCATGCAACACATTGCTGTTGCCAAAGCACAGACAATGGTGGAGATGATATTGAGGGCGCACACACTGAACAACAGGTCCTGTGGAAAGACATACAGCAGAATATCATCTCTTATCTCAGGGACACAAAGGACAGGAAATATTTTTAGCAGTTTGGTAATAAATAATGCCAACTGCTATCAATTGATATGGTTTCAATTAATTGTGTGTAACTCATTCAGGTAGTAACAATTTTTTTTAAGCTATTCTGCAAAGGGTACAATTACAGAAATGAACATCTTCCCTTCCACAGATTTCCTCAGAAATGTTGATATTTCAAGTTTTACAGTCCTCTGAAAGAAAAGACAAATTACTACTTTCACAGTGAAGTCCAAGCCACAGCTATGATAAGAAAGATGCCATGAAACAGACTTCTGATTTAATAAAAATACATACAGAAACTTCACTGCTTTCAGGAGTTGAAAACTACAACTCAGGGTTCCACGATTTAAAAAAAAAAAAAAAAAAAAAAAAAAAAAAATCAATGGAAACTACTATGAAATCGGGAATTTTATCCTGTATTAGATCCTCTATGCATCTGAAGTGTATCTCCATATAAAAGCAGTGACTACATCTGGGTATTTCACCTTGTGCTGATAAGTACATATGGCCACATTGTGGGGTTTGGGTTTTTTTAAAAAAAGACCAAAAATTTAAAATAGAACAAAGTATTTCTGTGTAGAATATAATAAAAGAGACATTTGAATTATAACAGAAACATTTTTATAGCAAAGGTATAATTGGAAAAAAATGCATCCATCTCTTCCAGTCACTGGATTTTTATTTACTTTCTCAACAGCCAGTGAAAAATAACACTGATTTAGCATGCTGGTGACATTTCAAAAGTATTGCAGTCTTCCTATAGCAGCTGCATAGCTGTTGCACTTGTGACAATTGTGTGTCTCAGTATTCTAAACAGTCAGTAAAAGTATCTGTGAAAAGCATCACAGGAAAAAAAAAAAAAAAAAGGATAATATATGAGTAAAGAACATTTTGTAGAATCTAAGTTTAAAAGAGTATTTAATCACTGCCAGTACATGAAATAACTTCTCACACTATAAAATCAATGCATTGCCTTTTTTTTTTTTTTAACAGATGATAGAAAGGTGTGGATTTACTCTTGCCACTATAATTGCATGCTCCATAAGTGACCTTCATTTGAAGATGGAAATGGTAGCCTTGGGAATCAGGCAGACATTAAATGGGTCAACAAGTTCTAGTCATTTAATAACTTACACTGAGCCAGATTTGCTCTTGATGAACAGGCCAGTAGTTTTCTGTCTTCTCGGCCAACCCCTTAGCCAGGGGAATAATGAATCAACAGCATTAACAGCAAAATACTGGAAGGACCAATCTCTAACTCACATACAGAAGGTGAAACAGAGGATTCATTCAAATACAAGGTCATGGAGACCCACTTAGAGTATTCAAATGGAAGTAAAGAGGGAAGTAAATCCCTGGAGATGCAATTAATTAACAGTGGTGCAAGAAGAGATTGAGATCCTGTGTGTTCTGTTTTCCATATATAAATCTAGGCAAAGAACACCAAGGCCAAGACAAGATCTGGAGTTGAAAGAGGACTGTTTCTTAGCATTAAGAAACTTCATACATTGCTTACTACAGCCATTGAGAACCAGAAGATTTAAGTAATCTGAATGTATAGATTAATGCCATTTATGCTAAATAATAATATCTACATCAAAGTTGTAAATTAGGATCCAATCCAAAGATCTTCAAGACTCTCATACAACTTACATGCCTCAGAATAGACTCAGCTGTGCCTCTCTCACTCATGACAGATGTTTCTTTGATCTGTTCCTAAAGATCGCACAGCTTCATCCCACTATTCCATCATTTATCTTTACCAACAGTTTCTTCCTTATGTCCATCCACAGTTGAAAACCATTACTCCTTTTCTTCCACAGCTTCTGAGAACAGGCTATTATATAGCAGATATTTACACCTTTAAACTCTATTATCGTTCTTGAATTCTCTTCCTCCTTTACAGCATGGTATATTAACCCCATTTCCTTGACCTCTGATAAATTTCATTGATTTAATTTGGTTCACCACAAGTTGGTCCACACCTCAAATGTAGAATCCTAAACTGGGCACAACTGAGGCCTTCTAAATGCTGACTACAGCATAAGGATTATTTCTTGTGCTTTACAAGCTATACTTATCCTTACACATCCTGCAGTGATGACTGAGGGTTTTTCTGCAATAGTACATCATTGATTTATCTTTTGTCCAACATAACCCCAGAACCTTTCCTGCAGAATTACCATCCTCTTCATCCTGCTACTAGGTAAAGACAAAGGCAACATCATAAAGACAAAACTATTTTTATTGGAGAAAAGCCAAAGCCCAAACCTCATTTTCAGTTATACTTATCCCACTTATATTTATTAAAAATAAGGAATAAACCAAACCCATTTCATACTACATGGACAGAGAGAGAAAAAGAATTAATTTCATTACCCCAATTCCTTCCCCTACACTGAAAAACACAGAAGAAAACCACGTAAAGCTTTCATTTTTAGTTATTTTTTCCTTCTCTTTCAATTAATTCTAGAGAACCTCACCAGACAGTGTCAAGCCAATTGCTTTAATTTTTATTTATTGCTAACTATTGTAAAACAACAAAGTAAGTTGACTGCAGCAGTGTCCCAGACTGAACACTCACAATGATCATAACTTTGTTGTGGTTTGAGATTTTTCCCTTGCCACACAAGGGTAGCTGAACTCAATTTGCTATTCAGCATTACATTTGTTATGTAGGGGATTACTGTCCACAGCAATAATGGTCCTCTTTCCACAGACTCCTTTTCCAGGCTAAGCGAGTAACAGAGTCTTGTTCCCACTGCAATCTTTTAGAAGGTGAAGGTACAGCTAGAATGTTTCAAATGCAGTGATGCAGAATTTTAATGTATTTCATGAAGATCAATAAAGAGTAGACATCTATCAGCCAAAAATGTCAAGGAAGCCAAACAAGACAGAAAAGCTAAAGAAATTTGGAAAAGATGCAAAGTTTACATTTTTAACAGTGAGGATAACCAACTGAACAATGACTGTGGTATCCTCACGAGCACTAGGTATTTCTTAAAGAAAGATGACTTCTTTATTTGCTTTTTCATTGGTTTTTTTGTTGTCGTTGTTGACTTTTTAAGTGGTGCTTTGTTTTTTCCCCTAAAGTCTGTTTCAACTCAAACAGGAATCAACCCACAAATCAATAAACAACTCTTCTCCTTTGCTCCCCCTCCCCTTTACCCCCCAAACATACATTAGCCAGCCTCAGGCGGTTTCTGTGTGTGTTGACCAGCTTTTGGTCTTCTACTAGTAGGATTCTTACAAAATATGCTGTAAACAAAGAGAATAGGCTGTGGAGGAGTTATTGAGGTATTTGGAGAAATGATGGCTATAAATGAAAGAAATAATACAACAGCTAACAAATAATTAGGACAAAACAGCACAATGTGCTATCTCAAAAATAAGGCAGAAATTGTTTGTACCATTTCTGAGACTAAATTAAGTTTAATTGCAGAATTCCATGAAATGTTAGTGACAGAACTCCGGACAGAAACAGAGCCAAAAATGACTGAATGAGCTTTATAACCTTAAAAATGGGGCTAAATGAACTTATTTGTGTCCTGTTGAGGGGTGGCACACAAACCTGGTAGATGCTTTTCAGTATTTACCAACTAGATTACAAAAGCTAGTTTTATGTGTATGCACTCCCTTCCTTTGCTGCGGTTTCTTCAGCGTAATAGCTGAAAACTACCTGGTGAAAACCAAGCCTTAGCTAATAATACCACAGTGCGAGTATAGAATAGACCATATAGAAAAAAAAAATGCAAACCTTTGAAACCAAAATGAAACTGAAGCATTTCCCCAGTCTGCAAGTAGCAGGTCTGTAATAGAGCTAGTAGAAATGTTTCGGCCAAAACCACCATTTTGAAATTACACAGGTATTTAATTTAATTTTTACTTTTGGCAAAACCCAAAGTTGGAGTGATGCAGCGAGGCATCACAGAACAGAAAAGGAAGAGATATTCCCTAACTCCTCCCTCTTGTTTACATGCACTACATCTAATTAATCTGAAATATATTCTCTTTGGGTTTATGTCTACCTGTCAGACTGGAAGCCAGCCTTATAGGATGTGTTGTTACCAATTTGTAGAAAATCTGATTTTTTTTTTAAGCTGGTTATGAGAAAGGGTCTAACATGTTCCAGATTTAATCAACACTGGTATTGTTTTTCTGATGCTACAACTACCTAAACTCCATACCTCCCTAAGCAGCTACAGAGAAGACATTACTGCCAGCAAACATAAAAATTGTTCAGAAATAAGGTTTCCTGATGCTTTCATGTACACAATGAAGCACTGTTGGCTACACAAACATAATATATATATCAAAAAGCACGTAACTGTTTATTTTGCTTTTTGCATGTTTCCAGAATAATGGAAACATGACCTGGCTAAAGTCCCATACTGACCAGTCAGCTTCAGCTCCACTTTCTGAATACTGTTTTCTGTGGATGGCACACAAGTGCGATACCTGTGACTGCCACTAGAATTAAGCCACTATTTAGAAAGGTAAAAAGACTCCAAGAACAGGTTGTGTAAACTGCAATTTAAAAATTCTGAAGTTCTATCTGGAAGTCTTGAACATCTAAGCAGAGAGAATTCATGGTTTGCATTGCTATGTTCTATCAAGCGCTGACAACAGTGAGCCAAATCCAGTCAGGCAGTAACAGTCTCCAGCAAATTGACAGCTTCATAATTTGGAGGGCCATTCTTATAAAAACCTTAACTATGGCCATGTAAAGAGATTCCCAATGCCTTTTTTGGACATTCTACATGCTATTTGATCCTTCAAAACATGTCTACTTCTCTTGAATGAAACTGCTTTTAGACGTTAACTGATGAATGTAAAGACACACAAGACTAAGCTGTAATCTTTGCAAATAGTATAATCTACAGACTACTTTGCTGACTACATGATTGGGAGAGTTGTTATTAATATTATCTGAGTGTTGTTTCAGTAACCATTCTACATTCTAGTTTCCACCAACTGTAGTTGTAGCAGCTCCTGGCTGTACTAATAGAAAAGCAGAAAGGAACAGCCTCCCTCTGACAAGCCTTCCTCCAGAAAGGAGATGAAGTTTGACAAAGCATAGGAAGGTTGTCTAAATAAAGCTCCTCTCTCATGGAAATCACAGAGATATCTTGCTTATTTCAGAGGCTCCTATATTCAAAATTTATTGTGAAATGATGGTACGTGCCATCCTCTTCAAAACCCGAAGTGAATTCCCCAATATCCAAGAATCCTCACCACTTTTATGCCAGTGAGCACAGACAAGTTACAAAACCTCAACAATTTACGAAACCTCAGCACTTGAGGTTGCTGAGCCTTCTCCCTCCCTCTTCCACCTTTAGGCATACTCAACCCTTGAGACTCTGTTACCACAGCTCTCCCTCTTTCCCATATCCCTCTCTATCACCAGCCTGCAAGTGACTGCTGAGATAAGTAACTGGTGAGTGACTGAAGGCAAGGGAGGAGAAACTGGCAAAAGTGACTATTGTCTGTCAAATTTTGTCAAAATGAAGATTACCAGCAGGTAATATTTAAGATAAATTACCAAAAAAAAAACCAAAACCCAAACAAAACAGCAAATCACACGTAGGACTGCTACACAGCACCCTTTTGGTTTTTTGTTGCAGAGTCTTAGAAAGACACAACCAGTATTTTCAAGTACATACAAATTCAGGTCCTCTAAATCTGAGACTATGCCCAGAAACTTACAGAACACATTTAAATAGGAGCTGTATTACAAAAGTTAAGTAATTTTTAAAACGTGGATGTTTAGTTGAACTTTTTTTAATATTTTGTATTCCAAAGATATAATTTTCAGATACAAGTCAGTCAGAATATCATATGAAAAAAACTATACAGTAACATACTGAAAAAGCAATTTGTTCTAAAAACTCATTTTCTTTGTTTTCCATTAAACTGCTGGTGATAAGACAGTCAGATGGTATTACACTGGAATAAGGAAAAAATTGGTGATTGATTTATCACTTCAATAACTCAACTGTAGAAACAATCATTTAACAAAGCAATTCAGAAGAGATGTTAGCACATGCAATTACCTGACAGAAGCAAAGAAAATGTCTGGAATGAGATAGAATCTAAAATGAAAAACGACAATGGCACGAGTCCCCCACTAGTGATAGGAGCAGAACTGGGTTGCTCACTGCAAGTGTATTTACACTTCTGAAATGTTACCCTTCAACATGTAATATGTACCTCTTATCACAGCAAATATAAAGCAAAACTGGAATACTACCAATTTGGTCTAATTGTGAGCCATATCCATAGAGTTCCTTCATCTTAGGAAACAAAGTTATAACTGAATTTAACTCTACTATTGATTGCCTTCCAGTACCAACTGTAGAAAAGCCGCATTAGTCAACCACAGCTGGAAACCAGCTGTAATACATGTAATAACACATGCATTCAACATGAACAGCAAAAACTCAAGGCAATTTTAGGTCTGGAAGGGAAGTACTATATGACAGACAGCAGCCAGCATATGAAACCAGGCAATAAGGTGGATTCCTTAAGAACTTTGCTTCTATAAATACAGTATCTCCAAACTCATAGCTATGAAAAAGCAGTAAGACACATCAACCTTTGGAATGAAAGTATTTAATCTTGTTCATATGCACTGTATTCATTCAAGGTATAAAGCATCAAGTCAAAAACCAGAAAGCTTCTCCAAAACTTCCTTTTGATATGTAACCACCTACCACAAAATACTGTTTTGTAAGGTCTTGTAAGGAAGCCAAGATTTAACAATCGCACCAATGAACTTTGGGATAAGCCAAATACATAGAATTATAGAATAGTGTCTTCTGGAAGAGACCTTCAAGATCATCAAACCCAGCTCTATTCCTAACCCTATCAAAACCACTAAACCATGTCCCTAAGCATGACATCTAACCACCTCTTAAATACTTCCAGGGATGGTGACTAACACCTAATTCCTTGTACATATGCCACAATAAAACAAGAATCTCTGGACATCTTCACAACTCAAATGAAACAATTAAGTTACATGCATGAATATCAAACCTGGGAATTTAACATTCAATACAGAGACATACCACAAAGATGAAGCACTATTACCAAAAAATAATCATTCTCTCTGACAAATATTATATAGAAAATTAGCTAGCTGTGCTGCTTACACAGAATTGAGAAACTATAATTAAACCTATTTTGCAAACAAAGTACAGATCAATACTTCCTGTCCCCCTATTTCTTTACATTTAAAATATTTATGAATTTTTGTGAAATGTGTTACTTATGCTTGTATTACCCGTGCCCCGCCCCACCCCTCCCCTTAAAAAAAAACAACCCAAAAAATCCCCAGACACAAAAACCCAGCACAATCCCAGCACTCCCTAAGACTTTTAACCTGTGCAACAATATTGAACAGGCAACCCTCTTCATGACACACATTTTGCTGGTTCAGTAGATCATTTTCCTGTGGAAGTAAAAGGTTCATAGTCTTGGAGGCTCTTAAGTCCTTTGCACTTTTTAAAGCTTAGTCAATATACAATAAAAGGAGTAAAATAAGCTTGCTGATGTTTAAAAAGAACACTGTAATCAGTACGCCTGAACATATGGATCTAACCATCCACACTGATAAAGGGCTAAAACCAACTTCACTTCTACAGTTCTGTGAAAATGATTTCTTTTCTTGTTGATTGACTTCAATTATGGTGTTTCATTTCTTACACTACCATAACCTGAGAAGAGATAATGAACAATAAAAGTTTTTCACCCATGAAATTACTGTCTGCGTACTGTTCTTATTTGTGAATTCAAGGACAACAGTTCTTTTAACTCAAATTATAACTTTATTTATTCTAACTGGATAGATGTCTGAAAAACATTAGAAAAAACAGCTGCTCTAATACTAGGAAGACTGTCTTTGCTTACAAAGAATCAATTCTGAACCATACGTGTCTCAAATGCACATTGAACTGTAAATGGAGAAAGGGTAAATGCTTCATAAAATAGACTTAAGGTATGAAAGCATAATATAGTACACTATTCTACATGGGTCTAAAATATTTACTATATTCTTAAGGAAGCTGCGCACAGCTCCTACTTAAGAAAAATAAACTCAAAAAAGTATTCTCTGCTTGGATGCAGGTTTGCTTATCTATCATCAATTCAGGTATCTACATGAAATTTAATACTGGAGAAATGTTAGAGACTCCTGAAAGACTAAGGTTCCATAATACAACTGAACAAGTTCGTAATAAACAGATTCCAGTCATGGAAAGAGGCAACTTTTCAGTCATGTAAGAGAAATTTACAACCATATTCACTCATTGCCTAAGCTAAGAACAAAAACATTCATGAGGAACTGCAAGTATGTCTGTTATACAACATGTTACTTAGACCTTTTGAATACTTGAAGCTCAGCTATTTAGACTACAAAGCCCACACTGAACTGTTCTATTTTTAATGATATCTAGTATGGTAAATACACTCTGAACATGGAGAATATTTTTGGTTACCTGTTAATAAGCAAGAAATAAATCCAGCATTTAAAATTCTGATAGGAGATTACTTATTCTACACTGAGCTTTATCCAATTTTAAGCAGATTATGAAGTCTTTTAGGTAAGTCATTCAGCAAAATATTTTATATTTGGTCATACAGCGAATCTGATGAAAGTCTCTTCTCCTACCTCTAAAGAAGACGTTAGAAGTCGTCCCTCTGTTTTGCAAGTGAAAGCATGTTCTTCTGTAGGCTTGGTCATCAGGAAACTCAGTAACAGTACATTTAGATTCAAAGGAGAGGAAGACTGCGAGAACCCCAAGTAATAACTGACGCCTAGCTTACAAACTAATGAACTGGTAACCTGAAAAACACACTATTTATATTGTACTTTAATTTTAGCAGCTACAGACCAGACATTTATTCTGAAACTAGAGAGGGAGGATCAGTTCTTCCCATAGCCTGAACAGTCACAATTCTACAAAAGCATTTTAAGTAAAATAGGAACTAATCATTTAAATACAAAATTCATAAATTAGCATACATGACTGCAGGTATTCTGGGGTGTGTAATCTGTTAGAAGTAATTAAAAATACCCTACTGTATTATTACTAACCAATGCAGCATAACATTATCCTATTACATACAAATATCAGACAAGAACAAGATATTGCAAAATAATTCAATCTTCTAAATACCTAATTTCATCCTCTCAAACACAATCTCAAGGAGGTTAGTTTTGTTGCATGCGTATCTTTAATAAATTCAGGATTTTCTGGGTTTAGAAAGGAATAATTTTGACAGATGAAAGCTGTCAGGAAAATTCAGTCTTCATACTTTAACATTACAAGAAAAACTCAGTTCCTTAAAATTTCATCTACAAACCAACAGACTTGGTTCAGACTACAACATCAGCATTTTATGCTCATTCAGAGGTAATGCTGTTAATAAAAGGCATCTCATTTGTACTGGTGTCACCATGGAAAAGACTTATCATGTTGCCTGAAGTATAATCAGCAATGTAATCCAGAGATTAGACAACCTTATAACTAGACCTGTGTATGTTTCTTTACATATACATGTATGTATGTAGCTATAAAAATTATTTACCCTCCCACATTTTCTCTGCTTTTACCTGAATAAAAGCCAGCTTGCACAGCAATACCAGATGACTGAGAGATAAAGTAATACGTGGCTGATAACACCGTGGCTAAACTGACTGGCTGTTTTATGCAAAACACTGCTTTCAAATCTTCATAAATTTGTTAGCCTCTAAAAACTTTTCCAGCAGGGCTTCAGCTCCTTGGTTAATTCAAGTCTAATCATACGAGATTTGTGCTTCTGTCCTGTTAAATAGTTCCCTTAGTAGCCTACAAATCCTGACATACTTGGTGATAAACTTCTAGTTTATGCATTAGAATTACTCCTCTCTTGTTTGGACAGAAGGTAAGAGCAAAATGAGCTCAACTGAAGTCTTTCTCAGAAAGTGAAAAAAATACAGAGTTGCTTCCAAGCACAAGATAAGGTAACATTACAAAGCATTTTTTTCGCAAGATCTATTGCTTCTGGCAAACAATTATCTGAAGTGACTGTTTTTCAGATATTTAAGTAATGAGCTTTTTATCTTTTACCCAAGAGATTTCATGTTTGACCTTTGAAGATTTTAAAATACCAAGTTCTGTAAGGTTCCATTAATTGTAAAGTAAGGCGGTCTATATATCCAAAAAATAAAACATTTTGCCATAGCTTCATGCTCCAGCTCAGATTTTTCTTTTAGGAATTTTACCATAAGCAATGCTATCTTTTTCTCTTCAATTAAGCTCATGAGACAAAAGTAAGTCTGTATAACATTTAAGTAGCAGAAGACAAATGATCTCTAGTATTTAATCTCATAAAAATTAATTCTTCAAAGATCATTTAATATTAACAAGAATGTCCTGAGGCAAATTTCTCTGTGCAACAGTATTCCCTCCTACATCTGTAAAACCTTCATATATCTCACACTTTTCTTTATGCACCCCAGGATGCCATTGGCTTTCCTGGCCACAAGGGCACATTGCTGTCCCATGGATAACTTACTGTCCCCCAGGACACCAAGGTCCCTCTCCATGGGGCTGTTTTCCAGTGGGTCTACCCCTAACCTGTACTGGTACACGGTGGTGTTCCTCCCCAGGTGTAGGACTCTACACTTATCCTTGTTGAACTTCATTAGGTTCACCTTTGCCCAGCTCTCCAGTCTGTCCAGATCTCACTGGATGGCAGCACAGCCTTCCAGTGTATCAGCCACTCCTCCCAGTTTAGTATCATCAGCAAAATTGATGAGGGTGCACTCTATCCCTTCCTTCATCCAGGTCATTGATGAAGATATTGAATAAGACATCTGTAGTCATCATCTCATTTCTGTACATCCGATTCATAATAAACCTTTCTAACCTTTTTTAGTACTTTTGTAAATAGGTAGGATTTGCTTTTACATTTATTTGTCTTGAATTAAGTAACTTCTAAAATAGGATGGAGTTCTAGAAACGTGGTTACTGTTAAAATCAAGATACTGAGACACCAACATTGTTTAGCAGCACAGAATATTGATCCTGAGTATCCAGAAAAAAGCAAGAAATGTTATTTCCAGGGAGAGTTTAGGAGCTATTAATGCAGAAAACTATGTAGAAAGTGCATCTTCTGGTGAAAAACAGAAATCAGAAAATCTCTCCATTGTAAAACAGGGCAGGAGGATCAGACTTGGGTGCCTGCAGACCTTAATGGTAGTTTGTCAGATCATGCAAATATACTGTTTTTACCAGAGATGTGCACACAAGACTACAAGTATAGTATTTTATAAATGAAACTGTAAACCCACCAATTCACTGTCCTTGAAATAGACTGTGTCCTCAATCCTTACGACAGTGAAATGGTTGAGTATTTTTGTCCATTTTACTGTAACATATAATTCTGTGCGGAAATTCCACTATTCGAATAATCACAGGAATTAGCACTAATCTCAAAGACCACATATTTAGTCAGCTTTTGCAATTAAAACTCGTATCTGTTGGGAATCTCCAGCATTGGACACTTAAGATTCAGCTGGACAAGGTGCTGGGGCCATCTTATCCAGACTGTGCTTTTTTCAAAAAAGGATGGACCAGGTGATCCTTAAGACCCCTTCCAACCTGGTAGTCTAAAGATTCTATCTATACATGTACATATGTGTGATCATAGATATTGCAGTGGTAATTCTTGTGTCCTCACTAAAATGCTTGGACATTTAAAGGAAGAAACAGACACCAATTTACAGAGGAGCATAATGAGATGATTCAGAGCAGAGATGACAAAAAAAAAATTTTAGTAATTTTCAAAGCAAGTATTAAAAAAACCCAAAACAACCCACTCAATATCATGCAAAGCATGATCAGGGCACTATTTAAATAAACAAGACTGTTGGCCACTGTTATTTTTCCTCACCCTGTTTGACCGGAAACAAGATCAGACAGGTGATATGTGCACAGTTAATTGTTCTGTTCATAATGCAGCTGCCAGAGCTGCTACCACCAAAAAAAAAGCAGATATGACTTAGTGGAAACATGAGATTTTTACACCGCTCTCAATAAAGGAGCATGAAACCTAGTAAATGTTATACATAAACGTGTATAATCTTAACTTTGGTACTCTGCACTTTGGCTCCCCAAACAACAAACACAACTGAGCTTTTGGTACTAAAACATCTGTTCTCTTAAAATTGTTATTTAGCTAATACTTAATTGCAATTAAAAAAGGTGAGACTTATCACTGTCAGTTGTTTATCTAATGAGCCATAACTGGTTTTTTACAGGCTTAGGAGGACGCTGTTCTTAAATTCACAGACAGAAATATAGAGCTCCCAAAGGGAAACAGAAAGTACATGTAGAATTAAAACTAAAAAAGACTTAAGAAACTTTCTGAAAAAGTTATTTTCCGAACTACCTTCCCTTAAATGAAAAATTCTGAACATAATTAAAGCTGCACTCTGACTATACTCATAGGAACTCTTGTGCTTAAATCAGTCCTCTGCTACTGCAAGCAGATATGGAGATGTCAACAATTCCTTTTATAAGTGACTGAGTTATATTTTAAAAGAAATTGTATTTTGTGCTTCTATTCTGATTGCTGTATTGGTTAGAAATCTTACCCTGGTTTCCAGCATATGTCAGTTCTACTCAGTTCATATGCTGGCAACATCCTCAAAGATAAACAGTTCTTTTCTCTGTCATTAAAGTTTACTCTGACGACATATTTACAGGAAGCAACCATATGCAACCAAATCTTAATTTTTTTAGGATCAGGAAGTTAGCTTTTTCTGTAGCACAGGTTTCATGGCTTTGCTCATACTTCAAAGAATATCTGAGAAGTTTTATTTCCTTCATTACCTTCTCATAACATCTTTCACTGAAACTGCACCGTTGAATACAGTCCTGAATATAGCATTCTGAGCAGCAGTTAGTTATTATTTTTGACCAGCAATGTCAAGTTACGCTTTTTTCCACTTAATAAATTCCCTGGTACCCAGTAGGTTTTTGCTCCCATAGTCTGCTTTGTCATCTTCATTAAAACCTGAGGCAGAGCTCTTATTTAATTTTGGGGCCATATAACATTATTTTAATTTCTACATGATTCTTATTACTTAGTAGTTGATTTTCTTTTTTTCTTAACAAAGCTCAAGTACTTTCAGATATTTATTATATATGTATTTTTTTCCAGGATTTCTACATGCTTTGACCTTTAAAATATAGCCTCAAATATCAATACAACTTACCACTATACTATAGTATAAATCCCTTAGTTTACATCCCTAAGATGCTGAATTTCACTACTTTACTCCATTATATTTTATTGACTTTTACTGAAATACATACTGAAATTGAGAGCCACAGATGCAGAGTTAGTTCTGTTGATCACTACATTAAACCTAAAATGAATCACTATCTGTCTCTCAGGGCTAGGGTAGTTTTCTTTGGTCAATTCTTTCATGGTTTCCTTACTGTTTTCAAACCAACATAAGACTGTGTCTTGCTAGGTTGGTGACAATGGGGTGAAGCAATGGTGTGGGCAATTACACTAGAATATTCCTCACTCATACCTGTGTCGTAACACAAAATGCTACAGGATTTAAACTTCTTATAATATAGCAGAGCAGTCTATAAGCATGTTTCCAGCATTATCACGAAGGAATACTTAGTATTCTCTCCCAAAGTAACTTCCATCTGAAATAGCAATACTTTCTGTTAGCAGTACATCATGAAATACTTCATCATTCCAATATTTCTGTCTTTCTTTGTAGTCTACCATAGCATTACTAAAGAATGCGAGCCACCACCATTGAATCTAGCTTTCTTGAACAGCAGTATGAAAGACACCTGTTCTTATACCTTCCAGAATCAGTCATAACCAATTGTAACCTCTGTTTCCTAAATAATCTCTAACAAAATTGTTAACTGTACAATTACAGATAGTGAGTGTGTAATATAAAACCACTTTCATGCATAGAAGCACTAAATTCTGTTGAAGATAATTTTTTTTGCATGTAAGACTGATAAACACAGAGAACACCAGCTTTTCATCATACACTTCTGTCTTGCTAAGTACTCACTATGTAAAAATGAAATAAACTGTTAATTCTTCTCTTAACACACCTTTAGTGTCAGCCTCACAATATTACACTCCTGCAGAGGGTTCAGTTTCAGCGTTTCTCCCAAGTTACTGCAGCCTGATGTTTGATGCTGCATTTCACAGCAAACACAGACACCGTCACTATCAAATTTAATCTGTGGAGAAAAAAGGTCAGAGTAAGTATAAATCAACAGAAATAGACTTCCCAAAAATTATATTCACACTTATTTTGACAGTACTGACTATTAAATGCAAAACAAAAACACCTATGCAGAATTCCCTGAAGCTTCCATTGTCTTCCATTGGCTAATATAAGCTATAAAACCAGGTAAAATGCAGAAGGAGGATACAATACCAAAGAAGAGTGTTACCCTTCATGCCTCTTTCTGAAAAAAAAAATTGCTTTTCAGGGGAAAAGAAACAAGAGTTACTCAACTGAATAAACATCAAATCATACCCACCTGGGAAACACAAAAATAATACAAGAAAGTCAGAAAATACATGATGCAGCCATGATAACAAATATAATTTATACTTTCACATACATGGAAAAATAATTACAAAAGAAAAACCATGCCATATACTTGAGAAAAGAGAACACAGTATGAAGAAAAAGCAGAGGATATAAAAGGTACATGTCACCTCATATTTTTACTCTGGAAAAGTTTTGATCTCTATTTGCCTATGTTCAGTTTGTCTTGAATACAATAAGCACTCAATGTTTTTACATTTTAAAAAGAATTATGCATTCAATTCTTCAAAGACTTGCATTAAAGTATGCCTTGCTAAGAATACTGAACCCTGATCATTCTCAAAGCATAGTTATTTGTGAGTGATTCTAAATTAATCCCATTCAGCTCAATGAAAATATTAATTATATTGATTCTTCCTCAGTAAAATAAACAAAAAACCCACAACTACAACAAAATCACAATACAAAAACCACAGCAATGTTTTTCTGCTTATTTCCAACAAAGAATTTTTTAAGACAACATTTAACTCACTCTGTACATTTTTTTTTTTAACCTAGCTTGTTAATATGAACCATCACTGCTTTGAAATTTCTCAGTTGGTACTTCTATGCTTTCTCCATTCCCATTTTTTTCAGGCTATTTAAAGGTGTGACAATGCGATACAATGCCTTAAGTTCTCCAGGTCACTAGTTGCAATTCAATCTGTGTTAGTATTGAGAAAAGTAATTTGTACAGCATGGGAGTCCCTTGAACTACGAATTTAAAGATACCAGATCTCAGGTTTCTATACTCCAACTATCAGTAGTAAGAATGACACCCATGAGAAACTTCTAAAGAACAAAAGATTCAATTTGTGTATACTCAATCACTCCTTTATTCCTCCAAGATAGAGGGCAGTGGCTGTGTGGTGAGAGATCTGCATCACCATATTACTTACTCTTTCACATGAAAAAAAAAATAGCAATAAGAAAAAAAATTTCCAGACACAAATCTGAAAAATTTCCTATTGCAAATATGCATTTATCATTTTTACTCCAAATTCTCCCTAGGATGTTGACAATTTCCTGAACAAAGATAGACAGCAGCATTCCTTGTAGAATTACCTCACACAGCCTTATACATAGAACCATTTCAACAGAGTATTTTATTACTGCTTAAGAACTCAAAGAACATTTAAATTATCCATATAATCTTAATAGTTATATTTTTTTGTGTCAATGCTATTAAGTTGATTTAATACTCTCTGCTCACATGCTGGTGACCAGAGCAGTAGTTGGAAGACCAGAAATACGAGACGATTAAAAAAAAACATAATAAACTTTACCAGACAAGATGCAGATGAATGAATGCTTGCCATATGCAGTGATGAAGGCATGCTCAGGGCAGGATGCTATCTCAGCGGGCTTCAATTCCTGAGACTTCAGACTGCCCTCTAGCCAGTATAATTTGCAAAAGACTTTGAAAAAAATCTGGGTATGTAAAATACACCATTTCACATAAACTCAAAAGCAGCACTGGAAATAATTGTCTATGGCAGCTCACAGTGGCTGGTCATACCCTAAGCCACAGACACTGTAACAGAACTATAAAGAAAAAAAACCTCTTTAGTTAGAGTACATTTATAATCGTTGTGTCATTTCTAATTTGCATACAGTTTAGTTCACAACGCTGCTTTAACAATTTCAGACAGTGTGGGTTTTTTCAATTCCTGTAATCTTCTAATACACTCTTTTCTAAAGTGAAACATCTGAGCAAAACTCACCTACATGGGTTCTGATCAGATAACCTCAGCTCTTCAGATCAATGGGAAATAAAAAGCACTAAATGCCGCTGGGGAGGTCTTACTCCTGAACCTCTCTGGAAATTGTGTCAACCGTTAGATAAATGCTACAAAGAAAGTTTGAAAGTTACACTTTGAACTTAGAGCTGTGTCAAATTCTGCAGCCAGAATGCTACAGCACTCTTGGATAAAGCAAATCAATATAGTCTTTGGCTGTTAAAAAGTTTTATAACGCTGAAAAAGGACTTCAGACAAAGCTATCTACTGCAAGATTATTTATTCTCTGATTCATACTGGCCCTGTTCAATGAAAGATAGTCACTGACTCATCATGGGATGTATCTGACACAGATCCCAAGTCTACTCATATCATGAACAGGTGTCACAGAAATAAGGCTGAAAAGAAAAATACTTCCTAGGTCAAGATTCCCCCATCTGTAAGAGATTCTCGACTCATTCTGAAAGATGTTCCATAATTTTGTACTGCTCAGTAACTCTCCCTTTAATTCAATTCGTAAATATAGTTAGAACTGCTTACATGAAAGATCCTGCAAAGCACAGGCCCAATCTTAAAAATCGTAACATATTCAAAACCACTTAAGATTTGCAAACAAATTGCAAAACTCCATTTTAACTTTAGGCATACACTCTGGAAGAGCTTTTAACAATGTGCCCTATTGTGCACCTTTTCCTTCAAATGTCTGTGAAGTGACATTTTTACTAACTTGTGTTTTTGTAACGGGGAGCAGTAGAAGAGTCTGAGCATGTCATCGCATTCATGCTTTCAACAATACAGCAGCTGAAAGCAATTTTGAGCCCTTGTACACCATCCCTGCCCTACTGCTGTCTCACACTTGTGCAGAGAAGATCAAGAACTCATACAGCTACCTGCGACCTAAACAGTGTCAAAACTAGTTTGTTTTTTCTTTTATCCCCGATGTGGGAGTGGCTTACTTTAGTCCAGATCAGTCTTCACTGTGTGGCTTCATAAACATAGACAACAGCACAAACAATACAGCTACACCTGTACAGGGAAAATGAGTTGGAACTGCTCCTTCCAGCTGCAGAGCTGGTGTTTGCCAGCCTCAGCCACAATTACATCAGCAGTGTCTCAAAAACTGTTTCTCTTCTCACTGCTGTATTTAAATCTCTTTTTGGTTGGCAGACCTGAAGAATAAAGCATCATTCACTTCATCCACTGCACATACTCCCCATCATCCTGTTTATGTTTGCACTCCACACTGTGGTTCTTACTCATACTAGTAAGCAGTCAGTAACCACAGCACAGTTTGCGTACTTTCATATTTATGACAGTTGCACAGTACACCCTCATCCAAGCCATAGTTAGTATCTCAAACATCAGCCAGAGTTGCCTGTATGCATAAATTGTCTTTTTTTTTGTCCTGCCAGGAAACAGTACTGCTATTTCAAAAGCACTAAAACACATTAAAATCTGACTTCTATGTAGCAGAGGATAAAAAAAAAGGTAAAGCATCCTCCAACAACAAAGAACACAAGAGAACTTTGGACTTAACTAAAAATACATACATAACACACACAAAGCCCCCTATGATAACACAGAGTAACAAATCTGTGCAAAGACCAGACTTTTTTCATTTGTATAAATTCAACAGATTCTGTCTTGGTATCACTGTCTTAATAAAAAAGGAATAACTGCTGAGTACACACATATTCTCACCAGAAAGGCTATGTTAGGGATGAAATTGACTGTGTTATTTGCATTCTACCCTGTCCCTGTTAAAAAGTTAAAACTTCTAGTGAAAGTAGCAATAGATTTTACTTTTTCTTCTAAATCAACGTTCATGGGTTTTTATACAGAACATAAAAAGAGTGGGATAAAATTTCAAAACAAAATGTAAAAGTTCCAAAGTTGAAAACAAGGCAGTTAGGTGCAAGAAAGCCTCACTGATATGCTTACACAAAGGGACTTGAGTCAATTAGAGCACCTTAGGCAAAGAGAAAGAGCTGGAGGATCCAGTATGGAATGAAGTTGAGTGGTAGGGAAATACCAAGGGAAAAAATCAATAGGTGAATAAAAACAAAAGGAAAGTATATATACTTTCAGGAATTTAAAAAAATGTTTTACAATATGCACAGAACTGAACAAAGAATACAAAGAAACCTCCATTCAGGAACTTAACTATATCATCCATCTCTATGTCAACCTGTAGTTGCTTTGCTTTTCCTTGTTTTGTGTATTCCAGATAGATCTAACTCGGGCAAAAAAGAGTCTTCCTTTATATGTTACTATAACCACAGGTAAATTTCAGCTGTCCAACTGAAAAATAAATTATAAGCAATCTTTTTATACAGAGTTGCTGTCACTACTACTCTGAATACTAAGCAGCTGTAAATTTGATTAAAACTAGAATATTTATTTTTAAGTCAATAAGCAACCTACAGTAAGACAGGTACACGCAGTAAAGACAAATAAAGACTAATAAATACAACAAACACTGACAAAATTCTATCTTGTGCACTAAAAGAATATACAATAAAATATACAAATTGCTCCACCCACATATGTTAAACACAATTTTTAGATTTTTTTTTGTTAAAAAAAAATCATAAGACAGAAATGTTGTTTCTCATACACACATTAGTGAACAGCTGTGAGTGTGTAACTGCTCTGTACACATCCTACTCTCACTGACCTAAAGCAGTATCTTGAGATTTTGGCAGCAGAATCTACAGTTAATCATGGGGAAAAAAAAATTCCAAACAAATTTTCATAACAAGCCATTAAAGCTACTGCTATATTTTTGCTTCTCAGTGTTGTATGTTGATAAGCTGCAGGATAAAGAGCACAAATACTAAATTCACAAATTACACATTCAAAATGGTAACATACAGTGAGAACATTTTTCATATTCACACAAAAATATATATTATGGAATCTGCAATAAATTTTCAGTGTTTAAAGCAAAATAAGACCTTTGGCTCTCATTCTTTTTCTTCAAACACTACTCTACATGTGAAATGCTCCTGAATTTAAACTCCACAATACAGTAGATACTATTATCACTTTTCAAGCCATACATTCAGTATGAATGAGTTTGACAGAAACACTACAAGAAAAACAGTACTTATTTTGAATTTGACTCTTGTACTGAACTGTGCTTGGAAATTTACCACAATTTTTTTGTTTGGTACAGTTGCACGGAATAACTACATCTCCAATTGCATGTCTACAAAAGCTGGATTTTAACTCCTAGAGCTGTATCACCATCAAGTAAACTTGTATCCTACATGGCAATCGAAGGATTTAGAGCCCTCCAGTAATGTACATCCAGTCACACAGTGAAGGACTGCACAGACCCACAACACTGCAGTGAGCCATCTAAAGAATTAACGTGAAATACAAGCTTAAAACCAGGTGTTAAGAAATTGGTATTTTTCCTTTTTGAGTGAAAAACAGTAAAATTAAGAGGGGGGGAAAAAAGAAGAGGGGGGGGAAAAAGAAGAGGGGGGGGAAAAAGAAGAGGGGGGGGAAAAAGAAGAGGGGGGGAAAAAAGAAGAGGGGGGGAAAAAAGAAGAGGGGGGGAAAAAAGAAAAAGGAAAAGCAACACTTTCTGAAACAGCTTTTTTTCTTCCTTTTCACTTTCACCTTATCCAAAATGAATGTATTCCTTTTCAGAGCCAGGAACTAAAGAGTCTCCCAGATGAGCTATTTCATAGGGAAATGCCTCCCTTCCACTCTTCGGGGTCACCGCTGGTTTTCCATTGAGTCAGCTATCTGTCTCCACCTGGTTCTATAAAGCTGTCACCCTAAGCACACCAGGAAATCGAAACACTGCAGAAAGCTTAGCAGAATATCTAAGCTTTTCTACACCACCTAACTGATGCAGGTGTAGGCACACCCCTTGGAAACAGGATGAGAAATAGGAAAACAAACTACAGGCTTAAAACCTGACCAAACAAGGTGAAGGCACGTGACAGGTCACACTCAAATGGTTTCCTATTCTGCATTTTTCTTGTGCTTTTTGAAATACTCGCCAAAACATTTTGTATTATTTTAACTTAGTTTTGTTAAGTATATTGTGTGCAAACGAAAGCCTGAAGGCTTTTACTGGACAGAAACCTTAGGGAAAAGGAAGAACACAACACCTGAATAGAAGAGGTGCAGAAGAACTTTGTGGAGTCATCTCTTGGCAATAAAACAGAAAAATATCTTTTCTCTCTATCATTCTATATTCATAATACTTCATGAATCCTATGAGCACATACTTACACAATTTACACAGTTTGAGTCATCTACTGACAGACAGATTATACTAAAAAGAGCACTCATGTATATCCATAAACATTCTCCAGTCATTTCTTATCATTTAATGCCATTTGTTTCCTGAATTGGGGTGGGGGTTGTGTGTGGGGCAGGCAGTAACATTTTGTTATTTACTTTAAATCCAAGATTCAGAGATTGCAGGCATGAATTTAGTTCTGTAGACATCTTTGATTGTTTAAATTATTCTGTATTTTATTTATCATAAGTAACATACATTTGTTTTGGAAACTAAAAAAGAAAAAGAACTAATTAAAGTTGGCAATAAAATACTAACATGCATATACCAAAACATTCCAGTCAGTACAGCTATGAAATACACTGGATATATAAGGAGATATTGGATGAAATCTTGATACTGCTGACACCAAATGGTAATCCCTGCATTACTTTGATGTGACCTGCATTCTGCCTATTCTGCTTAAGCATCATTAGTACTATGACACTAAGAAGCACGCCTTTCTAATATTACAACTTACTTTTTGAGGTGACAAAACACTGTAAATACACTAGCACTTGAAATTTTTCCCAACATTTTTCATATTGTAACACCTATAGATGAGTCTACTAAGCACAAACTGGTTTGAAAATTAAGGGACAATGTGTATAAAAACCAAACAAATGAGAAACAAAACCCACTGCCCTTTTTAAGAGACTTGTTTCTCATTACTCACCAGCTGACATCCTTCCAGGGACTTTACCAGCTGAGCATTCTGACAAGAGAGAATGGAACCAGCCAAGTTCAGCATTACACACACTGCAGACAGCAGCATGAAAAAGGTTATCTGCAAAAAAAAACAAACAACCCATCATTATTCATTGCAAGTGGCAAACAAGGAAAAAAAAGTATCATTTAGACCTTCAGCAACTTTCAGTCTGTCATACGACTACATGGATGGTAACATTTTAAAGAAGAGATTATTCTTTCATCTCACACTGTAAGAGAAAGCTAACTCAAAACTAGATTTGCCTATCATCCGTTTCCCTCCAGCCATTTCAAAATCATCCATTTATCTCCCACTTTTATCACACACTCTTAAAATTTAATGGGACTTACGAGCAAGCATAACAAGTTTGTATAAGGCCGAACAAAAAGTTGTTAAAATTCTGAATATATATATGTAAATACTTGGTTTATAAACAATTACAATTTAAGCAGCATCCTCCATGTCAATGACCCACTGTGCAATTACTCCTTTGCAATCTTTCACTGGTCTCACAAGATGTTTTCTTTCATCAATGCATATACTACAAATGTTTTTGGCAACCTTAAATCCAAAATGTTAGCATTTTTTTCTTAGTGGTTTTCAAATGAAAACCAGGAATTTGAATAGTTTCCCTCTTCACTAACCTAAGCCTTACTTGACAGAAAGAATCATAAAATTGATATATACATAAGGGTTAAATTATACCTCCATTGCATATTTTGAAAGAAAACAAGATTTCAACCATTTTTTACAATTTAACACTCCTATATTGTGTGTAAGAAGAAGAATCTGTGACAAAACTGTGTCAAAGTTAAAACTCTTAGGATAAGTAACATACAGTTACCAGATAACAATGGGCAACTAGATACTGTCTGTGTCTCTGGAGACTGTCACATATGCAGAGAAACAATGGTACTGCAAATAGTATAAAATCTGCACTAATGAATACTTTACAGAGTCAATATTTATATCACCTCATTTAATTACTATTCCTTAATTTTTGCAATCTTCACCATTGCAACCCAAAAGCTTTTTGCAGTTATTTTTACTAATACAGGCAAAAAATATACTTAATAGAGTGATAGTTGTTAAAACATTGAGCTTTCTAACATACTATGCTTGATTTGTAATATAATTGTTCTAGCCCTTTAACTGCAAATTCATTTTAACAGTTAATGGAACTTTCACCAAAAATAGGAAATTGACTACTTATTTTTTGTTGCTTATTTTTTATGTTGCCAGTATTTCATCTGCTAACCTGGCATCAAAAATTTTCCTGGACTAAGTACACATTATTGGTTATATCATATTCCTTTTATGAAGCATAGACATGTTGCTGAAAAATCACATACTTACAGAAGTCCTGATTGCCTTACAGAATGGAGTAACCAGGTATACAAACACACACAAAATTTGTTTGATTCAAGAAACACGACACACCTTTTCTCTGACAGGTACAGTTTGCATATGAAATTTCAGCCATTTCAAAACCACCAAAGTAACAAAAGGTGAACGTCCTCTAACTTGATGTTGATTGACTTGGGTAGGCTCATAGGAACTGAAAAATTATGCTAAGGCTGATGAAATCTAGTCCTTTGCTGATATACAACTTCCACATAAAGTCATCATAACTGTGTACAATTTCAAGACCAGCCTCTATAGTTCTCCTGCTACAACACCAAATAGTAGTTAATTCTTCACAGTCCAAACGCTTTCCTTCATTATTCAGTTGTCCCCTCATTAATCCCTGGCAGAGCATATGCAGCCCCTGGTGCTCAAGGATCCTTCCCCAGCTAATGAAGTCTACAAAGTTCTGAAAGCTCAAATCTGCTCCACTTTTCATTAGTCACATACCTTCAGGAAAAGAAGAGTCCCAAACAGTTTTTGAATGTTACCACAAATACTTTTTTTTGAAAGACAAACAAACTAAACACCCCTGGAATCTCCACGTTATTAACCAAAGGACTGAAGCAATGTTACAAATTTTAGTTGCCAGCTTTGTATTCTTCCAGGCACCACAACTGACAATGAGGTTTCTAACCTACATCAGGTTTAACTATCTTTACAGTACTTTCTCCGTATCAGCATCCATTAATGATGAAACTTTTGTTGGTGTTTCCAAAGTAACCTCTTCCTCTTGTCACATGCAAAGACAAGACAGAAGAATCAGCACTCTGACAAAATCATGTAATAGGCTCTTGCAATTTCTGCTCTTCTCTGTGGGTCAAAGCCTCACATTCTGTATGGAAGCTGCATTTAAAAGTGACAGCCATGAGTGACACTGTCACATATCAAACACTGAAGTGGTCTTTCATACCTGTCTTCCCAGTTTTGCTATTACATGCCTCACTTCTCAATGTCCCAGGCAAGGCACTACCTAAGCTGGGCTGGACGTGTAGTTTAAAGGGAAAACTTCTGTCTTCTGCAAGCCTTTTTCAACTAGCCTACCTCTTGCAGAGCACAAAGAGCCTAATAAAAACAATGTAAGTATTTCAAATATCCTTACTTAAAAGACTTCTCAGCTAAATACCAAAAAAGGGTTGTAACTGATGAAATAGGACACCTGTTATCCTGTTATCACAACTTTTGAGGTGAAGTTCACTACCATGCTGGAAGCCACAACAGAGAAAAGGAGGCATAAAAATAGCAATCTTTCAGTCTGCTGCAATGACAGAACTTTCTCCCAACCCATATTATGCTTGGATTTTGGGTCCAGGAGACTAAACAGGGCTTGCAAACTCCCATGCAGATAGTGTTTTCCTGATAAACATTGCCTAAAGTGATGCTTCAAAACTGCAGGCATGAAGTTTAGATAAAAAACAGTTAAACTAGTTTCCTTCCAAGTTCCATGATCTACCTCATTATGAGCTGTCTCAAAAAATACTTCCTTTATTCTAAAACTTGCCATTTCATTTGGTGCCACATTTTGCTTGGAAAAATTATGAATAATTATACCCTGTTGACCTTTTCCAGGACAGTAATGCCTTTCATAAAATTGGATCTGTCTTATTCAAGATGATGAGTCATCATACCTATCACTATTCCTGTCATCTTTCTCTTACACTTCTGACATGAGGTAATTGGAACTACACTCAGCATTCAATATGTGGGTTTAAACTGTCACAATACATAACAAAATATTATGGCCTATTCTGTATTTCTTCCCTAATCACACCTAGCATTTTCTGTGTACTACTGAATGCCCAGCACTGAACTTCTCCATCACACAACAGTCATCATAATTCTACTTTCAAGTCCTCCTCTGTACCATTTACCATAGTATACTAAGTACATTTATTTTTGATATAGCAACACTCATATAACAAAGCAACAGTGGAAGAAATTAACAGCTGAGGAACAACCAGATTTCAGGTCTGTCTCCTGTCTCTGCTAATGTTTGACCTCAGGCAAGCTACTACAACAGACCACCCTTTCCATAGTTGTGAAGTGAGAACTCTTGAGACTGTATAACTTCTTAAAGTACCTTCATGCATCTGACTGTATTAAGTATTTGCAAAAAGTATGAATCAAGAATTAATGTGCCGGAATACATAAATCAAAAGCTCCTCCAGATTTCTGCAGGTCCAGCCTTGTGAACTTGAGCTTGCTGAGTTTCAAAAGTTTCTTTTGGGAACATGTCGAATCTTACTATACAGCTTCTTGTGGGCAAAACCACATTTGTTTTGCTTACTAAAACACATATAGAGCATTTTTCTGTTACAAAACCACTTAAAGCATTTGAGAAAAAGTTTCAGTGATGGATAGCCTAACCCAGAATAAGCCATCTTCCCAGGAGTAGTTTGCACTGTCGCTTTGAACGGAATGTCAAAAAAAAGATACAATCTCACATCAAACACAACTGTGGGAAAGACGACTCACTGAAAAAATTTAGCCATAAGCAACTATATCAAATATGCAGCATCCCTACGTTTTCGGCATCATTTTCAGGGTGTACGTACCTTTATGACTGATATATGGAATAAAATAGGCAAATGAGCAAAGTAAAAGCTACTGCATATGTATAAATTAGGAGCACAGTAAAAGGAATAGCATGTTTTAAATATGGTTTGAAGAATCACTTAATACTACAAGGAGGAAGAAGTCATTATATGCGAAATACTGTCCTCTAAAGTCATATCATGTAAATAGCAAGCTTTCATTTCATTACACACACTTCCACTTTGGAGATACATAAAAAACACAATTTTCTTTTCCTTGCTGGCATTTCAGTTACTACTTCCCCCCATGGTTTTCAGTGGTTTGATAGTCAAGACACTTTGAAAACAGTACCTCCTGTGCTGATGAAACATATAACTCTACAGTACTATGTACTGTACTTTGAGAAAAATCAGGAACTGACATGTTAAGCTTATTTCTGCAAGTCTGCCAATCCTCTGTACTTGTAATACTGCATCTATGTGTTTTTTCCTATTAATTCCTCTCCTGTAGTTCTCTGAAAGGTCATGAAGTCATCCTTAAATGAACTTATTGTTTATATTATTGACATAATGTTGTAGAAAGCAAGTTTTTGAGACACTGTAGTTTGACATTAGATACTATAGACTTTTTCCAACCACATAAAATATGTATGCATATGTTTAATGTGGTTTAAAATATACACATTTTAACACAGAATCACACAGAATCACCGAATGTTAAGGGTTGGAAGAAACCTCAAAAGAACATCTAGTCCAATCCCTCTGCAAGAGCAGGACCACCACGAGCAGGCCACATAGGAACGTGTTCAGGCGGGTTTGAAATGTCTCTAGAGGAGACTCCACAGCCCCTCTGGGCAGCCTGTTCCAGAGCTCTGTCACACTCACCATGAAAAAGGTTTTCCTTTTATTTATGTGGAACCTCTTCTGCTCCAGCTTGCACTCACTGCCCCTTGTCCTATCATTGGACGTAACAGAGAAGAGCCTGGCTCCATCCTCCTGACACTCACCCTTTACATATTTATAAACATTAATGAGGTCACCCCTCAGTCTCCTCTTTTCCAAGCTAAGGAGACCCAGCTTCCTCAGCCTTTCCTCATAAGGGAGATGCTCCACTCCCTTAATCATCTTTACAATTTGTGAAGCAGCAAGAATAGCCAGAGGTAAATGTGCCTGTCTCTGCAAATGACTGTACAAGTAGATTAAAAACTTGCAGCAAGGCATAGTGCTCACAAAGCTTTGGCTTACATGGTCTACACACAGTAACATTATCATTTATTTTACAGATTTTATAGCTTCCCTGACAGAGATGCAGAAGGCACACCAGTAAAACTGAAAATTTATGAGCACCAAGTATTATGAAACAGTGAGATCAGCAACTGTGTCAGTACTAAGTTAATTCAAGATTATCTGGAGTACAGACACAAGCTACCTGTTAGATCAGCCAGATGCTGAATTTAATATGAAGATTTCCAACTTTTCTGTGACGTCAGCTTCTCTACAATAAACACACGTGCATTTTCTTTCCCTACAAAGCAGACACAAGCAGCTCATCTCATTTCACCAAGGGATAAATAACATTTTTAAGGCTAACAGTGTGCTCATGGTCAACTTACATTAAGTAGCTGAAGCACTGCACATTCATTATTTCAGACTAACAGGTGTTCTTGCCTATCTCCCTAAATAATCACACCCCTAATGAAGAAGTTTTAAGATCTGTTATACTGATTAACAGACTATAATCTGTATATATTTTCTCTTCCAATGGTCCCCTTGAAAGCTTTGCAGAAACTCCATATAAGCATAAGAATATAGGATTACTACTCATTAAATCAAGTAGTAGTAACTATATTTTGCTCTTAACACAGTAATTTAAATTATTACTATTATTATTCTCATCTTAAGGATGTAATTGATATTCTTATATTCCAATCTACCTGATCAAATTGTTTTCTGTATTCTCATTCATCCAGGAAAGAGTTCAGAATGAATACACTCACATTTTGCCTGCTTCTGTAATTGGAAATCTAAAATGGAAAAAAACTAGTCTCTCAAACCCCAGAGTCCATAGACTAAAAGACTTGATAGGAATTGTCTCTTACTTCTGTTCAGGTGGTGATACGTGCATTAAAAAGCACCTGTGTTAAGTGGAGCCAGATGAACTTCCTCTTACTGAGCAACTGGGCTTAATGAAGGCAGGGAAGATGGCTGGGGCTGTGAGCTGGGACTCAGATGGTCTCTGCATGGAGCAGAGCTTGAGAAGCAGGCAGAAGAAACAAAAAGTGCATCTCTTTGAATGAGTGAAGAGAAGCATTACAACTAGCAATAGTGGAAAGCCAAAACTAGACAAATTTAAGGTATTGGTTTTTAGTAAGATCTCTCTTGACAGGTCCCTGACAAGAGGTTGGAGCCAAGTGGGGTCAAGCTCTTCTCTGAAGGAACAAGTGATAGGACAAGAGGAAACAGCCTCAAATTGCCCCAGGGCAGGTTTATGTTGGAGCTGAGGAAAAATGTCTTCCAGGGTTGTCCAGGCCTGTCCTAGGCTGCCAAGGGCACTGGTGGAGTGCCCATGATCCCTGGAGGGGTTTCAAAGCCATGGAGATGTGGTGATGAGGGACATGGTTTAATGGTGCCCTGGCAGTGCTGGGTTAACGGTTGGACTGGATGATCTTAAAGATCTCTTCCGGCCAAGCCAATTCTATAACTCTGTGAGATTTAGCAACCATTGGAATATTCTACCTATGAGCACGATGAAGTGTCCATCACATTTTCTGAAAAATTCTAAAAACTATTTTAGACTACATGCCATAACTCCACAGGAAGTTTTGCAGCTCACGAACAAAGTTGTTTGGTCTGTTATTTTAAGAAGTCACAGTACATGATTTATTGCCCTTGTAATTTATTGAGCTATAAAGTATACAACACAAAACTACTGGAAGATAAAGATCAGATGTCATTTAATTACAAATTATAGAATCAAATAGATTACTCACAATTTTAAAATCAGCCCGTTTAAAAATCTTACTACACAGAAATGGCAACCAAATCAACACTGCTGACTAATGGTTTGCAAGTGCACACGGAACAACAAAATTTAGCTTCCCATTATCTGCCTCACAATAGATTTTTTTGTTTCATGATTCAATCATATTACTTTCAAAATTATTCCTCAACACTTGCCAAGAAGAGACTGCTAATGAAAAAGCACTGGCATTTCAGATCTGTAATTCAGCAATCCCTGTCTTTGGCCTACATTATAAGAAAGGTTTCAACAATTCTTTTTTTTTTTTTGGTCTAAAGCAATGTTATATATTAAATAGGCAGAAACATTCTCTGCTATGTGGAACAACATTAGGTTAAAGATTTTTAATGCTTTTAACCATAAATTTTATTCTGTTTTATCCTAAAATATATAAACCCATTCAATTCCAGTCATTATTAAACTAAATTTCCTCCAGATTAAATTCTTTTTGACTAGGCCTAATACAGCTATTAAGAGAAAGCTGAAATGGTATAAATAATTAAAATACACACAACTAATTCTAATTTCAAAGCTAAGTATTTCAGGTGAAAACTTGGCGTATGTGCTTTTATTCACCATGTTACATTCCTATTAACTTGTTTTCCATCAAATAGATCCTGTAATTTAATTAATTTGCTACTAGTTGCTCGGTTGTATCTTCATTTCTGTATTTCTTTATTAAAAAAAAAACCTAGAAAAATTAGAACTTCACAAATTGTGCTATTTAAGATTATAATAAATGCTAATGGATTTAATTTACAAGAAAATATTATGCCTCTCCCCTACTCTATTTTATTTAGTATTGCAGTAGCAATCAGCTTTGACCAAGAGTCAACAAGTCCCATCTCTTCAAAATAATTATCTGAAAGCTGTTGACAAGAGCACAGTACACAAGAGAAAGGGGCACTGTGTGTTTCCAGTAGGATTTGCATCACAAAGAACATCCTCTATTTAAAGACCAGGAGTACTTTAGTTTCCTCCTGTATCACTTTGTAGTAAATAACAGCAATAAAGCTAATGATCTAGTAGTTTAGTAGATTTAGCCTGCTTCCCAGGCCTCTCAAGACACCTGGAATCTAAAACGTGACCTCCTCTCTGTACAACAGATGAAGGGAAAGATCTATTTACATCAAAACAAATCTCCTCTAATATTTCACAGCAAGAGTATTGCATTCAATACACCCAAGAAATTCCCTGTCAGTAATGGCAATTCACAGAGGTGCAAATTATGATGGACACAAAGATTATTTCTTCAACAGCGATCGGATTAAAGGATGGCAACACAACGATGTGTTCAGTATTGTCATATTTTACATACAACAATATATGCTTGTTATTTTTGTAATGCTTTATTACAGCAGTATGAAGTTACAGTTTATTTTCATATTTTTCTAGGGAAGTGTAACAGAGGGCCTGTTTTAGTAATAAAGCCCTCATGCTCTCAGCTCAGAAACATTACTTAAGTAGAAATTCATCAAAACTAGGTACTTCAGAATCTATTATGTTATCTTTAATTCTAATTAACACTTTTGGCATATACACCTTTCTGAAGTGTGTTAAAAGGAACAATGACTTAGTAAGCTTGTTAACCAAGGCATTTTTCCCCTGAAGCAGAAACAAAAACTACTATACAGTCTGTTTAGCTGTGTCTTAATACTCATAAATACTTATCAATGCTCACATGTTGAGGTTCAACCTCAATATGAGGAAACACTTCTTCACTGTGGGGGTAACAGAGCACTGGAACAGGCTGCCCTGAGAGCTGGTGGAATCTCCATCTCTGGAGACTTGCAAAAGCTGCCTGGGCGCGTTCCTGTGTGATTTACTCCATGCGATCCTGCTCTGGCAGAGGGGTTGGACTAGATGATCTTTAGAGGTCCCTTCCAAGCCCTATCATTCTGTAATTCTGTGAATCTTAGAGCTCTCAGAGTACTTGAGCTGTAATTTGAGAATGAAGCACCAGCTAACTTTCAGTCCAATTTGAAAATTAAAAGCTTAGTCCAAACAGATAATTTTATTAGTTGCTCTGATGATTATATCATCACCCTACCATTCTTAGCAGGGTAGCAAACACTTCTAGATCTGGATCTGCAGTAATTAATTCTGATATATGAAAGATTTTTTCAACCTGTTTCATGTTTTTACATGCCCTAAAAATAATCCATTCCTGTTTTATACTCCCCCTTCTCCCCCACCCCAGTGAGTAGCAACAGAAGTTAACTTGAAAATTTCAGGCTTATTTGCTTCTATTTTTCCATTCTTTGCTAAGGTGCTGACCGCAGGACAGGAATTCTGGCACAAACACTGCAACAGAATCCTTTCCAAAAGGGAGCCTTATACTGTCCGCACTGTTTTATGCAAATTTACCATGTGCTTTCAAGACCGTTGCACCAAAGTTTCCCAAGTTGAATAGATAGTGTGTCTGCTAGAGACCTTGGGCCTGTAAGGTGTTTGATTGTATGAACCTATTCCAGGCAGGACAAACACATCCCTTTGCCCCACCTCCTGCATTTACATGCTGAAATTGGCTCCCTCCAGTTCTCTAAGATTCTGCATGTTGACCCTTGCTAAATATACATGAATATAAAATAACAAACCATATTATAAATTAGTAATTATAATTATATCATACACATTTTATATACAGCGTTGTACTATTAAATATATTAAAAACTTAAAGTGGACTATATGACATACTTCTTTTCACATTCATTCATTAGCAAAGTGCATTTTATACTGACCTTACCACCAGAGGCCTACAGGTTACTACCGTATAAAAGAGGAACAAGAAGAGCTTTACTTTTTTTACAAATAAAATTCAAGCTATCTCTTGAATTATTCAAGTAATGCAGCATGCTTCCAGCAGCAATTTTAACAAAGCAAAGTTTGCTGGTAATTATTTTCACAGCAGAGAACAAGTTTAAGTTTTGTCAAATAATCCATTAAAGGGCAAGAGGTAGTAACAGCTGGTATGCTATAAGGTTTGCTACATGAAAGTAAGCATTCAAAAGAATCTTTTGATGATCTCCGGTTAATACTGCACCAAAATTAATCAGATAATCTTTATTATTTGTGCAGGCAGTCAACAGAAGCCATTAAAAAAAAATTCAATTTATGTAGTAGTTTATGTTCTCTAATTTTTATCACTGACATTTTAATTTATAAACCAGTGCTTCCCTAAATAAAAAAAAATTCATAGACACAAAATCTAACTTAAAATACTTTTTAGAAGAGAAAGAAATCAAGCGGCTCTAACCTATTTTAATGCCACTCACAATGTTATCAATTGGAAATGCTTCAAAAATGACTGCTCCAGCTCCACAATCAGGTGCAAAAACTAGAATTTGAGTGTGATTATAAACACTTCAAACACAAATGCTTTCTGAAGAGAATTTTGACCACATAAGCCAGATTTAAAACCTGCAACTACCTCGGCCACAGCAGTTTAATTTTCCTTCCTACATACTCTCTGAGGAAGTAAAAATTGAATTTTTTTCAAAGTTATCTAATACAATACTATTTCTCAAAAATGTTCCATGAACATGGTTAGGTTAGGAAAGACATTTTTCTAAAGTAGTTTTGTATATAACAATCCTTATTTAAGCAGAACAGCTAGCTAAATCAGTAAATAGAAATTAACATAGATTTTAAAAGGGTAGTCTAGTAATTTTGAAACAAATCTACATAAGACGGAATTTATACTTCCACAGCAACTGCATTAATATGGCCCTCCATGTGTAGAATATATTACTTTTTGCAAGTGTCACACTGCTGTAAGGACTCACCTCCACAGAAGCACTGGTAAAATGCTACTCCTTATAAATTAACCTTTCATAACATCTGTAGTAGAGTACCTAGAGGAAATAAAAACTCACGATGTTCTGCTGACAAGGACAGGCATCAAAAGTCTATGCAAGGAGCCCTTCCTGTTATAAAGGTCAGATACAGATATTTTGCATCTGTCTTTCCCAAAATATTAATAGCAATTATTAGTATTAATGAACAACTGCATCATGTCTCTGAAAGCTATCACAGATGAATGCTTTTATTTTCATCATTAAGGAAGAAGGCTTCTGTCAAGTAAGCAAGGTCAGCAAGTCACAACTGCTAAATTTTATCAACAATAGAGGACCATTTTCAGTATCAGACAGTTTGTGAGGCAAGGCTTCAAGGTGGACAGGGGTTTTTCCAAATTGAATTCTAGAACCTCATTATAGTTCAGGCTGTTTAAAGAAAAACTAAACACACACCTCTATGGAAGGCTCACAAGAGTAATTTGATGGAGATCCATCAATACATGAACTTGAGAATTTTTAAGACCTTCACTCATATATATGAGGCAGAACCAAAGCCATAAGATTGTGCAAGATTTTGTAGCATCTGTGGTAAGGAAAACCAAACATTCAACGACCAGCATGTCTAGCTCAGGATCTAAACTGAGATTCACCTGGCAAACAAATCCCACTGAAATCTAACTATTCTTCTTCAACAAAAACAGGATGCTATTTTATACATACATACATAAATATATATATAAAATTCTCTTTAGGTAACAGTCCATTCCTTTCCATCTGTTGCACAAAAAAAACCCTGAAATCATGAGTTTTGATCGTACAAAGTATATCTATCCCCAACTCAATCATCCAAATATTTTATATTAGTTCATGAAAATATTTATACTGATTTTAAATAAAACCATTCAAATGCTATTCATCTCATCTAAAATAAGTTTCTGAAGTTACTGTTTCCTCACCATTCTAAATCAAAATACAAAGTTTAACAAATACTTCCCATGCTGCCCACCTAGCCAGCTCCAGTGATACTACACAGATGCAGCTTTATTCCGGTTATCCGAATTAGAGGTTGAAAAACATAGTCACCAGCTTTGCCTTTACATACATGGATAAAACAAATACATCAAATTACAGTTTTCTTTTTCTAGATTAGAAGCGCAATTTAATTTTTTTGTTATTGTAGCACTGACTATTTATAATGGAAGAAATTCCTATACTGGAAGACATGGGAAGTGACATAACAGGTTTCTATTTACCTGTTCTGAAGAACAGTTCGATTAAAAGCTGATGACCATTTAAAAAAGGCCTGATCACAGAGGGATGGTCTACAGTGACTAAGATCTGCAGAGCAGCATCAAATTGCCATCTCTCCCTCCCAGGCTTCCTTTCCTACATGACTCAGCAGTGGGTGCAGAATCATTTCTCATTTCTCCACTGTGACACCAGGACCACTCCAACGTTCTATACCTCAGGACTGGCATGTCCGAGAGAAGGGTTTTTCTCACCTCCCCAAGGTAAGCTCTATCCAACCCCTAATGGAAGGGACTGACTATAATGCTTACCACATGAAGCAAAACTGCTTGCTACTGGCAACAATACCCCATAGTTGCTCACTGGGCCCTATTAACGAGAGCTCACCCCTCCCTTCCCCTCCCAAACAAGCCCTGTAGTATACTGCACTGCAGACATGGTGTACCTGTCTGTGTGAATGAACATACACATATGGATTCCTTTAGCTCTGGGCATAACTAATTTTCTGCTCCTCCATTCTGCTCATATACAAGTGAAAATTTATCAGGGCAAGGGGAACAATAAAAGGGGGATGGCTGGCAGGCTTATTATTATTAGTATTATGTATGTCTAATTCTTTTGACACTTTAGCATTAGAAAAAGTATACAATGTCTTGACCATTCTACATAGGTTCTTTTTATTTCTGTATCCACTTTTACATGCAAGCACCATTCTAGAAAAAAGTAGTTAGCTTTTCTCTGTCTGAAAAAGTAACAGAGAAAACCACTATATGATTTCCTATTGCAAATAAAACTCTGTTAAGAAGTAAACCTTTTATTTTTCCAATCCAATGCAAATACTGATTTTCTACTGTGGTTCTTACTAATATAGCAGATTAACATATACTATCCCATATTTCTCATTTTTGTAGAAAGCATGAGCATTTTCCAATTGATTCCTGAGTTGTCACTATATATTAAAAAGCAAATCCCTACATACATAAAATGCTGATACAACCATATGGATTATAATGTGAATGCAAAATAAGCAGATTCAGTGTAGTTTTATAGCTTTAAAAAATTTTAGCAATGCACATTATGATCAAGCTTTTTGTGGAAATTATATGGAAAAACAACAAAGAAAGAGAGTGGTAACTTCATGATACATTTCTCTCTGTATTTAGAAGTACACTCAAAAAAGTGTCTATGCTTTTGTCACTTGTACTACCCTGAACTGTGGGTCTCCTCAAACGACTACAGCCACTGAACTATTCTGACAGGATGAATTTTCATTTAAAATGCCAAGTTAAAATAAATGAGATCTCCTTATCCACTTTCAACTCAAATGGAAATTAAAAAAAAGTCAACAAATTGACTTTTTAATTACATTGTTCTTCAAGGAGACAAAACATGGTTAAACAGTATCAATAAACAAGCTAGGCTGATGACCAAACACAGGAGCTGAAGGGAGCTCAAAGTAAGTCCAAAGACTCAAATGCTTTTTCTCTTAATCATCTTTCAACACCATAGTGCTATGGAAATTAACACAACACTATGGAAATCAGCAAGTAGAGGACACTTGTAAAACCACAGGTAATAAAAAAAAAAAGTAAAAGAAAAAAATAATAAAAAAGAATATATAAAAATAAATAGAAAAAGCTAAGAACTGCTTCTGGCCTTCTGACTGTGCTGCTCATGTCCATTCCCCTGCCATACTTGGAAATGAAATTACAGGAGCTTAACATATTTAGTATCTTCCTTCATGGGCCTCTGCAGAATAAAGTTGACTACTGCAGCAGCTCAGAGTCAGCAATCAATTTGTGTTTCATCGCCACATGCACACACAAGTTCAAGCTCTGGAACACTCCAAGAGAACAATTTTCATTGCTTGCTGTCTTTGAACAGAGAAAACATGCTTCTCTTTCTCCCTCCTTTTTGAAAGTGGCTCTATTTAATCACATACAGTGATTATTAATATTCGACCTATTCAGAAGATGAAATCACTTTTTTTGGGGTGGTGAGGTTTTTTTTTCTTTCTTTCTTAGAATTTGCAGAGCATACGATTTAGAATTAAGCATTTTATGACACAAACACGGATAGATTATTATTACTGCTGTTCACGGTTATATAAAATCTCTTCGTATAGATGAAACCCAACCACTGCCTGGTTCTATTTAACACTACATTAGATCCCATATTTTAAAAATTATTAAAATGCTTTTGCACATTTACTTTTGGATAGACCTATATTACATGACTAGTTAATCTATGAGGTCCTTTCCAAACATGATTACTCTGTGATTATTTAAAAATATCAGTCTTTTCCTTTCCTAATATGAAACAATATTATGAAAATGATGAAGAGATTGAACAGATCCTTTTGAATGAAAATCCTAATAAAATATGAAATAAGACAAAATTCAGAAAAACTTTTGTCTGCTCACAACAGAGTTCTTTCACAATACAGCACCAGGTTTGCTGGCATCTCATAGAGGGCACCTTGCAAAAAGGGGGAGGAGAGTCTTTGAACAGGAGATTGCAGGGCTGATTGACAGGGCTTTAAACTAGATATGACGGGGAAGGGGAGATAATTGGACCAGCTAGGAATAAGCCCAAGGGAAGCATGCCAAGGCTAAAAGGCTGGTTGACCAGTGTAGACTCTTGCTCTGTCACTTTATTCGAGACAAAGGCTAGAAATTTAGAAATCATGGAAGCAGCTGAGAGAGGTTTGGAAGGAAATGGGGCACACACTCATGAAAAGATATCGGTATCATTAACTCATCTGAAGTGCCTTTATACCAATGCACACAGTACGAGCAACAAATGGGGAGCTTGAAGCCATGATGCACCAAGAAAACTATGACATAGGGGCTATCACAGAAACATGGTGGGATGCCACACATAACTGGAGTGCCACAATCAAAGGCTGCAAGCTCTTCAGGAGGGACAGACAGGGAAGGAAGGGTGGTGGAGTAGCCCTATATGTTAGAGAACGTCATGAGACCTCAGAAATCAAGTTCAGCGACGATGGGATTGAGTCTGTTTGGATTAGGTTAAGGGCTAATAAAGCTGATAGAGTTGTGGGAGTCTGCTATAGACCTCCCCCAATCAAAGCAGTGAGATGGATGAAGCTTTCTATAAGTAGCTGAGAGAAATCTCACAGTCACTTGCTGTTGTGCTTGTGGGGGACTTTAACCTCCCAGATATCTGCTGGGAATACAGCACAGCAGAGAGGGAACAATCCATGAGGTTCCTGGAATGTGTGGAGGACAATTTTTTTATGCAGCTGATAAATGAGACAACTAGGGAAGGTGACCTCCTGGACCTGCTCCTTGTGAACAGGGAAGAACCTGTGGGGAAAGTAAAGGTTCACGCCGCCTAGGGCATAGTGATCACGAGATGATTGAGTTTTCAATCCTTAGGGAAACAAAGAGAGGGGCTAGTAAAACTGCTACCTTAGACTTCCAGAGGGCAAACTTTGACCTGTTCAGGAGACTGATTGACAAAGTCCCTTGGGAGGCTGTACTGAAGGATATAGGAGTCCAGCAAGGCTGGACATACTTCAAGAGAGAAGTCTTAAAGGCGCAGGAGCAGGCTGGCCCTACCTGCCGAAAAACAAGCAGGCAGGGAAAGAGACCAGCCTGGCTAAATAGGGACCTTTGGCTGGACCTCAAAAACAAAAGGAGAGTCTATGACCTTTAGAAGAGAGGACAGGTCTCTCATGTAGAGTAGAAAGATGTAGTGAAGCAATGCAGGGAGATTAGGAGGGCCAAAGCACAGCTAGAGCTCAACCTAGCTGCGGCTGTTAGGGATAATAAAAAATGTTTCTATAAATTCATTAACAACAAAAGGAGAATTAGGAAAAATCTCCATCATTTATTGGATGCAGAGGGAAACTTAGTAACAAAGGACGAGGAGAAGGTTGAGGAGCTTAACACCTACTTCGCCTCAGTCTTCAGTAGTGGAACAAGCTATCCCCTGGACATCCACCCTCATAAGCTGGGAGACACGGAGGGAAAACAGAATGAGGTTATCAACGTTAAAGAGGAGGTGGTCAGGGACCTTCTATGCCATTTGGATGCACACAAATCTATGGGACCAGATGGGTTACACCCAAGGGTGCTGAAAGAGCGGGTGGATGTGCTCGCCAAGCCACTTTCCATTATTTATCTGAAGTCCTGGCTAACTGGGGAGGTCCCAGTGGACTGGAAGTTAACAAATGTGACGCCCATCTACAAGAAAGGCAGAAAGGAGGATCCAAGTAACTATAGACCTCTTAGTCTGACCTCGATACTAGGGAAGGTCATGGAACAGATCATCTTGAGTGCTCTTACAAGTCGTATAAAGGGCAACCAGCGGATCAGGCCCAGTCAGCATGGGTTAGGAAAGGTACATCTTGCCTGACAAACCTGATCTCCTTCTATGACAAGATGACCCGACTACTGGATGAGGGAAAGGCTGTGGATGTAGTCTACCTGGACTTCTGGAAAGTATTTGACACTTCCCCAGAGACTTCTAATAGAAAAATTGTCTGCTCATGACCTGGATGAGAATACGATCTGCTGGATCAAGCACTGGCTGGACGGACGGGCCCAGAGAGTAGTGGCCAATAGTGCTAAATCCAGCTGGCAGCAGGTCACAAGTGGTGTTCCTCAGGGCTCAGTGCTGGGGCTGTTTCTATTTAACATCTTTATCGATGATCTTGATGAGGACATAGAGTCTATTATCAGTGAATTCGCAGATGACACCAAGTTAGGCAGGTGCGTCAGTCTGCGTGAGGATAGGGAGGCTCTCCAGAGGCTTGGACAGATTGGATCGCTGGGCCAATGTCAATGGTATGAGTTTCAACAAGGGCAAGTGCCAGGTCCTGCACTTGGGCCGCAACAACCCCATGCAGTGTCACAGGCTTGGGGCAGTGTGGTTGGAGAGCTGTCTGGCAGAGAGGGATCTGGGGGTTCTAACTGACAAGCAAATGAACATGAGCCAGCAGTGTGCCCAGGTGGCAAAAAGGCCAACGGCATCCTGGCCTGGATTAGAAGTAGCGTGAGCAGCAGAAGCAGGGAGGTGATTGTCCCCCTGTGCTCAGCACTGGTGAGGCCTCACCTCGAGTGCTGTGTCCAGCTTTGGCCACCTCAGTACAAGGGAGATATCGAGGTGCTGGAGCGGGTGCAGAGGAGGGCAATGAAGCTGGTCAAGGGACTGGAGAAGAGATCATATGAGGACCGTTTGAAGGACCTGGGTGTCCTTAGTTTGAGGAAGAGGAGGCTGAGGGGAGACATCATCACTCTCTACAACCACCTGAAAGGACACTGTAGAGAGGCTGGTGCTGGTCTCTTCTCTCAGGTAATTAGTGACAGAACCAGAGGGAATGGACTAAAGCTGAAACAAGGTAGGTTTAGACTAGACACCAGGAAAAGATTCTTCACAGAAAGAGTGGTGAGATATTGGAATGGGCTGCCCAGGGAGGTGGTTGAGTCCCCATCCCTGGATGTGTTTAAACATTGCTTTGATGTGGTGTTAGGGGACATGGTCTAGGGGTGAACTTGTAGAGTAGGGCTAATGGTTGGGCACTATGATCCCAAGGGTCTTTTCCAACCTAAATGATTCTGTGATTCTGTGAACAGTGTTTAACTACATATCTAGAGACAAACTATATAGTTTCACCTCTAAAATACAATTATTTTATGGTGTAGAAATAGAAAGCATAGCATCCAGCTGACACCAGTCAGTTTGGTTTGCTTTATCATAGGTTTGTGCAGCTTTTCTACCCAGAGATTTTGCAACACTAAGCAACTAAATACTGCAATATATGAGCAACTAAAATGTTGAACCATAAACAAGTTTTCTCAATCTAGGATCCAGGTAAGTCTGCTAAGTCATTTTAAGGCATCAGTTTAAAATCTTCTGCAATGATTATAAACTGTAAATAAACAGGGATCAACTGAGTTCAGGGGAAGACTGAATCCAGCAGCTGTAGGAACTGACTAGGAAGTGAATCATGATGTCAAAATAGTTTTTGCTTCTATTATCATTCTGCTTCTACATTATGCTGTGTGTAATTACTTTTGTATTGGTACAAGACAGAAATGGCAAAACTAGTAGAAAAGTTGAAAGTAATTAAAAGAAGTTGGGTTTGCACATATTTTGTTCAATGTATGCGTTTACAATTTTAAAACATATTGACTCCTTTACTCTCAAACCTCCTATCTGGCTATTTTTGACTTTGGAAACCCTTCAGTGCTTCCAGAATTCTTGAGACTACACCAACTATCAGGTCCCAAAGTACTGATATTTAATTTTTGTAACCCGAGAACTAGAAATATCATAATTTATCTGTCATATCCATACAATTTCTTATGAAGTGCTATGAATTGTCTTACTTTTTACTGGGTTTAGAAACCTCTGTAGCTGTTAATGAAATGGCTGGAATTGAAATAAATTAGTTTTGAATGTTCAGCATGAAATTATTAAACTTACTTCTTCCAAAAAAACCCAAACAACAAATACAAACAACAAATCAAACAAAGAAAACGTATCAAAAACCCTACAGATCTCTCCCTCCACAGTTTTTTTCCTCCTTGTGAGGCCCTCAAACATTTCCCATTTCCTACTAACTGTCACAAACACCTTTTCTCCATGGTGTCAATAGGTTTGTTCTTGTGGTAAAACCATTTTTTTTGGTCATTATCTTTCATATTCAAAAAATCCAAGTACAGACTTTTACTTGCCATAATACTAAGAGCAGTAATAAATTTAAGGTATCTTAAATTTAATGTTCACTCTACTTTTGAGAATTAGGGGATTGCTTTCCCTCAGCAGTTTTCTCAACTTGACAGGTCTGCCTACACTTCCATGAAATAACACTGAAGAAAGTAAACAATGTGCTCTTGTTGCACATCTCAAATGTTTTACAAAATACACATTAACAAATAAATCTGTTCGTTTTTATGAAGGTGTAATTTTGCAAAATGAATGACTTGCTTTTTAGCCTTTTAACATTTCCATACCTGTATATAGTCTTTGAAATACCCCAAATTTTCTTGTGCTGATATAGTTAAACGTTTATTATTCATCTAGTAAAATGAATTTAGCCATAGTTGTGCATAAAATTGTAGGCATCCGTTGGGGTTTAAGGGTAACTAATTATTTCATTCCATATGGCTTTATGGTCAGAAGCTACATATGGTAAAATTAAGAACAGGAAAGGGACTTATTATCGATAACACAAAAAACTTACTCAAGACTGAAAGTTATGTATTTAGGCAAAGGTAAATAATGTGACTTTTCCAGTGTATAAATAAAAAGTGAGTAATAAAGATGACTGTAGGCTTCTAAAGAATGATTTGGGCTTTTTACTGAAAGACAGATAGAGACATCCCTAAACAAAATGATTTCTCTCAGTGCTTACAAAAGAAGTGAGATAGATGTCAGAAACCAAGATTGATTTACCAAGGAGGAAGAAATGTTGAAGGAAACAAGACTCACACCAAGAAAGAGATGAAGAAATTAGACTGTGCAAAGACTGCCAAAAAATGCAGGACCAGATGGGATGCAGCCTGCATATCTAAAAGAAGCAGCAAATGAGATGGAAGAACCATTAGCAGATATATTTAGAAAGTGTGAGAGAACAGGGGAATTACTGATGGACTGAAGAGAAGCGAATGTAGCACCTATACCATACTCTCCATTATAAGCAGCAGCAATGATACTGGAACCGTGACAGTTTCTTATTGCACGGTACTGTGCTAGCATAACAGTTGCCATGGCAACACGATGCAATGGGAGCAGATGGGGAGTAGAAGGGTCTGTTTAAGGGTAATTAAGACATGCTTGTTTAGGAAGGTGCAAGTGTTATGCCCCAGCAGGCTTTGTGTGCTCTTCAAGAAAAGCTGCTTGTGGGCTTTTAAAATTTTGCCACTGGGGATAACTAATTAGCAGACGGATGCTCAACAGAGAAGTCTAGATTTTGACACGGGTGACAGCTGGGCCCAGGAACAGGCAGCCTTTGTAGAAAGAGTAACAGAGAGATGCAGACAGAGAGACCCACTCAGGTAAGAAAAAGCTGTAAGAAGTGTTAATCTGTAAAAGGGAACATAGAATGTTCATTCTAAATATGTTTCGCTCTGTGATACCTTTCCCCCCCTTTATAAATATTTCTTTGATTCACTTCCTCTGTTTTCATCTCAAGTGTTGTTTCTTTCTCCCCTAGTTTACAGCTCTACCAAGTCATTCTCTATTTTGTCCCCTCCTTCCTCTTCTGTCAGGCATATTCTAATAAAAATCACCTTGGGGGTAGATTTTTGTGACACTTGTTTCCATATACTAGCAAAGAAAGAAGGGAATTGGCAGTCTTAGGAAAAAAACCAAACTGCAATGGGTATGACAGCAGACTGTTAATATTCTAAATGTTTATGTTAATCTACATGCAAAAAGCAGTCTGGGACATGAAGGTAATCAGAGTTCACAAACATTCTAATTGCAAACTTGGAACACCACACTTTCCAGGTACCCAAACAATACAAGAGGCATTAATTCATGGCCTAAGCCAGCACCTCATACACTCAGAAAACATCTCTCAGGGCAGGGGACACAGGTGAAAATTCCAGCCAGCCTCTGACTTCCCCACTTCACATTAAAGCACAACCCTCACACCTGGTAACTGAGAGGAAGACTGGAGAAATGCAAGAGCAACAGCTTAAATAAGAGGAAATGGGTCAATAACAGTGTACCAAACTACTAAAGAGTCATAAAAGGACTATTCTAGGAAGAAAACAAAACAAAACCCTCAAGTGCCTGAGGTTTAACGCACAAACATCTATCAAGAGGATTTAGATAGAAAAGCTCATCGTATCTCCCAGACTACTTTCTAGCCACTCAAAGGTACTCCCTGTCTAGGAGAAATTCCTTTTATGATCCATGTATAGCATCTGAAAAGGCCTCAGAAGACCTCCGAAGAAAAAGCCTGAAATAGCATCCAGAGATTGTAGCACTTTAACCTAAGAATAAAATTAAGCTTAATTGCACTATTAAGAGTTTTGGAGAAAACATCATTTATCATGCCGTGTTAATGCATAATAAATAAAATACTGCATGCTATTTATTTCCACAGACTGATCACAAATACCAAAGATCAAGCTGGACTGTGCAAGTGTGGTTGATCAGATAACTTCTATTTTCTGCGTAACTGTGCAAACTTCACTAAGGCATGTTCCTCCATATGCACATCTAAAAATTACATGTATCTTTTACTACTATCTTTAAAATCTGCTTTCTGAGAAATGCTCCAGTAAAAGCTGATCACTTGAATCTTCACAGAAGAAAACAAAACACAAAAAACAGCACAAGTGCAGCCGAAACTAGCTGCCAAGTATAGCATATCTCTATAAAATATTTATAATTTTTACCTAGTTATGTTATTCATCAAGATAATTTATGTATCAAAGTCCTAAGAAATGCCCACTCATTTCTCAAAGTCAGTTATTTCAAGTATCTGGAAATGAAAATTTAGGCATAGAGCGTAATGAAAAGGAAAGAGCAAACACTGTGGTTTTCCTGCTACTGCTGAAACCATAACTGCTGTCACAAGCTGAGGAAAGAAAAAAAGTTTGAAATATCTATAGCAAACTTTTGTGGGAATGGCTCAACCAGGATCTGGCTAAAAATGCCTAAAGCAGACCTGTTCAGTTGCAGTTCTGTTCCTATTCTCTCCTGTTCCTCTTCAGCTGCTCTTTTTGACCAAGTCTCCAGTCCAAGAACAGCATTCATTAAATTAAAAATGCCCTCCTTGGAGCATCTGAACACTTACTGACTCAAATTCAGCATGAGAGGACACAAAAGAGACCCACAGCTTCTGCCATGCATTTCACATAGGGTGCTAGAATGCAGACAGATAAATAGCAAGTGCTCATATGTTTCTCAAGGAGTCTCCTAAAGACCACTGGCACAGTTACTAGAGCCAGGTTAGGAAAGGTACAGACATCCTTGGAAGTCAGTAAGGAAGGAGCAGGAATGGAAGAATGACATTTACTGGGTAACTGAAAAAGACCCAGCATCTGCTATTCACTAGCCTGGTTTGGCGGGAAACATAAGGAAAGAGAATTTACTACCAAAAATTAATTAAAAACAAAACAAAACAAAACCCCAAACCACCATTCTGGTTTAACTACTCTGAGAATCTGCCTGGAATAACTAACAAACAGAAGCAGCTTTGACAGAAAGTACTTTAAATCTGCTTTCAAATTGATGTAACCTGGAATATATTTATCAATAAATACATTCACCTAATTTTTAGCCAGTGTCTCTCAGACTTTTTGTCTAACTACAGTCACACTGCAGTAGCACGCAGAGACAATTGATCTAGTTTGGTTACCAGAACAGCATAGATGTGTTAGTGCTTTATACAACTAGCCCTCAGCGAAGGGGAGAAGAACAAGGGAAGAGACAAATGAAACTTAACTGTGTCCCAACTATAGGAAAATATTTTTTACAGCTCACACTTTCTTCGCTGAAGTCATTCAAACCTAAGATACAAATCTATTTGAGGTCATGATTAATTGGTTATGGTGCTTATGACACTATATTTAAAAATCACACTGAAGAGATTCCGCTGTGTGAGTTCTTATTGACATGCTTTTGGTTTATTCCCCTCTGCTTCTTCGAAGACCTGTTCTCAACAGCTTTTGATCTCAGTCTCCCTCGTGTTGCCAGATGCACATTTCAATTCCTCCCTCCTGTCCTAGTCCTCTGCCTTTCTCTTCCCCTCGATTCAGCGTTGAGCTCCTCTGAATTTGAGTCATTTCCTTCCCTGCTCCCAGAAAAGAGGGCAGTGAAAAACACTGCTGTCAGTTTCCAAGCCTGGGTTCACCTCCAGTCCGCGCCAGCCCTGAGCAAAATTTACAGCTTTATATTAGCAGAGCTACTTTGTGAACCAGCACTGGATTTGCTTTGCAAGTAGAAGCGATTAGAGCTTTCCAAGTCTCTTTTTGAAAGCAGACAACATTCAGCATTCAACCATATCCAAATTCATCAGAAACTTTGCAAAATTCTGCTATGTAAAATGTAGTTGCTTTCACCCTGTGTTTTGTTAAGCTTGAAACCAGAGCTTCAGCCTGAAAGACTGTTTGTCTTAACAGCAGGATTCCTAATGAAAATCTTGATCAACGAATTCAAACAATACACATGCTGAAATTAAACTGCAGAGTGATCAAGGGATATGTTAAAGCAGAGTGACATTCTGCATCTCATCTCAACATCACACACGTATTAAAGCCAACAATGGCATGCAAGGTAATGGATGCCTTTAGACTCTGCCATTCTCTTTTTTTTTTTTACTTTTATCTTATAGTCTTAATTCATTTATGTTAACATTGCCTCTCCACTACATGGATTACCTATTTATTCCAGCTGACAAATCCAAATCCATCTGGGAGGCGGGGAATTAAAAAAGAAAAAAGAAAAAAAATCAATCTAATCTTTCAGTCAGGTTTCATCTGAAATGAAGCTGTAAATTATCTTACCAGAGTTTAAAAATACATCTCTCATCACTTCAGCTACTCAAGGGCCTCAGGTTAAGTAGTACGGCCAGGAACATGTCAACACCCCGCATCACTGAGAAGAATGTGGGAAACTTACTTCTATGCTATTTATACACGTTTTACGTGTCATCTGTTTCCTTGAGCTTGGTTGTTTCTGCTATGCTCTGTGTATCTAGTGATTGGAGATAATCAATGAGGAAACATTTTCACCAGTTCTAGATATCCATGCATCTTGTAGAGCAAGATATGTGAATGTATTTATTTAAAACTATTAAATTATTTCTTTTTATAACAGGTATAGATCTTTTTCTACTGACTTTTACTTAAAAGAAACTTAAGTCTCATATTCAAATAGTTCAAGTTTTTCACAGGACTTCTCGTAAATCTCTCATTTTGCAACAAACTACCAAGCTAGCCCAAGATGATTGTTTTCTAACGAAGGCGGTTCAGCATTTGACTGCTTATTACCACAGGTGTAGTTTGCCTTGCGCAGCAGTTCATCCTTGTGCCTGATATGCAGGCTGAGCTGCTACTATTTCGAATGACTCTTTTATTTTTCTTAAAGGATGGAAATTCTTTCGGCTTACTCAAAAAAAAAAAAAAAAGGTAAAAAACCCCATAAAATAATAGTTCCTTTGGAGGGATAATGCATTGAAAATGGAGCAGCCCTTTCCATGTAAGCCAAAAGAAAACATCCCAAAAAACAAAATGTACAGACCACATTTTAAAGTCTTTATACCCAGGCTATTTACTGAAGGTATGTGCACAGATCTGCATGTTCGCTGATGCAGGGAACTGTATCTGGAATGCAGATTTCATAGGAAATGCTTTTAAATAGATATTCTGAGTAATGAAGACCACTTTTATAATAAGTCTTTTGTTGTGTTCATTGACATTCACAAGCATTAAAAAAAAAATGTTACTGTTCTTTAAACAAAAATATTAAATATATCTGGTGATTGTAAAAGCTTCCGGTTAGAAAGGAAAAAATATTTTTCTAGGGTCACCCAAATGCCAGATGGCAACAGAGAAGCTTTCTACTCAATTCTGAGGCTGAATTAATCTCCTTAGCACAAACAGATTCGTAACTACCATACACTGCAACAGAAAAAAATAATCTCACTGCACAGTTTAAAGTTTTGTACAAGGTAATTCAAACTCAGGAGCTCCACAAATTCTCACCCAATTTTCACACGCTTCCATAAACCCCAAGGAAACATTCCTATTTTAACATAGCATTTTAACCTTACAGCAGGGTACTGACACGGTCTACACTTAGTTTGGGCTAAGGGGACTCTTGAAAGATTTCCCCAAAACACTACAAATTCTCTAAGATTTCATAATTAAAAATATAGAAAGCCCAATGAGGAAACATCTGAAATACAAGGAAAATAGTGTTCAGAATTAATGTATAAACAATTTAAAGCTCTCTATTGCCCAGGTGTCTCCTCTGGTAAATGTAAATACTGATTCCTTGTATATATACGAAGGATTTTGGGAACATAAACAACCGATGTCTAGGTGGTGACCAATAAAATTCACATAAACTAACAAAATCTGCAGCTAATTAAGCTATGAAAAGAAACTTTAGCATGAGAGCTTGTATGTGTAATTAAATTTCTGCACATTAACATCACAGTAAAATTTCCTTAGTGCATACACATTTGTAAATCTTCTACTGAATGTATAAAACAAAATACCACTCATCTTACTGTTTTGGAAATAAACAACTAGTCTCAGTTTTGACTTTGGTGCCAAGGTGTTGAGCCATGTAACCACCCACTCATTTCCATACCAGTACCAGTACAGTATAAAACATTCCTGGTAAGATATAGTCAGAACATAATGGTTGGTGAACTACTATGTGTGTTTATTGCTTCTTTGACTTCCTTTTTTTGTCTGCAAAAATTACATTTGCAAAGAAAAGACCCTTCATTTGTGAAAAATATTGTATGAATATAGCAATAAGCAAACTAGAATCAGTAGTATGAGGTGTTGACCCTGGCCAGCTAAGCACTACAGAGCTGCTCGCTCCCTTCTGCCCTCTTGTACCAGGACAGGAAGAGAATCAGAAGAGCAAAGGTGAAAAAAACTTGTGGGTCGAGATACAGACAGTTTAATAAAAGTAAAGGAAGGTAAAAAAAAAAAAAAAAAAACCAAACATAGCAAGTGATGCAGAGCAGGAAAAAGAGAAAGCCTTGACATTGTGCAAGTACTGCTCAGCAATAGTCAAATAATTGTTTGGTTGTTGTGACCAACCCTGTTTTAGTCACAAATCCAAAATGAGCAGGAAAATGACAACTTAAAATATTACCACAGTTTGAGAAGGTTACAGATGATGTATTGTTTAATTTTATAAAACTTCATTCATTGCTTCAAATAATAAAGTTATCTTTCTTTTTGTTATGGCTCTTTGCAATGCCAGATTTTGTAACACACTGCAACAAAAAAAGGACACGTATATTGTAATTCATTAGATAGTTGCTTATAATACTGTAAATTAGGTTAAAAGGTAGTTACTGACCATATGTATTTTGCGTATGTATTGTATAAGCAGATCTCAAGAAATACAACTCATTAGGATGTCGATGGCACTTTGTGCTATGAGGTTGCAGTTATACAGTATTAATTGCTTAATCAGAACAAATCGTCAGCCTGCACACTGCTAAAGGGTGTTCACAATTCAGCCAGGAAAACCAGACATTATGTAGCCTCTGCAAAACTTTTAGCATTGGCTATTGCACAGCTTAATCACACACAGAAGGAAAAAAAACCTTCTCCCTGTCCCCTATTCCTCCAACTGATTATTACACCATCACCAAGTGCCAATACAGAAGAAACACAATCAAGATCTAATTCATGAGCACTAAGCTTATTCTTAGAAATAAATACATTTCCTAGAGCAGCTTAATATGGTAGCATAATAGAGAGTATTATGCTACCATTTGCAGTATTACTGCACCATTATGCAGTTTTATGCAACTATTTCTTCCCTTTCCTGTTTATTTCCTTGAATGATACTGACTGTAACTACCTATTTACATTTGACTGAATGAATTTATGATACCTGAAAGCTTGGCTGAAATTACAACATGCAGTGTTCAGAAATCAAAGCAGCCATGTCTCAATAGGCCTGAATAACATTTCTGATGCAGTGAAGTAGAAAACAAGTGATAATGAAGTGAGACTTGGGTACCAAACGTACACCTTGATAATCCTTTCACCATCAGGAGAACTTTTTCTTTCAATGCATTTCTAACAGGGAATACTATTATAGTTCTATTAGTTTTATGCAATCAAAGAGGCAGCATTCTCAGGTACAAGGTGGAGAATTATTATTAACAAAACCATAACAGTATCGTAACACTGAGCAGGAATTTAGTCCAATCTTGACCCAGGATACACATTCTTATGCTAAGCATCACTGCAAACCTGCAAAATCTCCAATATGAAATACATTACTGATAGACTAATGAAGAAAACAGCACTTTGCAACATGCTCCCTTTTTGGCAACACCAGGAAAAAGAATAACTTGCTCTTCCTCTTTCTGCTCCTGCCCAGGAAGAGATAACCAGGAAAATACTGGGGCAACCAAGTGACCACTACCATGCTGTCCATGTATTCTCATATACACATTCACTGTTTGTTTTTTAAAAAGTAAATGGAAAAGTCTAAGAAACCCTTAATACTTTTACTTGATGACCACCCATTCATAATATACCAGTCTTTTGATATGTTCTAAGGTAAAACTCAATCCGTCTTTTCTTTAATAAGAGTTAGAAGTGAATTATGGATAGGGAAAGGGAAAAAAAATATCAGAAACACTAACACTACTGCTTTAGTTCATAACACTGGAAGATACACCTGAATTTCTAAGTAGGCTTATTCTTATTAACAGGTATTTCCATTCCATATTTTCTATTATATTCTTTTTTCCTTGGGACTATGTCTAGTATTAACTATTTTATGTTACATATGTACACTTTTTCAAAGGCAACATTTACCTGCTAATACATCCTTACTGAAACAGTCATCTTACCTTTTTACTAAGACTGATATGAATCTAGTACTGCTTTGTGTTAATAGGTTAAGAGAAACTCTATTAGCGTGCATATACAAAGCATGAATTACTTTTCATTATTACACAACCACATGAATCTCACATCAGAACACATAATGTAGCTGAAAATTGCTTTGCAGACAAAGAAGAACAGCTACTAATTTAGAATATGCTTTTTTTGCCATCCAGGTAATCGGTTAAAGAGATTTCTTTGCAGTGCAATTTTAGGCAAGTTAAATGCAGAGATAAATGGAGACCAATAGTCTGTCTAGAACAACAGTGACAGACCAAAAACTTTTCTAAGTTCAGTATTAATTTTTAAAATATACTACTAAGAAATTATTGAAAATTCTAACATGTAAATGTAATCCAAGACATAACGCAATATTGAGCATATCTACTAGTCAGCAATGTCCACTATTTTCAGTCATTTTTATTTCACACTGTCAACTACAGTATGATTGTTGCCTTTCTGTAATCATACATACATGTATCAAAATCAGTTATTTAAACTACTAAACCGAATGCTGCCACTTTTAAAGGAGAGAGAACTGTAAAAACAGCAAGGAAGGGGCAGTAGAGTAGATATCTATTGTTCTACACATAATGAATATTACAACTCTCCAAGACTACAGATAGAAGAAAAGAAAAATCGTCACCTAGATCATTTATGTAATACAACCTCAAAGTCCTAACATTTTTGTACTAAGTGTTGATATACATCAGGATATATAACAGCACTGGAAAATCATCCCCAGAGGATATAAGGCTTCTACATAAACACAAAACCACTGGTAGCTACTTCCCCAGTAACCTTTAGTCACCTTATCCAAAGTCTGTGTAACATGATTAAAGCCACACTGCCACTCACCACAAGTGAAAGGGGCCTCTTCCATGAAACAACACCAATCAATCCTGACAACAGCACCTGTAATAAGGAGAGCAGAGTCACCAAAGAGACATTGGGGTTTATACCAGTGTAATTACAAAATAATAAGAAGTATTAAGATGAAATTTAATACACAGTCATGATGTGTATTTCTAAAGTGCTAGAAACAAACTGCTAAAAAGATAATGTCTTCATTTTATTGTAAATAAAAAAAAATATACAGAAGTACTACTGAACTGTTTTTAAAACAAATTTCAATCCAGTTGCCAAAGCCAGGTGCTTCTGATCAGATCACAACACATCTTCAAACACCATCCTCTCTCCAAGTCCCAAATGTTATCAGCATTCAAGAAAAAGAAATATTTAGGGTACATTTTTTTTGGTGGTCTCTTAGCATCATTCAAAAGCAGATTAAAAAAGATAGGACAATCACAAAATCAGCCGGGGTATCTGGCTAAATTAACAAAAGGTTTGGGCTTTTTTCTGTGTGTGTTTGTTCCACACAGCCACTCAAACACCCACAGTATTTGACCTTCTGGTTGAAAAACCCCACATATTTTCATATTAAACCTATATTTAACATACAGATGCATGACCCTCTCCACTAAACGCCAAAATCAAAGGGAATACAGACCATTGTACACTTAAACTGATCTTAGGTACTTTAAAATAAAATACAGTTGAAACACCATAAGCTTTACATGCAGTTAAAAACAGAGAGGGGAAAATGGAGAGAAATTGGAGCAATGAGGTGAGGGATATCGACCCTGGGGTGGAGAAAAAAATGCGGGGAGGAAACTTTTCCTTAGAACATTTAATTAAAAAAATTAGTAAACTGTAATACAAATAAAATGCAGAGAAAAGAATACATGATGTGTTTATTTCATGAGTCTGCAGTGTCATTTTCTTCAGTTCAGCTTGTTTAAAGAATTTGTCTAACAGTAACTTGTATACTTAGCTAACATGATAAAATCATTATGAAATCTTCCTGCGATTGCTTTGAATAAGCTTCAATTACTGCTCTCTACAGACCTTTGATATTCAAAAGGGACGAAGCCCAGAAGCTTACAAAATACCCTTTTCCATGAAATTACATTCAAGGGTGGTTGAAATTCAAATGCTTGAAAGTCACCATTCCCACTGCGTCATGCTTTACTAGCAATCTTTTAGGTATAATCATAATAGAACATAATAATTAAAAATTCACCTGTATCTAGCCACTACAGAAGCAACATACACTGTACGGGGAACCAGGGTGGAAACTGTTTATATATGTGCTGATGTTTGGGGTGAATGTGAGAGCTGTTGGTTATATGGAGAAGCTGTGTTGTGGAGTGCCCAGTTCAAGCTTTCACTATGGCTAGCCTGCAGACATTCATACTGCAAGCATGTTTCAGACACATTTCACAACTTGGTAACATCCACAGCTGCCGCAGTTGCTGAAAATATTATTTGGGAAGACATGTTGGAAAATGCACCTTTTGATATTTTCTTTAGCAGTTATGCCATTAAAAAAAAAAACCCAAAACAACTCAGATGAAGTTTCATTGTAAAACTTCAACATTAGTTTCTAAGCCAAGTACAAATGCAACAGATAAGAAGGCAAAAAGACACAGTATAAAGTGAAGCAAGATCAGGTTATGGATACCAAAGACTATGCAGATAATCTCTACATGCAAATGTGCTTTTTTCACACAGCATTTCCTGCAGTGTAAAAGCTACATACCAGCTGCATACTTCTGGGTGTTGCCCATGCCATTCCATTTCTGCAGTTAATTAAATTTGCTGTCACAGCTGTGTTAGCTTATTATTGCTGTATGATAACTGGCTCTGGGCTGAGGGTTCCGCAATGTGAAATTGCACTCCAGAAGGTAAAATGACAGGGTTAGCTAGCCTGACTGCAGGCTAGACAGCAATATGCTTTCAATTAAATAAATGTGATGGCTGAAATTGTGAAGTTTAAATTAAAGAAAACCCTTTAGGAAAAAAAAGAAATTGCCTTCCAAAACAGTATGTATTGATACATAAAATAGTCATACCTAAGCCAGTATTTCTCAGTAACCAAGTCATAATTCAGAGTCAAGACAGTATACCAGCTCTGAGGAGAAAATCCTTATTTGCATCTACTGGCTACCTCCCTGTTAATTTCTGCCCCTCTTGTCTGACATCTGTGGCATTGTACATGCCTGAAAACAGAAGGAGGGAGCTGACACTTTTTGTTCAGCTGAAATACAACTGTGTTTGACCTTTACAGAGGCCTTGCGAGATGAAAGAGGTACATGTGTTTTTTTTTGGAAAAGGAGAGCTTTGTGGCACTCACCCTATTGGCTCACTGTGCAAAAAGGTCAAGCACAGTCAGGCCAGCTGATAAACTCTCAACATGCACTCACGACAGACAATCTCTGTGTTCCACCTGCACCTTTAAAATACTGTCCTTAGAAAGTTCACCTCAACAATGCTGCAATGTAATTTTCCAAACCTCATTAGTCCCCTATATCACTGTAGTTTTGCTTTGGGATGTAGTTAGTTCCAGTGCCAAGCACCTTCAACACCTTAGAGCACAGTACACACAACTATATAATAAGGAAAAAAAAGCACAGCTAGAACATCACATACCGACATTTATTAGAATATGACCAAAAGACTCTGTGATATATGGTGTCAAAATTCGTGTCAGTGGTGTGGTGAGGCATGCCGGGAGAGTCACTGATGTAGATAAGCTGTGGAAAAGTACTCAACCAACAGAAGCAGGAATGAAACACAGTTTCCACATGATGGTTGGTGATTGGTCAAACATGCTCATCATTTGTCTGGCCACAACACTGGTGGCCCAGACGGACCTTATAAGGACAAGGAGATGAGGTGGAGGTTGGGTGAAGAACGGAACCGGTGAGGAAGACTACAACCTTCATCATGGACAACCACCAGAGAGACCAGCAGGACAGGGAATGCATGTGCTAAAGCGGGAACGCCCCCTCCAAAACCCTTAGTTACAATGACCCTCCCTCTTCTTGGAATAACTATTAATGTGTATTAGCATAAAAAGTATAAAAGAGGATCTGTTGTTGTGTCCTGTGTGCGTCATGGTAGAGCGAAGACTCCCCGCGCACCCAGCGCTGTTTCCTTGCCTTTTATTAACCCCATATAATAAACATAACCGTTACTAGTTAATGGATGGAATCTTTATTCATAACAGACTCTAACAAAATAGAAATCTAAAGATTTCCCCTGCTCTTGCAGAAGACCAAGAATTTAAAAACTAAAAAAAAAAAAAAACCAACAAACCAACCACCCATAACATTTTGTTTTCTCTTCAGTTTTTACTTCCTATAAATACAATGCCAATACTGAGTAAAGTAAATAGAACCACATTTGTTTTACATACAAAAGTAGGAATTACTTGAAAACTAGTATGTAACTTACAGGCCCCAAAGACCTTACAATAATCGCTCAAAATATCCAACGTTTTACTGCAGTGTAAGCAGTAAAACACATAGTTTCACAGGCTTAAGGGCTAAGAGACATAGACACAAGGTAAGAAAGTGATTTTTACACCAGTAATTAAAACACTGTCATTTGCTAAGTTCCTATACCTCTGTTGGGGTTTTGAGGAGTTCTTCTGTTTTCCTTCTTCTCTTAAAGAATTTTTCCATACTTGTTCGTCAAGGAAGTAAATTACTGTACTTAAGAGAGACAGAAGGACCTGGCCACAGGGGGAGGGGTGCAGCCAGCCGAATAAAGGGGGTTGGGTGCAGCCCCTGGGGCTCTTGTTTTGCTCCCTGCATTCGAGGGGAGGAGAAGCTGCCCTCGTGGTGCGGAGAACTCATCCCCACTGCGTCTCCTGCTCTCCTTCTACCCCTGCTGTCTCCCGGGGATCCTGCTGGACACCGGGATCGGCTGCCCAGGGGGTTTGTGACACAGGCTTTCCATCGTGAGGCCTGAGCTGGCTCCAGGGCAGTGGGGAGACCATCGCGCCCTCCCTGCTCCCCGGGAGCCCCGAGAGGCTGGCACTGGGTTCCTGGCGCTGTTTGCTGTTACTGCCATAGTTATTGTTGTTTGCTTGCCTCGTTATATATATATATATTTAGTAAAGAACGGTTATTCCTACTCCTCATCTTTGCCTGAAAGCCCCTTAATTTCAAAATTACAAGCATTCGGAGGGGAGGGGGTTGCATTTTTTATTCCAAGGGGGACTCCTGCCTCCCTTGGCAGACACCTGTCTTTCAAACCAAGACAATCCATAAATCTTCTAATGTTTAAAAAAAATCACTACATTATATGAATGCTGTGCACAGGGTTTTTTTTTTTTCTTTCTTAAATGAAAAGCAAATTGTAGTTTGATGATTGTAACAACTTGTCTAAAGTTCAGCAACGTGATTTGATTTCAGAGCCTGCATAGCACATTTTCCTATTATCTCAGACTTAACTTCTATCTGCCGAATTGCAGTGAACCCCCCATCACACAATAATACCAATAAATCAAAGCTACTAAAAATGTGTTCAAAAAACAGTAAATTTGCTAGCTTCCTTAAGCAGAATTCCTACATATGTATGTACCTGCCAACTATGACAACAGTGCAGAGCACTATTACACAGAGAGAACAATAAACAGAGTACATCAGTGTTGATTTCTGCAGCATCGGAGATGCAGTAACATTAGTTATGAACACTTTTCAACATGCATATTGAAACTCCATTATCTCTAATGCAAGCTGTGCTCATGAATGAAAAAGATGCATTTACTTTAATAGGCACATACTGAGGCAGGACAAAAATGGAAGGTAAAATTACTTTCCAGTACAGGGACTGCAAACAAAGGTATTTTTTAAAAAGCCCTTGGTGGTGTCGTCTCTGCCATTTTCAACCCTCCACACTCAGGTAAGTGTCTAGAAATTGAGATATTTTGAATATGAGACAAACCAGATAATGCAGTCTCTCAATATATCTTAAACCATATCCTTTCCAAGTCTTCATCTCCAAAATGGTCATTGTAAATAACATGTTCTCTAGCACATTTCCTTTAAACTTTTCTGAACTACAGAAAACCTGTATTTTTATAAATATTGGTTTAATTAAAACCACATGAATATAGTGAAACACTATCAATGAAAAGATCCTTATAGAAAGGTAAAATTACTGATCTTTAGGTATTAATTTGTTTAATAAAGCAAATTATTTTGTATTTGTTTCTATTACACTGAGATAAACTAATTGAGAAAATAAGGATGAATATTAAATGTATAATGTGGAAAGCTCCATTGTCCTACATAAGGACTGTATAAATGATCTCCTATAATAACTGAAATTAAAAATTAAATGGAAACTTGTCTCTTTAAATCACCTACAATATATTAACCGGTTAGGTAGAACCAACAAAGCAACCTCAGTCCCCTTTATTTGCATTATAATAGATGCCCCCATACCACTAGCAAATGCAAGTTATTCCAAGTGCCTTAGAATAGACAGGTAGCAATATACGGAAGTAAATAAAAGGCACAACTACATCAGCACGGCTTACATGAGTTTCCAAAGTCACACAGGTCTCATTCAGGGAGAAAATAGACAAAATTTAAAAAAAAGACTATTGAAATCCCATCTGTTAAGAAGGCAGAAAAGAGTCAAGGACCCTTTAAAAACCCTCCACCTTCTTTGGACTATGACATACAGCAGTGAGCTCAGTTGCTCAGATAACCCAACCCACCATGAAAAGTTTATAATACCAGCCCTTCGGTGCCAGGTAAGGCCATTCCTCCTCTGCACTAAGGAAATTCCAAATTCACTTAAATAGAAGAAACAGTAAAGGACATATTCCTGAAACTACTAGTACAACTTTGTGAGAAAACGTCTCTCCTTTAACAGTGAAGTCTTAAGCGAGAAATGTGGCACATACAGAAATTGCCCAGCAAAACGTTCTTTGGAATCTCACAGGGTGAATAACTTTGTGTACACGATTCCAATACATAAAACTTACCTCTATTTAAACACTAATCATGCAGTCAAGACTAATGGAGCAGACAACACTCATGCTGCTACCTGACTTAAGAATGACCAGATTTCAAAACTTGAGACTAGAATCAACAAAGAAACTGAAGAGATGTCAGTAGTCTTTGGAACCATGGTATGCAACAGCTATGCCATACTGCAGTGATCGAGTAACGTTATTGAACACTACACGTTATAGGAGCTTTATGGAGTGTGATCAGTTTCAGGTAAAGTAAATTTCAAGTGATTTACCTCTACCTGTAGGTGAGTTACCTGGCACCACTTCCTGTGTACTGAAATCAAAAGAAACTAACAGAAGATATATAGTTACTCAGGTCTTACAATTTTTACTTTGTTATTAAACAAATATACGTACCAGAAGGTCTAAGGATGACCAAAGATGTGCAAGGGTTCTAGATATGACCTATGTGTCTCAGAGTCAAGACTACCTTTTTTGTGAAATTCCAGCTTTTAGAAAGCATTGTGATTTTGATAGTTTTAAACTAGGGTTCAGACTTTTGTTTGCTTTAGTTTGTTTGGGGTTTTTTACCGCCCTTTGAATTCTTATTTCTGAAGATATTTTGGACTTCCAATATGTTATTTCAGAATTAGCTCACTATTTTTGTACCTACATATTACATACCACTTGGTGGTATTTCAAAATATCTACAGCTCATGGAGGTGAAAGTTAGTGCCCATAAGATAGCTGCTATTTCTCTTGTATTGGACACCTTTTGCCTGAAAACAGACGGATGGAAAACAGCCATAACAAGTCGACCCACAACATCAAATCGTGTGCAAGAGAAGTATTACAACTCTCTAGTCAACTGCATTTCAGCTAAATGTAATAGACACAAGAGCCTTAATTATATCTTTCAGACTCACAGAGTAAACTGGGCCCTTGAAGTACAAGCTAATTTTGTAATTGCTGTGGAATCACAAGAAGGAGGTTTGTCCCTGGACCAGTTGATCTCAACTGTCTTGTTCCACACTGCTTAGCATTTAACCATGGTTTCCCTTGGACTTCAAATTTCTCATACAATCCAGGAATGTAGTATTTTTGGTGTCATTCAGTTCAATGTGCTCACAAAAACAAAGGCTTTACTCATAAACAACCAGAATGGTTTCTTTTTAAAAAGATTAAGCTAAAATTGTGTATGGTATTGCACTGGGCATAAATAAAAAGTTTTGGTCAATGTAATTATTTCTAACAATATAAATATCCATACATAATTTTGTATTTACTGAATCTTTTAAAATTTAAATCCCAAAAACTATCTTGAGAAGTGTGATTGCTATGAAAAATTAACATGACTATGTGGAAGAACTTTGGTGACACTAAATGAAAATCAGGGGAGAAATTTCAATTATAAATTGTATAACTATAATCACCAATAGACTTACAATCATAGAAGTATCAGCAAAATTTATACCGCCATAAGAACTAAATATACATGCTTACAGATTTGTATGTATATGCCTTCAAAAATATATGTTGTGAATATAGCTAGATAACCTAGAAATCAAACAGGATATCTGCACATGTGCAGGACCTACCAACACTATCACTGTACCCACAGGGACTTCCACCTCACCACCGCCACCCCCTTCCCCAGTCTGAAACTCTCATTTCAATTTACACTCATTACCTCTTGCCCCCCAGTGCGCTCCTGTAAATAGCTTGGTATAAATAAGAATATTAAATCAGCACAATTAAAAAAAAAAAACAAACCTTCAATTTTCATCTCAATCATTATTAAAATGTAGGCTGCAAAAATATTACTTGTCATGCTTTCTTAAGAAAGGCTTTTTTGCTATTTTATAACAGCAGATTTGCCAAGCTAGCATGCAAAATTTAAGACAAAAGGTAACAAAGCAGGTCTCAAAGAAAGGAATACTTTTACAAATGAGAAAAAAGAAATGTATACAGCTGTCAGTTACCTTTAATTATTCTTAGCAACAGGATTGATATGAAGTTAAAAAAACATAAATCACTCCTCTTCACAATTTCAGGACTTGCAGCTTTCTGGAAGTCAAAATTTCATTTTCTCCTTTTCTCCCAAGACATTAAAAAGATCAATTGTCCGTACAACTGACACTTTCTAAGGTTCTCTTCTCTCCTCTAAAGGAGTACAGACTGCTGCAAGGTTTAATCTTGCCAACTCAACTGTTCCCGGAAGGGTGAAGTTCAATTATACCTGAACAACTAAAAGGTATTGATATCCCCAACTCTTTCAGTCTAGGTGTACCTCACACAGAGAGATTAAATCAATGGCTGAAATACCATCATGGATGATGTGTCTGTGAAATCTACAGCAGCCATTGTAACAGGAAGAGAATTATTTAGACAATACATTTTTTTTTTCCTATAAATACATTAACAACAAAAGGAGGACCAGGGAGAATCTTCATTCTTTATTGGATGCCGGGGAAAACATAATGACCAAGGATGAGGAAAAGGCTGAGGTATTTAATGCTTTCTTTGTCTCAGTCTTTAGTACTAGGACTAGTTGTTCCCTGGGTACCCAGCCCCCTGAGCTGAAAGACAGGGATGTGGAGCAGGATGAGACCCTTATGGTCAAGGAGGAAATTGTTAGTGACCTGCAACATCACTTCAACATACACAAGTCTATGGGACTGAATAGGTTGCACTCAAGAGTACCGAAGGAACTGGCAGAAGTGCTCACCAAGCCATTTTCCATTATTATTAGCAGTCCTGGCTAACTGTGGAGGTCCCAGTTGACTGGAGGTTAGCAAATGTGCCACCCATCTACAAGAAGGGCCAAAAGGAGGATCCAGGGAACTACAGACCTATAAGGCTGACCTCAGTGCCAGGGAAGCTTATGGAGCAGATCATATTGAGTACTATGACACACCATATACAGAACAACCAGGTGATCATGCCCACTCAGCGATGGTTTATGAAAGGAGGTTGTAGAGAGGGTGGGTGTCAGTTGCTTCTCCCAAGTAACAAACTATAGGACAAGAGGAAATCGCCTCAAGTTGCACCAGGGGAGGTTTAGTATAGACATCAGGAAGAATTTTTTCACTGAAAGTGCTGTAAAGCAGGCTACCTCAGAAGTGGCTGAATCACCATCCTTGGCTGTGTTTAGAAGTAGAGTAGATATGGTGGTTAGGGACACGTAGAGTAGGGTTAATGGTTGGACTCAATCTAGAAAGTCTTTTCCAACCTAGATGATTCTATGATTCTGTTCAACAAAACACAAGTATTCATTATTACAGGAGTAATGTCACAAACCACATATTCAGACTACAAAAGTCTGACACATTAGTACGGGAGTACAAAATCTTCTTATAATATTCCCTGCAGCATCTGCAATCTATTAGTGCAAAATTATGTAAGTGAAATACAAGCTATAGGAAGAGAACTGCAACAGCATGGGAATAAACCAAAAGGGGACTAGAATATCCTACCAGTAGTAGTACTCTCCATTCCAATTCCAACTCCTGGAAAAATAGTGAGGATGAAAATCTCTTGGGGTGAGGGTTGTGTGAATCTATTAACAAGTATCAGAAGAAAAAAATATTTTAAAAAATGTATTTCCAGATGCATGCACACAAAAAAACCCTACATGGACAAATCCAGAACAGCAGTGTTATTTTGGAATGGTCAAAAGAGTCATTGCAAATGATAGTTGCTGATAAAAATCATACCACCCCACCACATTCAGAATACTGCAAAAAACGGTCATATGCAAAAGAATTTTTAGAACAGTTAATATAGCTATTTATTTGCAGATATGCAAAACAACTCTTCAGCATGCAGGTATCACTAGAATCCAGGGCCATTCTCTTGTTTAAAGACTACATCACTAGGAACACAAAGAGCACAAGGACCAACAGACTGCCTAATCACAAGAGAAAGTTCTGTACACTGCAAGATAAATACAAGCAAGTCAAAAGCAACCAAAAAAAGCAGCACCTTAATCACAGTTTTGAGTTATTTTCTAAAAAGACTCAGTATGTTCCAGACTCACAAACACCATACCACAGATTAGTCGTTCTCATTTACCCACTGTGAACCTAAAACTAATCTAATTCTAATTGCCATGGAAACAGCAGAAGAGAAACTGAATCCCTTGGTAGCCCACTAGAACAGGACAGTAAAATTACCTATACATTGACACAGCTACCAGAATGTATTAACAGCATGCAATTTTTATCTCCGGTTAAGCTCTAGGGTGCACTTTTTTTTTGTTTTGTCTTTTTCCTATGATCTACTTGCTTCACATCTGTCATTCACTTAGGGAAGTGACCAGTAATTATTATAAAATTACAATATGCACCCCAAGTATTTTTTGTAGAAAAAGGATTAATCCAAAAAGATATTTTTTCCTTTGACATGGAGAGAACACAGGGGCTAGTGGAGTAGGCATATATCAGAACAATATTTTTACTCATAATTGGAAAATATAATATGTTCTTTATTTGTTACTCTTCCAAGTGTTTCAGATCTGTCATGCTCAACTTCGCTACTATATGCAAACCATATTAAAAGCTGTGGACAGGGATTTAGATAAGATATTAAGTACAGAGCTGATATGCCAGTGACTCACAATACAGTCTTAATTCTAATCTTTTTTTTATTAAACACATTCATAGAACACATTATTATATGCCCCATAATGTAAACCATAAGTATTAATAAGGCCAAAAGCTGTTAGCATCAAGAGTATTTAAACAGAAAGGAAACTAAGCATTTTGCAACCTATCTTCCATGCTTTCAAATTTCTTAGAGCATTTATGAATAAAACTGTAATAAACAGATGACTGAAGACCTAGATCAATACAAGGATAGCTTATCGATCCTCTACGGCAGGAAGGTTTTACTGAAACAGCAGCCAAAATCTTAATTAAAATGCAGTGAACCACAGAAATCAGTGAAATTAGAAGCAGATTGTCCAATATAATAGATCTGTACACAGGTATTGTACAGTCAAGTCTTATTGTTTTTTCATCTGAGTATTTATTTGATTGGGTCTTTATGTGCATTCCATATGACAGATTACAGAGATGATGTCTAAATGGGAAAAAATGTCCAAGCCTAAAAATATACTGAATTTCCTTTTCAAAAATACTGGTGCATTTTAAATTCTTTGTAATTTCTATATAGTTAAATTTCTTCAAGGGCTTAGAATATGAAAACTTTAACTCCAGTAACAAAAGATTCCATGATTTTTCCGTTACAAAAGCAAATATAATCCAGTTATGAGGATTTCGCTTTCAGAATTTTCATTTTATGTTTCAGTTACCAATCGAAATTATGATATCTATCGTGTTACTGTGACAAAGAAAAATATTGTGATAAATTCCTTTAGATGTTTCCTAATCTGTTTTCACACCAATCTTGACTTTTATCATCGACTCAGTACAGAATATTATTTTAGAAATGTTGTCTTCCAGTGGTGTTAGGAAATCACTAATCAGATTTTTGCTGTTGGGCTTTTTCAATAATTACAAAAATGAAGACTGAGATTGCTTTAGATAAGTGAAATGAGACAATGGCTCTTTCAATTATTGACACAATTTCTCAAGGGATGAAATCTGAGGTGCATTCTAAAGTGATCTAAATATCAAGAATAACAGTATTTTTTTTTTTGCCTGAAATTCAGAAGAGCTACTGAATACAGATAAAATCCAATGTTTCTGCATATCACTAGTACACAGTAAGCTCCAGTCCTGAGCATCAGGTCATGCTACCAGATAAAAGGTTAAGGTTGCAGAGGTTGAGGCTAGAGATAGAAAGGGACAGAGCAAACATTAAATGGTCATAACAGATACACACTATCGCCATCCTTAGTCTACTGCCTTTTGTCATGCTCTTAGTGAAAGACATCTATGCTACCACTTTGATCACCTTTTCTAAAGCACTTTTCCCAGGCATATATAATCATAATCTCAACACGAGGAAAAACTTCTTCACTGTCAGAGTGACAGAGCACTGGAACAGGCTGCCCAGAGAGGCTGTGGAGTCTCTTTCTCTGAAGACTGTCAAGACCTACCTGAATATGTTCCTCTGTGGCATGCCCTAGGTGTTCCTGTGTTGGCAGGGGGTTGGACTCGATGATCTCCAGAGGTCCCTTCAGACCCCTACCATTCTATGATTCTGTAACAGACTGTTAGCCACAATGTCCAAAATGGTACTTAAGAGAGAAAGAATAAATGTATTCATACAAGCACAGATTTAATATCAGGATGGATAAATGTCTTCCAAATACCCTGACAATCCAAGGGTTCTAACAATGTACTTCATGTCTCTGGCATCATGTATCTACCTGGTAATTTTTGAAGTTATTTTTCCTCAAAGGATACCACTATTCTAGAAAGTATATGCAAGGTAATTTACTACTATTAATTAGCAGAATGATTATATCTGTAGCCTACAGTGTTTCTCTTGCTTGGACTCAAGATTTCTGTTCCTAGAAAAACAATTAGTATAACTAATACTTGATGAAATTACATATTAACAATAAGGAGTCTTCTTGAATATCAGAAACACAACTAACATGCATCCCCAGGTTAAGCTGTTCACTAAAATACAGTAAGGCAAGAAATGCTTTAAATGGCATGTAGCAAGGACATTAGTATAACTCCCTCCAAAGACTTTGCTCCAAAATCAAGTTTATGTGATATTTACAGCTTCTTCCTTGACAAGGTAAGAGAATCAATTGCAGCTTAATATGATTGAAAGATACAAATGCACATACTTTCTCTGAAGCCAGGTAAAAATTTATTATTTAATAAATATTACTTATCTCCCTATGTTTTACTCGCTGAATAGCTAATGAAAACAAATCATCCCTGACTTTCAGAAGAACTCTGTCCCATGTGAAAAAAATTGACATCATAATGTCTTTTTTGTTGCTCTGGAGCTACAGTGCAATAAACACCCCCAGATCTAAAGTAATACAATCCCTTGCAGTCATCATGGCTTCTGTTGTAAATTATTACATTTTTACAGGATAAAAAAGGCTCACAGAATGTGTCAAACCAACTGTTTTAGAGCCTCATGCACATCATTTACTAAGGAAACAGGCAGTAACCCTTCAGTTCTTGCCTTGCTAACCTGCTTAATGTCTCTCAACTACCACCTGAAAAGAATAATTAAAACCACACTGTCTTCACTGCTGAGATCACAGAATCACAGAGATGTTTCTCATTTGTGTCAATTGCTACACTGCCATCTTTTTCTGTAAAACACATGGACACTTGCTTCAAATTCAACTTCGTACATTTTACAAGATCTACAGCAAGTATCACAGGTTAATGGAACCTATTAACTACATGTGTGGGTTACAACCAAACCTCAAATGTTTCATAATCTTAATACAAACATGCACTTGCATGACAACAAAATGTTTTCTACCATTTTAAGGATGTCACTGATGCATAACACTAAAATAAATTGAACAGCAGGTTGTAATTATCATAAACAAGGTCAAAATACATGAACTCTAAAACAGTACACAGATAAATTCATCTTGTACAACACTGTCTACAGAGCCAAGCTGGATCACCAAATTCAAACTTTTTCCATCTTGATTTTGGAAATAAAGCAAGAATAAAAACAAATGATCTTCATATGGGACCTCACCTCATGCAGACACACTTGCCAGATTTCATGCTATTTTATGCTTCCAGGAGAAGACTGAATAGAAGGATCTCAAGTGCACCCATGGACTAGCCAAAAAACTAAGTCTAAATTAACTGCAATTTACATGAAAATGCTAAGACTGCTCAATCTTTCAGTAAATTTTCACAGCTCTGCACTGCTATCTGCATGCCAACTCTCTCTCAAATAGTTTTTGACACCCTGGCACACCCACATCTTCAGGTTAACGCTGCAAATGGCCACTCTGGCACAACTTGCTCTTACTGACTCTACAGAAACTCCTTCTCCACTGAAAACTGAAGTCCTGAGAGTCCAGAGGCTTATTACAACCTGACTCCAAAAGCATGACTTCTATTAAATATAATGGACACCATGTCAAGATTAAAAGGAAAAAATATTTTGTAGTCTTAAAAGAGCAGTTATGCTTTTTTAGTTTTTTTGCATTTTGACATTATTACTACATTCAAACGCTTTATTCTAAAAACTTATTCTCAGGGGTTACACAGAATCATTCTACATCAGAAGAAACTCAGGCCTGCAGAAACTGCATTTCCATACTGCATCATTAATGGCTGAATAAAAGCTACATTACACAAGAAACATCTCTATTGTCACAGAGGAAGCAAAAATCCAGAAAAAGTCATTCATATTGCAATGTTAAGTATGCTTGCTTAAAAAGGATTACATATTAGTCTTATGTATAACCTTTAGTGGTAGATCCACCACTGTGACCAAAAATTAGTTTAATTAATTTCACACAGTACAGCCATTCACATATGGGCACATTAGGCCAAGCAGCAACAGATTCTCACTGTAATAAAAGCCACTTCGATTCGCCTTAGTTAAGCTATGCAAATAAAGTCTTGTGCATCTCCTGCACAACTCACATCTTACGTACATGAAAAAGGTATTCTTCCAGGGAAAGAAAATTCTGATTGTGTACATTCCATAATCACAATGAAATCTGGAGAGCTCCAGAAATTCTGTCACACCTCACATAAACACTTCATTCTTTCTGTCTTAATGAAACAACATCCGTATCACCATACTACTACGTTTGAAGAAACTGGGAACAGAAGTGACTTAGTTTAGGACTAGATTAAGACATCTTCACTTTTTTTTTTTATTTTCCAGTTCCCTGTTCTAGTAATGTGACTTGTTCAACTCTCCTGAGAACTCAGTGACAGAAACTTTCAAACACCTTTTTAACTATCTCCTCAGAAATTACAGTAACTTCAAATAATATTAAAGGGATTAAGCTCAAATAGGACCATTTCCTGACTTCATCACACACTGTCAAATGCCTTCATTTTAATAAATTTCGCAGGGTCAGTGGAAAAGAAAGCCAAGTACACAGTACATCAAACTCAATTATATTTCAGAGGCTGGCAGGGCCTCTTGGTTTGTTCTAGTTGTCTCTGCCTCCAGAAAAAGAAGCTTTGCAATTACCATCCCAGTAAGATTCCCACACTCTCAATATTTGTGTTACTGTAGCCTGACTGACCACAGACTCAACAAAAAAATAACATACTGACTTTCATAAAAGAAGCTATGTCCCTACTTTAGTTGCCTGGAAATAATGTATTCGTTAAGACATGATGAACTGAAAACAAGGCAGGCAGACTAACACTTGCAAGTGATTTAGGACTGTCACATTTTACACACAGCTTAAAAAAAGAATCAACCAAAGCAGGAATGTAAGATTCAACTTGAGAATTTTAACTTGCACTTCAAAGTAGCTTTGGCATTTACACTACATCTAAGTTAGGTGTTTTTGAAAATTATCTCTCAAAATCCAAGCTGGAATGACATGGTATTCCAGGAGATAAGGCATCATCTGTATTTAAAAAAAAAATAATAATAAAGTGCTTTAATTTATACTAAGGTTAAGCTTATAATAGGCTGGTAACTTTGCATGTAATATCTGCTTCTAGAACTATCTTCCACTATCTTCCTGTGTTAACTGTCTGGAGTTCCAACCTGAGAAGCAAAAGTTTTATTTTTAAGCTGCAGAATGCTGAGAGAGATGGACCTTTCCAAATGCTCTCTGGCTGCTAGCTTTTCTTTATACACATCAATAAAGTTGACAGGAAAACAATGACAACAATGACTGTCCTGACATAAAGCCTTCATAATAAAGCCTAACTTTATTTAATGCAGGCCCCAACCCCAGAGTGTACTTTGGAAAGCAGTAGCCTTCATGAAGTATTAGCATGTTCTCAAAAATAAGCCTTATTGATTTTACAACATTCCTTGATTCCTCTTCTAATCACCCTCTATTCCTGCTACTGATTGCAGCACCTCATTTTCAATATTACAGTAAGCAATCTTAAACATACTTTTGCATTTCTTCCTCGACCTGAATCAGCTTGAAAAAAATATACATCTATATTTGTAACTGGCATCATGAAACAAAACCCACCTTCACTTGAACAGCAGATACACATATCCCAGTATCTCTGAACAGTGCTCAGCTTCTTGAAACTTCTACATTCAAACTTTCCAGTTTAAGCAAACTGGAAATGGGGTTCTGGAGCTTGATTTCCAGTAAAACTAATAGTCTTACATTTTTAATTTCTATAAACTGAAAAGAATATTTAGTAAATACATACAGCCTCAAACCCCTTTCAAGCCTTGTTTCTTTCCTGACACAGACTTTGAAGTATCAATTAATGCTAGAAGTAGGAACAACTTTATGCCATAATTACCTGTCTACTAGCAACTGAACACTGACATATAACAGCTTCAAAAAATAGCATCCAAATTGATCTCAGATGAATCAACTATTGTTGTAAAACAAGTTCACTCAAGATGTTATTGAGATCATCTAGTTACTAACTCCCATCTATGAGTTTATTTTATTATTTATATACTGTTCTATTACTTCTCAAGATTCTATACTCCAATTGAGTAAAACTCAAAATTCCATCATTTTGTACTTAAAACTTCAGAGCTGTACTATATATAATTATGCAATTTCTGATCTATAAATATGATATATTTTATATATTATACAAATTAGATAACTGTATATTTTTCTGAGAAGTAGGAAAAACAATATAACAGCACACAACCCCCACCCCCCAAAAAAAATCCTACAGAAAACAATAAAACTGCACTGCCTCCCTGTCAGAACCGAGTAAACCACACTGCATGCAGAGATCCTTAGATGAAAGTTTGACTTCGCTTTTCTTAAAAGAAATTCAAACATTATAATCAGGGCATTTTAAACCTAAGGGAAACGAAAAAAAAAAAAGAAGTGAGAGCAAAAATGAGTGCACACAATATGGTTCCCAGACAACTGGAAAAAACATTAGCATATCTATTCACAAATTTCACTGGCATTACTGTGCTAAACCTACAATTCATCACACTGTTCAAGAAGTCCACGTAAACTAACAGAAACCAGTACAATCAAACACTTCCCACAGAAGCCCATGTATATTTGTTTCTACCATTAAAACTTTTCCCTCTGAGATAAACAGCTAATAGATTACAAAGCACTTAGTATTCCTGAAAATTAAGAGTCATTTCTTCAGTGGTAAAGCTTGAAAAAAACCTAATGAGCTAGTGGTGAACAAGGTCCCTGAAAGTGACTTCCTCAAAGAAAACTGCTTGCCTTTGATTATGTTGTAGGCAGCGTGAGATGTCTGCAAGAGGCAGTAGAAGGTGAAGATAGTAAGTACCGTAACAAAAATGAATTACTAGAAATCAAAGTACAATTACTATTCAAATATCACTAAAATTTCTATACATCCAATTTTGAAAGTAGTATTACCCATGCATTATGCAATGTCTCTATTATGCTTCCACTGTATTCTCCATTACTTTGTACAAAAGAAAATAGCCTAGCAAAAATTTTTATGCAATAATTCCGTGACAAATTAATTGCATTGTATCAAAAGGTAAACACCTACAGCTATGCAGTATTTGTTAAGTGCCTGAACTAGTCTGTACACAATTATTTCCGTGGAGTCTCTCGCACAACTGACAGATACCGGATTATTTACAAAACATACCATCCGTGCAATATAAACTTAATGCAAACACAATGAATCAAAAATTGCAACAAAACAGATATTCTTAGGATATTTCACTTATTACAGTACATAGGAGAAAAAAAAAATCTTTAATCTTAGGATAATCCATGAAAAGGTATTTAAAACATCTAGATGCAATCTGCTTAAGTTATACGCCAAGACTCATGACTGACCTAAGGCATTTTTCTGAAAACTAAATGCATAGCTTGATTTAATCATACTAATTTTTGGTTTTAAACCACAAAAATACTGAAACAGGCTCTTCAAATTAAGGTAAAAATTGCATGTTAATTGCATTAACATTCAGTTATAATAATTTCTACACATACATCTACACAAACACAAACATGGTCAGTGCCAGTACACTATGTGCAAATGTGTGCAGCGATTTCCTCCATATCCAACAGCATCACACACTCAAACACGGATTTAAAAACAATCCTGTTCAGATATAATCGAAATATCAGTTCATAAAAATAAAACAAAATAATTGCATTTAAAAGTCTCAAGTGGGAATAAAACAGCTATACCTGCTTTTATGACCTCAAATATTTTCCTTATGGTTTTACAAACTTATATGAAACGTACAAGCAAAACAATTTAAACTTCAAAATAATACTGATGCAACCATCACACAGAATACTATTTTACATCAGGATTCTTCAAGTGTGCAAATCTGCTGCTTAAGTTACATTAAAACTGTCAAAACACTCTTAATTCATTTCAATTTCAGCTAGGTTGACCTTTGTAAAAATCTTAGTTTCTACAAATTACATCAGAAATTGTAAACGTATTGAAATATAAGGAAACAGTGAAATATCCAATCAAAATGATAAATTCTAATTACAATTACAGGATATTTAAATATCAGCTACCATATGAATCACAGATGTTACTGGTGCCCAACAGAAATGGGGAATATGTTCTTTAGAATACACATTTCAGTTTAAATCTAAATTAAAAAGCAAAATGGCGTACAATTGTAAAAATTCTGCATCATACTTTCAATAGGTTTGGGTGATAGTCCTGGCACATTAAGCCATGGGAATAGAGCTCCTGTATGGGAAAAGACCTTCAATTTCACATGACTTCTTTATAAACAAACATGGTATTTCACCTCCTGATTTCAACTGCTTCATGTACTACTTCAAGGAGATAACAAATGGCAGCTGAATTGTGTCCAAAAGTCATTTACACTGGCACAAGATGAAAAATACAAAGTCTGTAAAGCATTTAATAAAATTCAGAATATAACATTAATGATGGGATATTAAAAAGATCTGTGAGTAAAGGTAACAAAATACTGATCTTCATGAAGAAAGGAACTGAAACTCCAGATCCTTTCATTTCTGTGATGTGCTACCCCCAAAGCTGGATTTGCAAGCTATTCATTGGCATCACAATACTCAACTCCATCTGTTAAAAAAGCACTAAGCCCACTCGCAAGTTGCTGTACAGTTTTCCACAGGGCACAGGCAACAAACAGAGATGTGGTTTTAAAAGTGACACCTTCTCACAGTAAGATTATTCTGATGGCACATGGTGCCAAATCAGGCCCACATGTTTTAGTGTGTGATACACAGAATCCATGACATATTGCTATCCCACTGATAGTGAACTCATATAAAAAGTCATTAATTTTTTTAATATATATTCCTGAAATATAAGAGAGTTAAAAGACAGTTATCTGGTACTGCCGGAGCAACAGAAATCCACCCTCACTTAATACCATGTTCCTGTATTATCAGTTATTCTCATTTTTGCTGCAGTTATTGTCTCTCTCCCTGACAGCAAGGTTAGGAATACTCGGAAACAAACAAACAAATCAAACAACAAAAATGAACAAACAAATACCATCTTTACCATAAAGAACCCTGACAATGAAGCTCTCACAACCATTCTGCAGCTTCTGAACCCTGCAGTCTGCTGCACTGCTGTTTTAACACATGTAAGATTTTGACATTGGGAGTAAACTTCCTATTTAGCAATTATTAGCTGGGGAGACAAAACGTAATGGTCTTGGCTTACAAATACTCAAAGGAAAAGCAGCTTGCCACCTTCTTAAATACTCTCCGATCTATCAACCAATCCTGTAAGTAGTAAAAGAATTAAATGACTTGAATCTGGTCTGAAAAGTTCAGTTGAACTGATTTACAACTTGGATAAGCCAAAGAAATCCACTCTTTCTCTACCCCGAGATCTCCAAGAGAGGTGGTCAGCAAGAGAAGCTTTCTCAAATCTGACACTTAAAAAAGCACCTCTGAAAAAAACAGTAGTAACACACTGCTACAACTTTAAAGCAAGAACTCTCTTTCACCAAACAGGTTCTCTTAAAGATGGCTAACAAGCTAACAGCATTGTGCTGTCTATTTTACATTTAATTGGCAAAATCAGCTTTCATACAGATATCCTTGAAACCTAAACTGCAAACATTAAAAGCAGTACAAATAATAATGAAATACACTCTAGGATTTGATCCTTGTATATCACTGTCACTGATACTTTTAGCTTTCCCCACATACCAGAAATGTCACTTGCATGATTGTATGTTCCCCGAACATACAACCTCTTAGTGCTTTTAATAGTAAAGAAAGCCACACATAAGCCTTTGTACTGAGTATTTTAATGAGTTGTCCTGCACAGCACCTAGTGCTTTCCTACAACTCACTGTCAATGTTTGGAAACTAAAACCCTAAGTTTTCACCACGCATTTTATCATCCTTCAGGAAGGCAAGCAAACTGTCTTTCTGTATGCTGCTATGACTTATCATTTTTAAGCCAAAAAATCCATCCCCACATTTTATGGGGGAAAAAACCCCATAAAAAATTACTAAATTATCAAACCTTGATATTAGTTGGAATCTAGTCCTAGCCTGGAACTTCCAAAGAGGTAAAGAAAATAAGATTCGACATTGAAAGGAAATCATATAATTAATACTCTGAAACTATTCTGAAAATCTCGACCTTCATTTTTCTGTATCCTGAAAATGACAAACTATATAAATATATATGTGTGTATATATATATATAAAAAAAATAAAAATACTGCTTATCCTTCAGCAAGAGGCTGCAATTTGTTCTCTATTCCACATCAGATACCTTTGACATCAAAACAGAAGACTTTTGACTGGAAAATTATTAAAGACTCAAAGTTAGTCTCTGCTATAGGTTGTGTTATACATGACTTGAGTTGCACAGCATCAGGTTCCAATGTTTATGTAACAAGTGTTACATAAACACAAAAGAAAGCCATTTTCTCCAAGTATTTGTCCAGTAATTCCTCAGAGGAACAATAAGAGCGAAAACAGAACCAGAAAACATACGCAAGTATTCATAACAGGCAGATTTGCAAACATGAACTATCTGACGTATTGTTACAAAGTCCTTTCAATGACAACTGTTAAACCTACTACCAAGGCCAGCACCAATGAACGAGAGAGAGTTAAATTACTAGAGGGTAGCAAGAGGATCATGTAGGGACTAAACTAGAAAAACAAAAACTGGCTACAACTAAAAAGGGATATGTAAGGCTCGTTCTAGCAACGTAAAGTGGAAATACTAGTCCATTAGCTAATAGGAAAGGTTCTTCCATGAAAAAACTCTAACCTTTTCTATAAAAATACCTTTTGGGCTTTTTCAAAAAATTATAGTTCTGACTGGATATTTAACACTATTAACAACACCAGGGTACAATTGCAAATCAGTATACAGAAAAATACTGAGGTGAATGAGTCCTTCAACTAAGCATGGCTCATAGAAATGGATGAAACACAGCAGAGTGGCACAAACAACATCCGAATCACCAGCTACCACCTTAGAGTTCATACCACTCAAAAAAACTGTTATGTGAGACTAGCATAGGGAGTATGTAGAGATTACTAAAACATCATATTCATAGGAACAATGTCTATGCTAACACGTAGTCTAGGCCAACAGAAACAGAACTGCAGAGTGAACAGATGCTTTTGAGAAGCTGACATCCACACATCCACGTTTCAGGTGAGTACCGTTTGCTTGGTGACATCTGGGGGTTTTGTTTGGCTTGTCTTTTTGTAGTGGGGTTTGGTGTTTTTTGTTGTTGTGGTAGTGGTTTTTGGTTAGTTTTGAGGGGTTTTTTGTTGTCTTGTGTTTTGGTTTTTTTTTAAAACACATTGTCATAGCTTAACCCCAGCCAGCAACTGAACACCACACAGCTACTCACTCACTCACTCTCCCCTGCTCTCAGTGGGATGGGGAGAATTGAAAAAAACAAGTAAAACTTGTGGGTTGAAATAAGAATAGTTTAATAACTAAAAATAAAATATAATAATAGCACTAATAATAATATAATAAGACAATTGTTGCACAATGCAACTGTTCACCACCCACTGACTGATGCCTCAGCAGCAATCAGCCCCTCTGGCCAAGTCCCCCTAGTTTACTGAGCAAGATGTTCTGTGGTATGGAACATCCCTTTGGCTAGTTTGGGTCAGCTGTCCCGGCCATGCTCCCTCCCAGCTCCTTGTGCATCTCCTCGCTGGCAGAGCACAGGAAACTGAAAAATCCTTAACTTAGGATAAGCACTACTTAGCAACAGCTAAAATATCGGTGTGTTATCAACACTATTCTCAGACTAAACCCAAAGCACAGCACTGTACCAGCTGTCAGGAAGAAAATCAACTCTGTCCCAGCCGAACTCAAGACATACATAGAGCTAGCTCTAGTCCGAGCCCATGAATTAAATACCCATTTGCAGCTAGACCACATTGGAGATGCTGCTGAAGCATACTTTTCAGTTTAGTGCCATCCAAAAGGAATCCAGCTTGCATGTTCTTGGGGCTGCACAAGAAGAACCAAAGCAGTGTGGAAACAATTGCATAATTCAGTTTGAAAGTGGACATATAAACTAATACATTACTGGGGAGGCTGAGTGAGATAACCATTCAGGAGCAGCCTGAGGTTGTGAGACATGCTGATAGAATGGCCTAAGAATCTTGATAAATTAAAAGCAAGCCTTTCACATGGGAAATTGAACAACCCCATGTATCACTACAGGCTGGAAGCTGATCTGGGGAAAAAGACCTAGGGGTCCTGGTGGACAAGAGGATGACCATGAGCCAACAATGTGCCCTCGCGGCCAAGAAGGCCAATGGCATCCTGGGGTGCATTAAGAAGTGTGGTCAGTAGGTCGAGGGAGCTTCTCCTCCCCCTCTACTCTGCGCTGTGAGGTCCCACCTGGAATACTGTGTCCAGTTCTGGGCACCCCAGATCAAGAAAGACGTAGAGCTACTGGAGAGAGTCCAGCGCAGGGCCACCAAGATTATTAAGGAGGACGGAGCCAGACTCTTCTCAATGTCATCCAAGGTTAGGACAAGAGGCAATGGGAGTAAGTTGGAGCACAAGAGGTTTAGGGTAAACACAAGGAAAAACTTTTTCACTGCGAGGGTGACAGACACTGGAAGGAGCTGCCCAGGGGGGTTGTGGAGTCTCCTTCTCTGGAGATGCTTAAAACCCACCTGGACACGTTCCTGTGTGACTTGGTCTAGGTGATCCTGCTCTGGCAGGGGGGTTGGACTAGATGATCTTTCTAGGTCCCTTCAAACCCCTAACATTCTATGATTCTATGATATTTGCAAATGAGGAAGTTCTAACACTGTTGAAAAGTAACATACAAGAAAAAAGAAGAGTTAATACTTCAATATGTAAGACACAGTAACTAGCAGAATAATGAGAAAACTGTAGAAAGGAAGGATTAGTTTAACCAGCAATCAAAATATAAATTAAAAAGTGATAGAATAACATTAAAAGACAGAGAGCATCTGTGAACAAGTTAGCAGGAGTATCATACGTACAAAGTGAACAGTATGCATTCTGCTGTGATAGGCAATGGTGAAGATTCGCAACAAGAATACTCTGTCCTGCTTGGGCATTATATTCTATTAAATATGCCCAGCTACTATAGAGAATCCAGGTCAGAAATAAAGTTGCCAAGAGATTTGGAGAATTATTTGTAAGTCAGGTTAGAAAGACCTGGCTCTGTTTACCCAGGTTAAAGAATATTGGAATCTTTCTTGTAGATTAAGAAACCACAAGTGGACACACCCTTGTGTCCACTGAGTATGAGTCCAAACGTAAAACACACACAAACATAAAAATCAGAGGCTTAACTTGCAGCAAAGATTTCTACTGCATATTAGGATGTATACAGTCAATGTATGAGATTTGTACCAGTACAGAAACAGCAAAGTACTGAAAGAGATTACCTAACAGGTTACAAAGTTTCCCTTATTAGATAAATTTAGAAATAGCTAAACACTCAAATAAAAATGCTGTTGTTTATAGATGGATCTCACAATGAAAACAGAGTAGATGAGCTGTTGAGACCCATTCCAGGTGCACGTTTCTGTAATTTTGTACAAAAGTACATTTTTGATATTTTATGATGTGTATACACACATACACATACACACAGAACATGTTTGTCTATATCGGTAGTACATAATTTTGCAGATAAATTAATATTTCAAAAAATGTGCATGTATTTTTCAGGCATTACTATTTATTACGGAAACTTAATTCTCAAGAGAATGCAGTTAACCACTCCTTTAAAGCAGCTTTGTCTGTGCACTTACAGTGAACAGGAAGCAAGGAAGATTTCTTTGCACACTCCAAGTATCACCAATATTCACTTTGGAATTTATAGTTACTACTATGCCCTTCCTAAATCTTATATCAATGCCTACAGTTAAAGATTTCCGAGATTTCAAAATTCTTTATCAAACAATTTGATAGTGAGATCCAACCTAGGTCTGCAAGTTAAAACACAATTATCAATTAATCTCTAAATATAAAAAGATTGTTAAAGGACCAGCTGGCATTTAAAAATGATGAAAGCCAATGCTGTTCTCTGGCATCAGCACTAGCTGGTGTTGCTAAGCTACTGCTGCTGCCCAGACAGTTATACACCATCAGGTATTTAATTCCTGCAGGCCAGTAGTCAAAAGCAAGCAAGGAGAAGAAGAAAAATAAATAAATAAAAACAGCACTCAAACTGCACTTTGATACCAGTAAAATCAAAATCTTACCATTCGAGTCTGCAAAATAGCTCATGTCCACAATCAAAGCATACACAGAGAAACCATTTAGCTTTCCGTGTCGTTTTAGACTCCCTGTTTTCTTTATTTGCCCTGTTAATTTACTTTGGTTTGGTTTTGCTACAATGTAACTACAAGTTCTTTTATGTTATCTACCTCCAGTTTTTTCCACTTCTGATGTGTCAATTTTGCTTTTTCCCCGACTGCACTGATAAAAAGCAGGAGATTCTGCCACTGTGGGCCAACAGACGCTAGCAAATTAAAAAAACAAACAAACAAAATCAATATAAAACTCACAAAAAAACAAACCAAACAAACAAAACTATCAGCAAGTAAGATAATTTTTTGGGCAGTTAAATTAGAGCCTATGAAAATAATGTTCTTTAGTACATGACCACTATTCAAAAATGTTATTTTCAGTTTCTATGAGATTACACAAGCATCCTTTTCCTAATTCTTTGATCACAGATCACACCTGTGATGTGCAGCTTCCAAATTCAAACCTGCACTTACTCTTCATACTATTTAACAAAGGAAGTGTATTTAAAACTTGGAGAAGACTGCCAAATATCTTGTTAATTATGAACATCATCTTCATAGTGCTTTTTTAAGCTGGAGTGATTTCATATTTATTTTGGACATTATTTTTATGCCCTTAGCAAAGTTGTGTAATTTGGAAGTCAGGCTTTTATTTCTGTTGGTACAGAAGGAGGTAATTCAATTGGTAGAAGACAATTCTGACCTCTGGACAATCCTATCCTTCTTTTCGCTGTACACTGATAAGCACAAATTGTGACTGTGATGTTTCTTGCCTTCATCATATATTTAAACTAGGGCCATTAGTAAGATAAATAACAAGTTTAATAGCTTCTGGGTTTGGGGTTTTATTTCCTATGGTGAATGCACAACCAGTTGAAAAACTATACATGAAAAATAGTCAACAAATTTTTAGTATCATACACTCATAAATTACCACATAGGATTCTGCAGACTTTTCTCTGATCAACTATTTCAATGAAGGAGCTAAATGAATTAAAAAGAGCAATGGAAAAGATCACAGGTCTAGAGAACATGACTGTCGCTGTTTATGCCGGGAGCGGAGAGATGCAGCAACACAAATTCAGCAAGAGCAGGCAAAAGAAGCAACTTTATTAATTTACAACCCCATTGTTTATACCCTAGCCCCATAGGGCGATTGGTCAGTGATCACCCATCTCCTAGGGTGATTGGCTAAAGTCCTACAGCACCTATTTCAAAATATTTTTCCAATGTACCATAAACAGAACTTAGCAAAACACCAGGTGTTGGTCTAGTTTACAAAACCATCCTACTGTTTCTCATAACACGTGTGAGAAAGGCAGGATTCTCACCAAATATTGTGAGAACCTAGGAAAATCCCTCTGCTAGCAGCTTTTCAGCATCCACACATGACAGAAAGACTGCAGGTGTTTATTTTGTTGATAGAGAGGACACTTGGTAGATGGCTTCAAACATACACAAGGTTACTGTGAGCTAGAAGCCCAGGCAATCGGACAAAAGCACCAATGCACAGCTCCTGCTGAGACTATTACTTTCATACATTAAAAAGTTACTGTCGAAACCACGATACTCTTACCTCATGAAGAATACACATTTTCTGACTCTCACTAAGGTTTTTCCTGAACAGCTAACAATATGTAGAAACAAACCAAACAACATTCTTGAAAGATCAGCTGTCAGCCTACCATGTTTCAGTTTGTTGCAACATCATGTTCTACAAATCCCCATTTTTTACATATGTATATGTAAAAGAAAACTAAACAAAACACAAAATAAAACCCAAACCAAACATATCAACCAAATACATAATTTAAATAACAAACAAAACCAACACCAAAAAACAGCAAAGAAATGTGCAAAAATTCTTTTTACATTTAAGAGGCTTACTTCTGTATGTCTGCAGTTCCACAGGATTATAAGTCATGAAGCTATACATTTACTAACGCCACTATTATAATCCTAGATTTCCATCATAATATTTGTTCCATTATCTGTTAATACATTCCCTAAAGCCTTGCTACAGATCACTGGGTCAGTAAACAATTGTCTCTGCAACAGGTTAACAGTTATTTTTCAAAGATATGGGTGCATTAGGCTAGAAAAAGTTTTAATTTCTCAGGCAAAGAAGGGCAAGAACTCATCACTATTATGATTATTACAGTTCTCTCAGCACGTTTGTACAACCTTGTTATCCAATGGTAAAACATATTTATAGCTTATAAAAATAACAGATCATCATTTGTCAGATGTTAAAACACAGAAGGAACAGATAGCACATTTCTTAAGAAAGTACTTTGGGGATAGAGGAGGTGTGAATCCTGTCTGAGAACACACTATTTGCTTATCCTCCTCTTCCCACTCCTCAGGCATTTCAAATGGCAGTTGGGGGAGAAAACATTTCTCACAGATAAGTGATAAAAGCATTCTTTAACACACACCAAAAGTACTGATTTTTTTTTTTTTTTTTACTAAAAATACGCTTCATTGCCTTACACTGAAGTCATCAAAAAGTTAGGGTCTGCCTCTGAGAAAACCAGTAACGCACACTTCATCCAACTATAGCTTTATGTTCTAATATTGCTACAAGTTACCTTTTTTCATGCTAGACTCTACCTTTTCTACTATATAAATGTACTTTTTCAGCCTATTCCTTGGCAATTTAATTGGAAAAGAATGGAATCCTTTTTTTTGCAAATATATGTTCATAGAATTATAAAATCACTTTTCATCTTCTTCAGGCTGATCTCCTCAGAAAATATTTTACTTCCTCCATTATATGTATTTATACCATCAAGCCTCTCATTTCCACAAGAGCCCACTGATTAATATAATCACTGTGCATTATTACTGTTAATCTGCAGGCTCCTTGTGGGCATCTAACAAATATAATTACACTGACTGTTGAATTTTCTGCTTTCAGAAAACAGAACACTTCACAAAGCACTATATTACTTTTAAGTATAAGCCTTTCACATTCTCTTCACCTTTAGAATTTTCCATGGTCTACACTCTTAGCCATAACTTTACATCCATCTGCTTTGTTTCATCCTGTAGGGCTGCCTAGAAGGTAGGACTTAATATATTAACTCTAAAACACAGCACCTATCTCTGGTTGCTCTTAAATAGTAAGGGAAATGGATGCATGGTTGAATATCTACATTCTAACAGGCAAGCCTGCAAGACTCAGTTTTGCAGAAGCTAGAGTCTCCTAAGATGCTGCTTATATTTTTGCCTGCTTTCATAAGATGGCGCCTTGCTTAAACATTTAACTTGTTGGTTAAGTGATTGAAACAGTCACAGTTTCAGTGTTGTATTCTATAATGTTTTACCCAGTATATTTTTCCAAGTGTATACTCCTAACATTGTTCCTACTTCCTTAAACTCTACAGAAAAATTACATCTACATCTGTCTTAAATACTTGATGCCAAAGCACCTATACAGCAGGCAAAGGAAGTAAAAAATCTTGGTAACATCAACATATTTAAGCAAGATACCAAAAGTATTCCTAGACCTTTCTGAATTAGGGAAATACTGCTTAATACTTCTTTAATTTCTAAATGAGCTACCTTTCAAGTATCTGGGCTACAGTTTGTTACTACATTTTATCAGAGCGTTCCATTTGGCATCAGATTCTTTTTCCTGATTACTGCAATATATACAAAGGAAATATATTGCCTGAGGACTCCCACACAATTCCTAAATATACCTAACCATAAACAAAAAAATAATTCTTATCTTCCAGGAGCTCTAGAATTAAACACATGTAGACTTATTTTCCTATGGGAAAACCTCACTCTTCACAGACCTATCTTGTTTCATTGATGTTGTATAAATCATACAGACGTGGATGAAGGGAAGACAATTTTCAGAATACCAAAAACCAACCACCCTTCAAAAATTAACAAAAAAAATTGTTCTAGAAACTTCAAAGCTTGAAAAGTAACTGTGACTCTCAAACTGACTCCCCTCTTGCCCATTACTTTTTATCTCCTCTATTTTTCAGAACAGGTTAATTAACCAGATAACACAACATCATTACTTCCATGGTTTTGGAACCAAAACACCCAATGCGAACAAAACCTCAAGTTAACCCCACACAATTCATACTGTAATACAAGCTTTTAAACTGTCAGGACACGAGAAGGAACTGTCAAGTGGAAGGACATCTACAGTTTGTCTAGTGATGAATTAATAGTTTCACAAGCAAAAATGTGCAGCTTCAGAAGAAGGTTCAGTGTCAGAAATAGAAATGGTTTTGCTTCCCTCTACCTTCTTTCCAATTACTTTGGATTCACAAACCAATGTCTGATGTGATTGAACAATTCAGACAACCCTCATCTTGAACTGACAGGTACTGTCATTCAGAATGGCTTTTCCTAGTAAATGGTTTGATATTCAGGTTTTCCAATCTTAGATTCACAGTAAGTTTGGTTAAGGAAGATAAGCACATGGTTTATGTTAAGGAAGATGAGCATGTGGTCTCTGATGGACAGCAAAATGCCATTCTGATGTTCATTGTACTTACTACCTGTATAGCACTTTATTAGTTGTATTGTCATTATTGCTTTTACAGTAAAGGTTCCTTTTAATTCAAAGGGCAAATATTATGTACCAACAGAAATTAAGTCTGTTAAATCACAGTGCAACTTTTTAAAAGCTCAAAGAAGAAGGTGCGTTGATTATATTACTTATCTAGCTAAGAAAATATTTACTGAATAAACATGAACTTCCGAAGCAGATAGTAATGCTTTAATACTGTTGCTAGTTACTACATACTGCAGTGGTATTTCACAGGATCTCAAAGTGTGGTCTGATGGTGAAGTTTCATTTCAAATCTGTGACCTGATTTCATGAGAAAGGAAGGGAATTTGTTAAGGGAAGGAAAGGAAGTCATTCTTAAATGGCTTCCTAAATTCTCCAGGCCTGGAATAATCCAATACATAAGTATAAACAGAAGAAGCAATATGCTTTCAAGAACTCTTTAAAAAGGTTCATGTTTCCTCTTCCACAAGAACAAGCATGAAGGATTGGGTATACAAAGAACTTAAGCTTATATATTAAGTCTGACTCCTACGTACTATAGCAACATTACTAATGCCCTTCTGAAAGGACATTCATAACTGGTACAATTCCGACCTTCGCGCATGAAAGACAACATGGAAAAGTTGTAAACATTTTGCCCAATCTGTACAATGTTATCAGAGAGAGAAAGTTCACCAACCACCCCATCTGTCTCTTCTTCCAGTCTTGTCTTACCCATTCTCTCTGTACCATGCAACAAGTTCTGTGGTAGAACCGGAGATGCACCAGAGACATCATGTGATCCAGCTGTAAGAGTTTCCTTCATAAGATCATGTGGACACAGGGACATGAGCTTGCAATGTTACGAGTATTTTTCGTTTCATTTTTTCTCAACTGTGTTTTGTGGCTTGTTTTGTTCCAGTTTCAGTATGTTATTTTAAGCATGAAAATTATTTACACCATTTAGATGTACTTCAATATACCCCCATTCCCTAAGTCAACTTTTTTTCAAGTATCCTTTATAACCAAATATTTGCAACTAAAACTCTAAGAAATATTCTTCTTCAATGTCCTTTTGCTCTTTACAGGAAATGAAACTATATTTCATATTAAATTTTATTATGTTTAAAACTACCACAAAACAAAACAAAAAAATCAAATCTAACACATCTTGATTAACATTGCTCTTTCAGAAAGCAACTGTCAGGGCAGAAAGGAGTACAAAGGCACCTGTTTGCTTTGAGAGAGAGGCTGATCAATACACCTTTCTGATTATTACCATTTGCAATAGATACAATAACCTTTCAGTAATAAAACTTGCACTTCCAGCTGCCAACACATCTGTATAAGCAAGCAAGAGGAAGCTCAACTACACGTCATCTGGAGATCCCATAATTTCATTAGAAGTTTTCTAAATCTATTTTTTACTTTAAGATCATGAACATCAAAACTGAAACTTCCCACAAGATGGATAAGCTATCTTATCCTCCACAGAAAAATGTCTATGTAAGGGGAAAATGCAGAGTCAACCATCGATCAACAAATGGCTTTCACAGCTCTAACAAAATAATACCATTCAGTTTAACTTGCCTGCTGGAATCATAATGCATAATAGTGAGTGTATTTATTACTGACAAATGACTTTATCCATTGGCTCTTTACTATGAATGCTGAAATAATACTTTTTTTGTTTGGTTGGGGTTTTCTTTAAACTAAAAAGTAGTCTTACTTTCTGTAGCAGCCCAAAAGTCTACCATGAATCTTAAAAATAGCTGCATTCACAGTATCCATCTAGATGAAAACAAGTTTCTTCTCTGAAGAGTGAATGTAAAAGTGATATTATAAAGCTACATGTTTAGTATCTCTCAGTGCCTCTGGATTAAGTGTGTTCAGCTCAAAACCATCTGTTTTTATGTCGTCTGGCTCTGAAGGCTTATCTAAAATCTTCAGATTAAACCATGCTCTTTTTTTCTACGACCAGTAGCAAAAAAACCTCATAAGTAAATTATATCCCCCAAATGAAAATAATTCTGCTGATATGTACTCTTTATAGGTGACAGGAATAACAAAACTGTATAATTACAATGAGGACATTATTCTGCAGAACATAAATATGATGGCATCTAGAAAGCAAGTTCATATTCAAAACTGAAAGCAAGCTTGCAAAGTTAGCAACTCTTACTTCATTAACTAGACAGAACAGTTTAAACTTGTAATGCTGTTTTAACGATCCATGTTTATATCAAGCTATTGTAAAGATCAGAGGTACAAAAGTTACATTTGGTTTGCCTCCTCCAAGCAAAAGACATATATTCTTCAAAGTGATTACATTTTCTCATTTTTTATCCTGATAGCAATAACAAGCAAGTCTACGCTTGTCAGAATACTGTAAAATTATTCTATTCATTTTTTAATCACAATCTCTCTGAAAACAACGTCTCATTGTAAGTGATACAGCAGTAATTCAAAGTATTTCTCATTTACTGCAACTTAGCTCAGAAGTATTTAAGATACTCAGAAGTAACACACACAGAACAACACTGCATCTGGTTCTCAGAACTGCCTGTTTCACTCTGCAGACCTGCATCAAATTACTAATATAGATGTAACCAGTATAGAGTAAAATTCTTGCTAGTAGAAAGGACTACTAGTAGTTTGCAGGGAGTTCACATCCCCCGCGCAATACAGGACTTTTCAGACTGGCCTTACAGGTTATATCTAAATTATCAGAGTAAATGGAACAGAAACAAATCTGTTTGCAAAAGAATTGATTCTTAAGAGATCATCCACATTATACATGAGCAATGCATATATGATGCGTGACTACGTCAGACAAGCTCTACCCTAGTCCCAAGACTTAATACCCACTAGAAGTCAGATTGCACTTTCTAGGCTCTTCAAGAACATCTTTTGGTTTCATTTTGACTGCCATGAATCAAGCCTGTGTGCTCCAAGTATGCTCCACAATGTGAATGAACAGGGAGCACGTATCTGATCAGAACTAAAACACTTGACACAGACACATCCACATGATACTGGGGAGGGGACAAATAGCATGAACAAGTACTTTTAAAGGAATTATGAATACACAGTTCCAACGAATCCAGACTGTAGCCTCCTTTTATGCATTACAGACTGTAATTCTGTGACTTTGACAAAGAGGCTTTGCTTTGGGGCATTTCCATCTTACAATAGTTCCTGTTCATAAGTTATGCTTTAAATGTATAAACACTGCTCAATCATAAATTCTCCAGTTTTGTCATATTTACATAGCATTCCTTTAAATCAGTGTGGCTACTCCCATAGAGAGAAGGTAAATGACCACACCATATTCTGCTTCTAGAATATCTTTCTTTAAATACACCACTACAATAGTTTTACTCCTTTAAGTTATGTATTTTCAGGCAGTTCACACCTTATAAAGGCCAATTATCTGTTCTGCCCTTTGATTACAGAAGGCAGAGGAGCAAGCAGAAAGAATTCTGAAAGAACAGCCAATTAAGCATGACAATTCACAACTCACTCCTTCAATAAGTTGCAACACACAACTAAAATGGAGGTGTAATAAGTTCAGCAGCTGCTAATGAGTGGATAATTGACCTCGGAAATTCCCACTTCAACTGAGCCACTTGTCTATTCCTAAGTTTCTCAGAAGACTGCAACTGTTCCACACAGCTAGTTGTTACTCGCTCCAGAGCAGTATGTACTGTCTTTACAGAAAATGAACTCATGCATGTACTCATCCATTTACAGCATAAAATAATGTCTGGAAAGGACAACAAGAATTCAGGAAAAAGACTTCATTCCTAAAGAGACTGAGAGATATGCTCATCTTTCTACTACAAAATAATAAGAGAAAATAAAAATTGTAAAAAACTCTTTATTTTATGCTGACAAGAGTAAGAGACTTACTCAAAATACAGTACCTTCATTCTGCAGTCTGGCTCCCTAAAAACATACAAAGACTTCAGAGCACAGGCAATTTATAATAATACAGGACTAAAAAAATTGATGCTATTTGTTCTCTACAGATTGGACACCTCCCCCTTCCTGAATCTAAGGGGGCATCTTTCTTCTACTATTCCTTCCTGTAATAAAGAAAATTTTTAAATTAATTTGCATGATTGAGTGCTTCTGAACCCACATAAGGCTTAGGCAACAGAATATACTCAGAAGCAATAAAAGCTGATTTGCCTCATGAAACAAATAACGCTGGCTTTGTATGAGTTTACTATTTTCCAGTGCACTGAAGACAGTAAATGTCAAGGGCACACTTGGCCCAAAATCCTCAGGAAGGTACTAATTCACACACTACCATTTCTAGTTCAAAGAATAAAAAAGGAACACTGTCTTCCTTCTAACTGCTGCTCTTTCCAGCTGTCTAATTTGCTATCATTCCATCTGGATATGGAAACTACATTTTCACACATGAATCCATTGTTCCAAATGTACCCAAGGCTTCCTACTCCTTATGATTACGTGATGCATATGATCTCTTTTTGTACACCAACACCACAGGTTTTAACTGGCATTTAATAGCAGGTTGCAACAGCCTTGTTCTATTTTCTTTGTCTGCCACACAGTATTGTCATGATGTATGAATCAAGAATGCTAAGAAAATGTAAAATTATCAATTAGCTAGGCAAGACACATTGCAGTCTTTGTGAATTTTATGAAGGCAAGAAGCAAGCCCATGCAGGTGACATTGGTAATTTTTACTAATACTGCATAGCAGCAACATACATGCCTAACAGGCTGCCAGATAGTTGACTTCCTTCTCCACCTTGCTACTACTGCAAAGCCCTGACTAACTTAGGAAAAGCATGGTGTTAGCAAATTGAACCCATGTAGTAGAGTCAGAAAAAAACAGGGATGATGGGCTAACTAAAGAGCACAGCAGTAGACAAAAGTCTGCAAGCATCAGCGCAATTCCTTTACAGGTATATATTACTGGAGGTTCCACTACAGGTAACTAAAACTGTTACTGCATATTGCAATTCTTAAATGAAGAGTTAACAGTGATCAGTCAGACATTACAGTAGCACTTTCTAAAATTTATCATCCAACCTAGTTGATCTTATTTTGTGACTATCACACTGGCTAAAACTAAAACCTACCATGAACTGGTAGCCAGATCCAGTACTCACTCATTTATTGGAAGGGAGACTGTGAATAGGCAAAGACAGATTAACAAATTGCTTGTAGGATTTCTGAAATGATCTATTTCCCAGTCTTCTAAATTTAATTAATCTGAAACAAGGAACATCAAGATAACTGTTCTGGTATGAGGGATGTAACATCTTTCAGGAATGACATAAGATCTTCAGCAGCTACATAAGGAAATCAGTTCCATTTGCTCCCTGGATCCAACTCTATTTGATATCCTGTATCAGAGGTTTGATAAGTCTCCTGAAAGGCAAACTTTTTCGGTGCAGAAATATACCTAATTCCCAAAATAGCAACACCATCTACTTCTAAAAGAAGCCTGAAAGAATTTGAATATTTACAGATAGAGAACATTGTCTGAACCAGCAGCAAGCTTCTGTCACGTAACAGGCTAAAGTAATTTGTCAGAAAATATATCCCCTTGCATTCCAGCTGGTCCTCAGACATCGGAGGGGCTGGGGGCAACTAGGTTTAGATTGAGTGATGTCCAGTTTGGCACTATTAGTCTGGTTGTGTTGAATGTATCTGAACTCTGCCGGCTCCAGATTCACTAAAGCACCCTGCACTTCCCGTCTGGTCGTGCTCCATGGCTTCATGCAGCCAGGAAGGAGCTGGCGGTGCCCAGTGAGAGACTCTTGCAACTAGCAACGTGAACAGTGCAGTTTATTGACAGGAACAGAAGTACAGCTTCTTGTGGATTGCTGGTGATAAATTCACTGTCTGCAAAGCATGTACAGGTATACCAAACACATTAAATTAAAGAGAAGCTCACTAGAATTTCTACTCGGAAAGCACGGATCTTACCCAAAGGTGTCCCTATGATGGGGGTAAGTGAGGTTCAGCCCATCAACCGATACAAGGAGTCAGAGGTGGTCAGCAACAGCATCCACTCTGACTTGTCCACAATGATGTCTTCCCTAACATCCCCCCTTACTTAAACCATTTTTATAACAATTTTTACCTTCAAGGTGGAGCTTGAGTGACTGCAGTCATAAATACCTTTATTACGATTGGTGTAAATTTCTCTCGCTTCGCTTTTAAAGATAGAGCTGAAGAAAATTCACAGTGCAAGCTCAGTGAAGGGTGGTCACACCTTGGAGGCGGGTAGCCCTTGGGACAGAGGTGTGCTTTGGTATTATAATGACATTATAATGAGCAAAGTTCACACAAAGGACAGTACTTTGTCAAAAACTGACAGACTGTTGGCAGAGGGTCACAAGCAGGCAGCTTATCAGTCCTGTAGTACCATCAAGTTCCCATCTCTGCTGTGATTTCACAGGGCCTGGCCATGGAATCTTCACTCCACTGCATCCCCTGCGCTGCCTGCACGGCATATGCCTGTTGCGTAGGGAACTGTTGTGAAATGGATTCCTCGCATACCAGCTGCGCTCTACCCTGAAAGTTTCTCTCATGTTAGACCTTTCCTTAATGTGTGAACAATGCTGCATCTTTAGTATGATTTTAATTTTTAAATCACCTCCAGTCATTACTCCACAGCTTCATATAACAAAAACAAACAGTCCATGACAAACCAACCATCATGGTCATGGGTGTCCACAGCTTTGAAATCTACCATAAGAACAATCACTGACAGTGAAGGGATCTGTACAGATAATTTTACCCAGACAGCGAACAACCGGTCTGTTGTTAAAACAGATGTTCAGGAAGGTTTCTGATGATTTATGCAAATTCTAGAAAAACTTGAGTTCCAGATTAAGCACTGAAGTTGTGTGTGATAACCAGGGGTACTCAAAACAAGCAATCTATATTATATATTCTCATAGAGAAGCATGTGGCACACAGAGCTGCAATGGACATTTTGATGAAAACTGATACCCATGCTACATTTTTATTTATACCTATAGCAGGTGGACTAGAAAGCCACCATTTATGACCTATATCTGAGATGATTAGCTCTGTGACAAAAAAATTACACGTATTAGCAAATTTTATAAGTTCAGTATATACAATATACATCACCCAGTAGCGGCAGTAAGTTTACTTTCTCTCAAACAGCTTAGCTCTACTTTCACAAGAACACTCTCTGTTGGCGGCAGGCTTTTCATGTGCATTAAAACTCATTCCTTGGAGCTACAAATACACTCTAGCACCTCCTTTATTTCACCTGACTATTTACAAGCAATAATGGAAAACCCCAAAAGGAAAAGAGAAAGGAGGAAGAGAAAAATAAATAAATCTGTAGTTGAAATGGAGGAGATAAAACCAACTGCTAACAAATAACCTTTCTTGTAATCTCCCCTTCAAATTCACAATGATTTTGCTTCAGAGCATGCTAAAACAACCTGCTGCACACAGACAGCAGTCAGGGTTGCAGACTAGTAGAAACTTTTGGAAATTAACATCTGTATGCATTGTCTGAAGGACTTAAACCTATTTTGTACAATGTTGCTGAGGAATACAGAAAAGAGTCTACACTCAGCTTTCTCAGTTAATAACATTGACAAGTATATAATGTATTTCACATTTACCATAAGAGAAGTTGGGTCTGAGTTCACCTTGACAATCTCCCTATAGATCTTTACCCTTTTCAAAGAACACAAGAAAGCATGAATGTCACAAACCTTGAACACATACTATATGAAAGCTGCTTTTAAACCAAAGGACTTTATCTGTTTTGAACATGGGATACAGATGAAAAGAGGCGGCATTCAGAAGAAGCTTCAGAAAAAGGAGAGGCTGCACAAGGTCTTCCAGGAACACTCTTCTACACAAGAATACAACAGTTGTCAAATAACTATATATAAAAGAACTTGGCTGTAAGTTCCTCTAAGATTTCTAGTGCCATAGTATGATTTTAGAAAGCTGGGTAATCTTATGATGCAAGTTAGAATTTCATTAATGCTTTCCAACATTAGAGATAACGCTACTCTCTGAGGCTGCTAATTTTCTCAAAATGCCGAGCTCAAGGTGGGATAAATATCTTATGGCCAATTTCTACATAATTTCAAGAAATGACTGCAGAGAGCAAGATTTGCTTTTGCAGACAGACTAACATAGCTCTATCAGGCCTTTGGTTCACTAGTGTCCTAACACTGACAAAGCAACCATAAACATTAAGCGCACTCGGCTGAAACATTACATCAATGTGGGCATGTGCAAAGCCTATGAACTACAAATTGCTGTATGTTTTGGACTCTGAAGGGCATAGACTGAAGAAATATTTTCTCATAATCTATCAACCATAGATCTACAGGTGAGACAAAGAACACTGTCACCACTTACATTTTTGGGAAAAGTTTCAGTGATTTAACAGAACAGCCTGATTTTGAGACCTATTCTTCCATGATCAAAATGAGGCTAATATTCAGCTTTTCGTGTTCTTAAAAGGATCAAAGACATTTATATACCTTATATGAAAAAGCATATAGTTTTACCCAAGTGCATGTGACAATGAAATTGCCATTCTCCTGAATGAGAACAAACTGCCTGGCATTTCACCACGCAGTCTGTAACATCTCATCAATGATTTCTGCCTATGCAGAGAATCGACCAGTGCCTGCCCATCTAACCCCCAAACACCCTTGTGTTCTGTGTGAGGCTGACTCATTAAGTACCTTAAAAAGTAATAATAAAAGTCATACAAAAACTTTTTTCCTATTCCTAATATGATGCTATAAAAGATAAAGGAAAATAGTTTAATTTATGGGATGATGCCTAAATAAGCTCTAAATTCTTCAAAGTTGTAGGGAAATTATGGTGCCTTGTACTTTAAATAAACTCTTGCTGATACAGTCACTTGATTTGATTTCAAAAAGAAACTGAGACATTAGAACCTCTCCTTGCATTTGATAGAGAATTTTCTGTACAGTGTAATGTGTAGTCTTTTTTTTTTTTAATCAACTCAAATGTTACAAACATTGGGAATTTAAGATTCTTAGAAAGATTTGCAGCCTTCATTAGGTTGACAAGGCAGTTGGTGTCACAAAAATGCTGAAAAGTACCAATGCCAAGACAACTGTTTCAGGATTTGCATTTCTAATGAGTGAAAACTATAGTATATTACACACATCCCCCACAAAAAATGTTTAGAGTTGCTACTTAAACGCCAAGCAGCCTTGTTACTAGTGGGAGGAAAAACAAACAAAAAACCAAACAAGTACTTTAAAGGGAATGAGTATCTATGCCTGATTTTTGGCACCAAGCGAGAAAGGATACTTCCATTATTTCTCTCTCATGTCCCTTAACTCACTTTTAGTTATTATATTTTCCAGAAGCAAGCTAAAAATGTTCACTTTTCCACAGAGATACTTTTCAGCTGTGAGTGACAATATACCTAGCTTTTGTTGAACTCACCTTCTGTACCTTAGAAGACTTTCAGAAAAGCATTTGTAAGCAACTAACTTGGCCTCAGAAAGTTCTTTCAGGGTCACGATACTTCAAAACTCCTCTATTTTTTTATTTTATTTCTTGAGATGTAGACATTAGGGAATTAGGAAGAAAATATAGTTATTTTCGTGATAGATCATTTATAAGGCAGAATTATTTTTTTTAAAAAGGAAGCTCTTACTTTCAGAAAATAACATATAGCTGGCTCATTCTGATAACACAGGACAGTAAAGCCTTCTACTCAACAGTCTTGCCATACTTTCCCTGTGCCTTCTACCAATTCACACCCCAGGATGGAATCACAGCTTTCTTCTCTATGACGAAAAAGTAACACGAATGAAATTTAATTAAACATCATACTTTTCCTATGGGTTACAATGAACAGAGGGAAGAGTGGAAGGCATCCACAATCATAAACCTAGCATGTATTAGAGCATCCCGATAACCTCCAAAAGTCTCTTTCCACAAAGGTTACAGGAGTTGGAAAAAAACCAGTATTATTAAAAAAGCTGTGTTTACTGGAATACACAGTCAGTCGTGTACATTCCTGCTTGGTCTGTCAAGATACAAAACCAAGTTTGGCTAAGCTGTGTTGTTTTTGCAGCACATTAATATGTAAACAGCCACACTCTTATTTTAAAATCCACACCTCATCACAAAATATAGTTTCATGTTAGCTTGCAGAAGTTCAAACTCAAAAGAATTGCTATTACAATATCACGGCTACTACTGTAAACTGATGTTTCTTTTCAAGATTACAAAAATTCCTAGCAAAATCAAGAAAATATCCCAAACAATTAAATAATTAATCCAAAACTACTCTCTGCTCTGAAAGACTCAAAAAAATTATTGAGTGGCATGTGCATATGAGCATATTAAACTATTATTTTTTTAATTACATCATTTATGACACACGCTCAGAAGCAGAATAATCCAAATAATTTATCTAACAGTTATGGTTTCTAACATGCACTTTTAAAGCTGAAAATTCTCAGGTCTGTCAAAAGGACTGAAAAGACGTACTTGAAACCAATAACACATTAAATTAAATCAAGCAAATCTTCACCATTAACACAAAGTCTGCTACTAGTGTCCTCAGGAACAGCTAATTCTTCATAACCATCAAGTGACACTTATGAGAGAAACTTTCCTAAACCAGTATTATACTAATATATGCACTGTATCCATATACACATGCAAACAGTGGTAACCAAGATCGAATGAGGCCACCTGACAAAAGAAGTGTATCAACTTTTTTTTTTTTTCCTAAACTTACACTAGCAGGACACAATGGAAAGTCAGCAATAAAGTCACAAAAGAATTGGAACACAGGTTTGGGCATATGCATTCTAAACAAACAAGCTTTTCCCTCAGATACCCAGTCTCATGAGACCAACAGACTCTCTCACATCAGGACTTTTGGGTGCCCCAAAATCACAGGCCTTTCTAGCCCCTGGTGCACTCACACCCTCCTCATCAGAAGGGTCCTCTACGCTGTGTGTGTGCCTTAAAACCTGCTCGTGCTGCACTCATTTTGTCATCCTCAGCACAACGTAGCTCGTGGATGAATTTGCATCTGAGCACAACCCCAGACCGAGATCCTGAGAGGTCTGTATTTCAAGGTGAACTCTCAGTCAGCGCCGATATGAAAGATGCCAGGGACCACAACAGTAACCTGTCACACCGATGCCAACCGCGAAGGCAACGCCAAAGGTTAATCTGTGAGTCCAACTTTCATCCGCCGCTACAGATACAACGACAGACCAGGCCAGCGAACCCTCCCCGAGGGGGCAAGGGAGCACCGCCGCACCGCTGCCGGGCTCAGAGACCGGCCGGAGCGGAGGAAGCATCGGAACCGTAGTTAACACTGCGCATCCTACCGAGGCTCTCTCACCTGACCGCCTCGCTGCCCGCAGGAGAGGGAGCAGCGAAAGGGCCTCGCCGGCCGGACCCGCTTCCCAGCACCGCGCGGGGGCCGAGGCCCGAAGCGCCGCTGCCCGCGTCCCACCTGTAGGCGTGAGCTCGCTGCCCTGAGGCAGCCTTGGGCCCGGCTCAGGGCTGCAAGGGCGCGTAGCTGCTCCCCCTCCACCACCCCCGCTCCGCGTTCCCTTGCCTGCACGGCCCGCGACTCACCGAGAAGCCGGCCCAGAAGGGGCAGGAGTGGCGGACGCGGGCCGATGTGGTGAGCGCCAAGGCGGCGAAGCTGACGGCCACGATGAGGCAGCCGAGCACCATCTGCGTGACCCCCAGGGCCAGCATGGCCCGCGAGCGGGCGCGGTGCTCGCGCAGGCGGGACAGGCTGCGGGACAGCGCCGTGGGGCTGAGGGAAGGCGCCCCGCCGGGGGGCCGCGCCGCCCCGCCGCCGCCCACCGGCATCCTCCGCCGGGCCCCTCACGGCGCGATCGGGCGGCACCGCCTCCTCCCGCTCCCCGCGGGGACGGCGCGCTCCGCGGGGTAGCCCGGGCGCGGGCGCTGCAGGGCGGCGGGCAGCCGCGGCGCATGGAGGAGGAGCTGCCCTGCCGCCCGGGGCTGGCGAGCAGGGCACGGTAGGGCGACCGAGGGGCAGCCGCCACCGCCGCTTTCGCTCTCCGCTAAAGGCGCGGGGCGGGGGGGGCTGCAGCGCGCGGGCGCGGCCCGCCCCCAGACGCCGGGGGGGGCGGCCCCCCCCCCCCGGCCCAGCCCCGGCGCCGCTGGCTGGGCGCACGGACAGCGAAAACCGGAGCCTCGCTGCCCGGGCTGCCGCGGCTGCCGCCTCTCCCGCGGAGGGAGGCGGAGAGGCAAACGGGAGAAGGGGGAAGGGTTGTTTACGGCCAATGGCGGGCGGAGGCGGCGGCGGGAGGATCGGCGGCGGCCGCCGGCGGCCCTGCGGGGAGAGCGGCGGGCGCGAGACGGCGGCGCTCGGGCCGGCCCCTCGCGGAGCGCCTCCAGCACGCGGACAGCGCCGAGCCGCGGCCGGCGCGAGGAGGCGGCCTCCTCCCTCTGCGCGCCTGTGGCCGGGCCGCGCGGCCGGAATCGCTGGCACCTGGGCTTTGTGCAGCGCAGGCACCTGCCCGCCCCCGCCCCCGCCCCGCCGCTGCGGTGGTAGCGTCCGGCCCTGGAGAAAGGAGAGAGTTACTGCTCTGTGCCTCGTGCAGAGCGCTATACCCAGGGTCATTTCCACCTCCCGCCCCTCCTCCTTCCTTTCCCTCAGAGAACTACAACGAAGCCTCAGGTGCAGCATCTTTACTGCCAGGAATATGAAAACCCACAGAACGATCCTCTCTGTATGAAAACTTCCCGGCCCTGCTGCTGCTGCTGCTCTTACCCCCACTGCCCAGCACGCTAAGGCACATGTAAAAGCCCATTGTATGCAGAAGTCATGGTCATAACCTAGGCCAACTTACCAAAAACACAACTGACCCTAAAACCAAGAACATTATCTCATTAAAACAATGGGACAGTTTAGGTAAAATTATTCCAGAGTTAATGTCATTGTAGAACCATAATTGGCTATAAAATTTTTGTTTTTAAATACAGGAAGGGGTAGGTGTAGTCTACAGCTGTGTAAAACCACAAGACGGGGTTACAAGAAAAATAAAAATCTCAAACACTACATGTAAACTAGGACTAAATCTTTGTTCACAAGGTCCTTTTCCTTTCAAAAATTCTTCTTTGCATAGTTTGTTTCCTGGGGAGGTGGTAATGGGGAACTGCTCGGACTAAAACTAACCTACCTCCACTTGTTTTTACTCACGTAGAGATGTTTGCTGTCCAACATTGGAAACATTACTGCAAAATATCTTTCAAAGGCAAGGAAGATTCTCCATTATAATATCCTGCCACAAGGAAAGGGGCTAGCAAAAAGAAACAAAACAAAACCCAGAACCAAACTGAACATGTGCAGTCCTCCTGTGATGAAGCAGTTCATTCTGGGCCTGATCAGCCAGAAATGCTTAAGGTTATTCAACAGCAGGACAATTAGAAAGCTTATAAAGAATAAATGCATTTAAATCTCTATCTGGGTGCTTTCATTCAGGAGTAAGATGGCCCTAGGGCTTGGAGAAATTAGGACATATTACACTGGGGTGTGACTTTACATCTCTGTAACTCCCTGTGCTGGCACTATTGTATGCATTAAGTACAAGCCATTTACTTTCATTTCCAAGGGCTTTCTAATCAGCACATTAAAAAAAAATAAAATAAAAAAAAAAATTCTACCCATATTGTGGCCAATCCAGAGGAGGATCTTGCATTGCAAGTCCCCATGCTCATCCACAGTCCCTAAACCCACATGCGGGTAAACCCTCAAGTAATCAACGTGTGCACTGCTTCCAAAATGGCAAACTAAGGCTACCACAAAAACAACTATTTTGGCTCACAGCAGGAATCCACAGAAGTTTAGATCACGTCCTTTTCACCCCAAGTTCCCTGGTCATTCAGGTGTAGACAGATATTGTTCCAGATCTGAATTAGCTCTGGATACACTTCCTAGCTGTCTCCAAAGGCTTGCAGTGTCTGGATTTGTTTGAGAATGAATTAAAGGTAAGTATTACTGTCCCTAACTTTAAATGAAGTTAATTTATGAAGAAATTTTCTAAAATACTTTCTTTGGTATTTTTCGTTGCTGTACCATTGAGTGTAACTTAAAGTGGGATACAGTACTGAAATTTTTTCCAGAACTATAGTAACAAAAGCTCTGTAGTAGCCATATTTACATTTGATCACTGTTAATACAGTAATTTTTAATTTAACAAATAATTTAATCATTTTCTGAAAGCAGCCAGAAGGACACTTACATATCAGGCTGTATTATTAGCGTATTATAAAACATCAAAACTGAGAAGTTGGCATGATAATGATCCCACTTCTACAGTAAATGTCTCATTACCGTCAGTCTTTACTGGCTCACAACCAGTTCAGAAAACAGCTTCATGCTTCATACTAGCAACTATATGAGTGGATCAAAATTTGCATTCACTCTACCTCACCTTCAACTATAGTGAATTTCATGCATCTTTATCTCTGCAATTGTCATTTAAAATTAAGTAAATGACATTTTGAAGTATGACAGGAATGGAAAATGAGAAAAAAGAAGTGAATTTGTAGTTACAGTAAGCCTCACCAATTAACTTAGATAAGGAAACTGTTAAGAAGGTGCCCTACAGCATATAGATACTGAAAACGCCAGTATCTATATCCAAGGGCCCTACCACTGTCACTTATACACAGCACCTCTCAAATTTGCATACTTCACATTATTTCATTATTTTAAGCTGCTCTTCACTCTGTGCATATAGCTCCAAGCACTTAATACACACTAGTGATCTAGGTTGTCCCACACAGTGTACATCCTAAAGATGTAGTGGAAATTGATGACATGAGATAGTATCACTGCTGAAAAATAAAAATATATTCTTGATCTATCTCTACACATTCACATAAAATGGGGAAAATTCACAACCTAAATTACCTCCTTCCACATCCAACCTGTAAAATCAAGATATCAAGATGCATTAAGATATAATATTTTTTTTTTATTGTACTTTTTAGCAAGTAATTTCTCAGACATTCAAATCTTGAGTCCTTAAAACACCAGCAGTAGTAACTGTACTTCCTTGTCTATCTTGTTCATTCCTCAGATGGAATCAAGTATCAGGACCACAACAGCCAGGATGAATTCAAATAAAGTATGCCATTATTTCATGGCACGTACCTTAAAAATAATGTATCATTTCCCACAGCTACACTTCAACCTGTTTTGAAAATAACTTGTGCAGCACTCCCCGCTTACCTTACAGATTATGGGAAGCCATACCCAGCACACTCAATTTTTGCAGAGGTAACGAAATTGGTTTATGGATACAAGCACCTAAATATAAAGCCTGTATTAATGGTAGAATCAAAACAGCAGTGTATTCTCACACACTAACTTTTCAGCATATAACAACATTCAATTTCAAATGCAACAGAAGCTGGATTTCAGTAAACAGGAGTTGTTTGCATTTCCTTGCACTCAGCAATCAACCTTCTTCATTGAAGTTTATCTTCCAGAAAGTTGTACTGGGCAGGTAGCACAAAGAGGGCAAGGGAGCAAAAAATAAAGGCTGCTTTATCTATATACAACATTCAACTGTAATCAGCACCTTGCAGGAAGTATCCTGCTTTACCAGCTTTACCCGTTGAAACTCAAAAAAAAAAAAAAAATCCTGCTAGCAGAGAGTAAATGTGTCAAAGACAAGACAATACATGCGAGTGCTCACCAACATACAAAAGGATCAGAGGGTTAAGCCTATAGACTTGTTCAACTGTTAGAGTGGCACAGCTGTCTTTGGTGGTGTTCTGCTTCATGATGACTTGACATTTTTCTTAAAATAGGACAACTGTCCTTGATAGATTTGTAGCTAAGCAATAAACCTCTAAAAAACCCCGAACAAATAGTTTCTTGGTATAAAAAGTACATGGGGGTAAAGTAGGCATTGTGTCCTTACAGACAAGTTAAGTTTTCACTTTGCAAATCATACATACATTACTACCACCCCATCTTTTCCAGCATATATTTTGTGGAAGTGAATGACTGAAGAGTTCACAAAGCACGCTGTTTAGGTACAAAAATGTTATGAACAAAACCATAGAAATAATATTGTGAAGATCAGCATATCATAGAATGTTAGGTGTTGGAAGGGACCTCTAGAGATTATCGAGTCCCACCCTCCTGCCAAAGCAGGATCACCTGAGGTGCTGCATCCAGTGGAACCCAGGCAGGTTTTGAAAGCCTCCAGAGGAGACTCCATAACCTCTCTGGGCAGCCTGTTCCAGTGCTGTCACTTTCACAGTGAAGAAGTTTCTCCTCATGTTGAGGTGGAACCTTCTATGCTCAAGTTTATTCCCATTGTTACTTGTCCTGTTAGTGGGCACTACAGAAAAGAGATTGGCTTCTTCCATTTGACACCCACCCTTCAGATATTTATAGACTCTAATAAGATCCCCTCTCAGTCTTCTCTCAAGACTAAACAGCACCAGCTCCCTCAATCTTTCTTTATAGGGGAGATGCTCAAGTCCCTTAATCATCCTCATAGCTCTCCATTGGACTCTCTCTAGTAGATCCCTGTCTCTCTTAAACTGGCAAGCCCAAAACTGGACACAGTATTCCAGGTGTGGTCTAACTAGTGCAGAGTAGAGGGGGAAAAGAGTCTCCCTACACCTGCTGGACACAGTTTTCTTAATGCACTCCAGGATGCCATTGGCCTTTCTGGACACAAGGGCACACTGCTGTCCCATGGATAACTTGCTATCTACTAGCACTCCAAGGTGTTTCTCCATGGTGCTGCTTTCCAGCAGGGCAACCCCTAACCTGTACTGGTGCCTGGTATTTTTATATATAAATTTTATTAGATTTTGACTAAGCCCCTATTTTATGCTTGAAACACAAGTGCCTATTTATGAATGGTTTTTCAAAAATTAATGTATTAAAATGAAGAGCATCTACCTCACAATCAAGAGCTGTGTAAGAAGCCAATGCCTAGAGAAAATCTGTTTCCAAGAGGTAACACAAATAAAAAGGACTGTCACATCTCCACATGTAGCTTGCAGAACATTTCCCTTGGTGTGGTGGTTGTGCACAGGAGAATGATGCTCTCACTTGTCTGTTTAAGGACTTGGAGTTACGTGTGACTCCCTAAACTTTTCAGTTATTTTCTGCACCATCTTGTGCCTAGGTCTTGGTCTGTTAACCTAGCCAGACAGCGGACCTGAAGGAGACGATAAAGAGAAGTAACTACCATTACACCCCTTGCTATTGTTGGGTTTTCTCATGCTTTTAAACAGAGGATGGTCACAAATTAGTTGGTTTTACAAAAATAGCATCCTCTGACAACATGCTTTAAGCAAATATAAAACCCACAGGTTTATTTCCATATGTAAACTAAAAGGGTTTTAAACAAGAGAAAGCTTTGCAAATGAAAAGGAAAGAAACCTCAATTTCCATGCTTTAATCTGAAAATAGTCTGTGCCTCTTCTTCAGAAATACCTACTTTGGAACCACTTCCTCCTTGTGATTGGCTGCCCTGATGAACGCCCTGGAGTGCTAAAGACACCACTGAAATCGAGATAATTGCCCTGCATTTTATGACTGCTTGAAAGCTGCAATTGGGTACGTGTCTTGGATCTGAAAAGCGGATTGCCCTGTGACTTTACAAAAGGCAAGCTAGAACTTTTGTGGGTTTGAGGGTTTTTTTTGTTTGGTTGTTGTTTTGGTTGGTTTTCTTGTGTTTTTTGGTTTGGGTTTTTTTTTGTTCTTGTTGGTTTTGTTCGAGTTTTTTGTTTGTTTTGTTTTTTGTTGTTGGTTATTTTAACAAGACAGTTTTCTTTTCCAGATCATCACCCCTGGACCTGGCGGAAAATGTAATCACTCCACAAATATAAAAAGAAATTACATAAGACAAAGAAGCACCTGGCATTTTCTGTTCAAGAATTAGCAAAAGTTAACAAAACTATTCTTAATCAGAAGTGTGGTCTAAAAAATTAAAAGATGGAATAATACATATCAAATATGATACAAGTAGTTTTGGACAGAAGTTTGGTGCATTAATCCATACTGCTTTCCTTCTATAAAACTTCAAACTGTGCAACACTTCTGCACATACCTAATGGGTAGTAGTGATCAGGTTTCTTACTGATTCCATTGCCAGGAGTAAGAAAATGTGGTGATGTAGACTTACCTAGTTCATACTGTCTCTTAAAATGATTGGACATTACAGAGCCAGACTATAGTGGATTATTTTCTATTGTAGCAATTAAGTAGCTAAAAGTCCCAAACAACATGATCACTTTGAATACTGAACAATATCAGTATTTCATTAAAAATTGCATCTGGATTTTAGTGGCTTAACTGAATAATTATTTAAAGCATTTGTAAGTAGCTTATTTCCTTTACTATAAGAAAAATGTAAAGTACTACTACTGTGTAAGTTGAAGACAGTTTTCTGAGAAAAAAACATCGCAAAACTTACAATTCAAGAAACAAAACTTACATGTAAGTCACATTAATTTACTGAAAGTGATTTGAAGTGTTTAGAAAGGGAAAAACCAAACCACCAAACACATAAAAAAATCCTGAAACCACAAATAAACAAGAAAACCAAACCAAATAAAACAAACCCCAAAAAACCCACACAATCCCAATAGACCCTCTCTAAGTATTGTGATAAAGGACATGGAACCAGAAATTTATCTGCTCATGGGGATCTACTTATTCTTCTTTGAGGTGTACACATTACTGAAAAGATAAAGGAAACAAACTAACAGATTTTTCATCTGCTACTAAATAAAAATCATCAAAATATTAGGAAGAATATTCCAAATCTTGTCTTCATTGATTCCCCTCCACCCTCTTTACACGCGCTTTTCTGTTGGTAAGACTGCTAGTTTTATTGGTTCCCTCACAACTATTCGTTCACATACATGCAGGTTTTCCACAAATAAGTTGGAACAGCCCTCGGGCAACCTTAAGCTTCTACCTCCGGCAATTACACAGCAAATCACTCACTGACCTTGACAATACTCTAAGGATTAGACTGTAATATAGAGACTTTCTTAAATAATATCTCAAATCTGTCTGCCACAAGAAGTCTTCCTTTGTAACACAGGGCAAGGTAGGCAAACTTGCTTCACAGTATTATCCACCTACCCATATCTAATATAATTGCAATGTACTTGCAGTTTTGAAATGCATGTCTTAAACTCATCCTCCTCTTTTGAAAACTAAATGACATAGAACGGAAGCAACCTTCTGATGACACTCACGTCCCTACCACTTTGTCCCCTTGCTCCAGAGACAGCAGGACTAGACTGCAAGCAGAAGCCTGCATATACTAGTATAACTTTTTTTTTTCTTAATTCACACCCTCTTCTCAAGTCCAGTATTTTCCACAAGCACAGATGTATTTCCATTGACATTTCACCTTCCTTTCCTTTTTGCTTAGCTAGGCCCCATGATCCTCTGCATTTCTCTAATCTTCCTAAATACCTCTAGTCTTCTCTAAATAACTCTAAATAAATAAATATTCTATTAGGTTTTCAGCCTGATAACATGCAAGTGAAGAAAATGACAGTGTTGTCTGGAAATCTATACGCGCACAGCACACAAAATTTTATTAGGCTACTATAATCTTTTTGCTCCCCTTTTTTTTTTTTCCTGTCAAGTCCATTTTGAAAGCAGAAGACTTCAAGAAAGAAAGCATCTTGCTGCTGTTTGTTTAATTGCGGATCATACACTACTATAGCACAAATTTGTTCTAACTGTTGATGAAATACTGGACATATTCAGGATGAAACACAGGTAAAAGCTTCCCATACAAAACAGTATTTATTATTCCAAGCTAGCAGTTCTTCACAAGCCATATAAGCAATGTGAGGAACTTTCTGTGTGTGATGGAGCTAGTAGTCCAGAAACTAAGACTGAGACAAATGGTAAATGGCTTCCATTTGCATTTTTTATGAACTCACATGTGGTCACATCTACTATATTTATTTCTATGCTATTTAATATTTCTCCCTGATACCCTAAAACATTAACAGCTCTGCTGTAGCAATAAACATACTGATTTCATGTTCATTAAAGTCAACAGCCTTAAGTCCTGATTATACTGAAGCACAATTAGATAAATTAGAAATAATTAACCTGGTATTTTAAAAATAAAGATAAAAGGATACACTAACATAAAATGATAATTTTACACTTATTTGGTTTACCCCAAACAAGTATTAGGTGTTCTCTCGTAGTTTAAAACTAGATTTGTCTACGTGAACCTACAAATAAGAAAGAACCCGCAGATAAGCACTATCTTCCCATAATTTTAAAAGCAAAATTTTGGTTTCAGGTTTTGTGTGTCACAGTTTAAACGGAAAGAAAAGAGAGCAGAGAGGGAAAGGCAACTCAAGCCTAAATCCTAGATGCATCAAGGCAGGGAAGATGATAGGATCCATAAATGTCCTAGATAGCTTTAGACATTAAGATGCAGAGAAGCACTGAACTGCAGAGTAAGTGACGTTTTATGCAGACACCTTATCTGTCATGTACACTGTGCAACCTTCTCTGTTCAGGTGCATTTGTTACATGTAGTCTGTGCTGGTAATAAGACTGTCAGATGTTTACATAAAATGAGGACAGCTGGAAGTAGCTACAACTTATTTTTTTTAATTGTGTGTTGTAACCTCCTGGGGAGGACAGAGGTGGCTAGCAAGAAGTTCAGAGGCTGAAATGTCAGATTCTACATGTTTATTAGCCCAGACTCATCTAGCTACCATCAGGTTTTTATGCTACCCACAAAAGTCCTAAACACTTTTAGTTTGATGCAGCATTTTGTGTTGGGTTTTTTTTTGTTTGTTATTTTTTTGTTTGCTTGCTGTCTTTAACACCTTTTACTCTGGAAGAAAACCCTATTGCATGTTCAGAGCACAGCTGCAAGAGCTGTGAGAAACACTTGCAACATAATGCTGCTTGTATAATAAACAAACCATGAAGAACTAGAGATCAAACAAAAAGCACCAAGTAAAAGCACTTGTGAAAGGCCAAATATTGGAAAAGATTTGTCACACCACTGATGTTTAACATAGTGTCTCACTCTGAACCTAAAAAAAAACCCTTTCTTGTTTTGGATGGTATGAATTAAGTTCTCTGAACGTGTATGTCTTATAATTCCTACGAAAACTATAAGTAACATGATTGAAACCTCTTTTTTAGAGTGCCTGAGAGAATTAGATTTCCTATCTTAAAAACAGGAAAACACCTTTGAGCCTTCTTTGTTGTACTGTGTAGTTCTTCATCCAAGGATGGATGAATCTTCTCTGCCTCGTGACAGCCTGAACCAATACCTGTCCCTCTTCCAGTCAATGGTAAGCTAGAAGAAGAAAAGTTTTAAGAGAGGTAGTTCCTCAGCCATTCCTTCTAGAACACTAAGGTTACACTGTCCTCACTTCGAGAGCAAATAGTTTTCGTTGTTACACTGAGAATACAGATTTTTAAACCCAGTTAAGGAAATCACGTCTGTTCAGAGAATTGCCTTGATCTGACTCACATCAGAAAAAGTAACAGTTGCTTTAGCATAATTATATCACCAGAGAACTCCAGTGTGTAACTACCCATCATAAAAATGTCTAAGATCCACACTTCATCAGTTTTAAGTTGTCCTAGATTGAGAAAAGTGAATCACCCCATTGCTCTAAAGGTAGTCAACCAGAAACCTATCATTTCCCTTTGCAGAATAGTATAGTTTAACCTGCTGCTCAGGATGACAAAGACCAAAAAAGCAGAAAACTATGTAAGGATGGAAAATTTTAGAACCAAATTTAACTATTATTAATCATACCTTTTCTATCTCTTCTGAATTTTGTCAGAGCTTTTTATTATTATTCTTAGGTTTCCTACTACTCTTTGCTATTTTTTAACTTTTTTTCACTTGTAATGAAGGTTTATTTAAGTCAAACTGTCATTACTATTCATCTCTGTCCAGACATTGCAGGGAAGCTCTGACTTCAACATATTGTCTGCAAAGAAACATTTTTCTTCTGAGGTACAACAGAATATTGTTTGTGTAAAACAAGCATGTCTGAACTGAAGCTATTTTTTTCTGAAATCCATCACCCACATAAAATACTCTGAAAAAATTACATTTCTCCTTGATATATAAGGCATTCTCAGGCATTATAGGGACTTTTTTTGTTGTTTTAAACAGAATTCAGCAGAAATTTACTACAAAAAGAAGTTGAAAAAGCCATAATCTATACTTTGAGAAAATAGTCTTCAGGAAGAGATTGTAGCTTCTGCAGAATTCATTTTTATATATTTACAATTCATGTACAACTCATATTTGAAAAAGCCTTTACAAAATCGTTAGCCATGTGTACTAAGAATCTTAAGACATGACAATACAATTAAGTGGTTTATTTATGCATAAACCAAAAATTTTTATCCTGAATGGTAAGTTAAAGTATGGAATAAGTCAAGAATTTACATTTCTCTGTGAAAAGCTAGTCTTAGCTGTCTAAGGGGTATACAAATACAGTATTTACTCTTTGATAGAGTCCTGTATATTGGGCATGGTTTTCTTCTTAAATAGCACAAGGCTTGCTTTCCTCTTGAAAGTGCTTTTGAAATAGGGTATCCATTCAACATAGATAGGTTACACTCTTTAAAACAGATTTTGTATAGTCAGAAAGTAAATAGCTACATTTTTAGCAAAATTAATGCTTTTATGTTGGAAGATCATGGGACTTCGGATTCACCAAATCTACACTTCGGAAGGAATAGATCACTTCAAGCTGGACATCTAAAATATATAATGATTCATTGGGGTCAAGTTAATGTGACAGATGATGGCCATTTTAGCTGAAAATAATTATTTATGTATTAAGAAGGTTCCCTTACTGTTCTCACAAACAGTAAATCTTATCTATTCAAATGATTGTACCTAGTCACGTTTCTACAAGATGATTTCCTCAGAAGAAAAACAATCTTTTCTGTAACTTCCATGCAGCATTTCTTCTATCTCAAAGACTGAAATGCTCAACAGTTGATTGCTTATGCACCATGTGACATCAGGTGGCAGACATTTTTCTTTTTAAAGGAATACTGCATAAATCTTTTCAAAAGCAGCTTACTGTTGGCCTGAGGGGGGGAAGAAAGTGCAAAAACTGATGTGGAATATCAGTGCATAATGAGCAGTATACTTAGCCATCACTGCCTGGGGAACAGTGCTGGCAGCATCCCTGGCCACAGTGGGGTCTGTAAAGATGACAGGTGGAGTTCAAGTCTTTGGTTTTGTCAGTGCCAAGATAAGAATTATTTAATATGGTGAAAAAAATCTATTTAATCACCAATCTCTGTCCTTCACTTTTTGCTGTCTCAAATGGAAATATTTTTCGGTGATAATTTTAAGAATACAAAAAACTTACACATCCTTCTTAAATTGTGGTGTCAGAGACCAGTACAAGAAAACCTGGCAAAAACTACATAGGCAGAAAGTAAACCAAGCATATAAAATGGTTTGGCAGAGAGAAATATTAAAGGAAGAGGTGTACGGTAAAGCAATTACTCTAACAGAGTATTAGTTTCTATGACAAGCTTTTAAAAAGCAGACTTAACTGCCAAAAATAATTAAGTAGATTGTCTCGCTGCCCTTCAAACACAGGAATTTGTGAGAAATTTAATTCAGGCTTTGTGCTTCTTTCTTCAAGAACTAGCAAAATTAACAAGGTCAGCTTGAGTACAGCTAGGATTACTCTTCATCAAGTATTTCAGCCCAACTTTTAATACCTTTTTGTTAAAAAGAACAACAAAAATAATGCCCTCTTTTTAAAGCATTTCTTCACAAGTGGCCTTTGTGCAGTTTGCCAGATTGTTTGGTGCCCTCTATTTCACCCTGCAGCAATAAGCATTTCTCCTGCTGGCACCACCAGAGATAGAAAGGGACAGATTTACCGCTTACTGAAACTGGTACCATTTCATACACATCTTTAGCGTTATACTGATGTAGCTGAAAGGACAATGGGGCCAGAGATACCCAGAGCAATTTGGAGGCAATTGTTCCACTAGAGAGAATATGAGAATTAGATCCTTATTTCATGTTTTCCTGAATATTCCAGTTCCCTGGGTTGGAGTATACTGTGGAATTGAATAATTCAGAAGTAAGTCCCTTAGGGGAACAGCTGTTAGATAAACACTTAAGGAGAAACGAAAAGTAAAGACCTTTAGTTACTAGCCACACACCCCCCCTCCCCAAAAGCCAATTTATCACTCAGTAGCTTAGAAGATTTTGTTTAAATGTAACAACTGGTTAATCTTCCCTGTCTTCCATCAGATTACTGCCTGAACACAAGTTTCTGCTGCAGTAACTGTTTGAGTGACCTTGAACTGAGAATTTGCACATTGGTGCAAATTTGTTAAATTTTTTTTGTCTGACTCCTGGTTTTGACAGATGTATTTCATGCAATGACAAAACATCTTTTAGACCGAAGGAGAAAGGTGGCCAAAGCCAGAGAGAAGTCAGCATGAAAATTTCCATTCATCACGCACATAGTTGTAACTGAGCAGTGGCTTAGCAGTTCCAGAACTGTGCATTTGCTGTTTGTATAAGAGGCACCTTTTAAATGGGGTCCCTAAACAAACCTCTTGGGTGTTGCAGGCTTACTTAATGTTAGCATCTAAGCTCAATTTATAGCTACTATGAAATAAGGCAATAAAACACCTTATAGTACCACTTAAATGGTATGTAGGATGGAGAAAACTATTTCATTGCAGTCCCTGAAGAATGTGGAGTGGAATGACATAGCAGTGAAGATGAGGCATATTTGCCAGTTGCAGAGTTAGAGACAAAGTTACCTACGACTGAGGACCAAATTCTGCCTTATTTTCACAGATAACAAACCACTTAGAATAAGAGTGAGGCTTCAGCAATTGTATAACAGTATCCAGGAACCTCACAATTCATTATTTTTGCACAAATTAAATTTTACCTTAATTAAAAACCCCCTTATTTCTCTCCTAATATATGTCATTCATTTGTATATGCATTCTCAGAAGGTTATATAAAGCATGGATATAATTTTCTACATGAGAAACATTGTCCTTAAATGCATCATTGTACTGCTTATCCTTAGTATTAAATTCTTTTTGGCTTCTTAAAAAGAGAAGATTTTCAATATTTGCTACAAATTCAGTAAGTCCTTATAAAAATAAAGTGTTTAATATAATGAAACCTAAAAAAAAGAAAAAAAATTGCTTTGAGATGCAGAAATCATGAAGTCACTAGTGCTTTAGGAAGGTCAACACTTAAGTCATAATTGTTATTAGGGGACAATGTATGAAATGTTCACATTGGACACGGAAGCAATTCTTCTCATCCATCTGGGTGCAAATGTGCATTGTTAATGACAATTAACAGGAGCTTTAGTAATCTCTACGTGTTCTGACTAGCCAATTCAATTAAACTACTGCCTAAGATAGGCATGTGCTAGGCACATATTTCACATAAAACTGTTTGTTAATGTCATTTGTCCTTACAATTACAGCAACCTACTCAACCAACATAGGCAATGTAAGAGTTAATTAACAATTTTAAGCAAAAGAAAAGAATGATTGGGTAATTTATAAAAATAACCAGTCACACACGTGAACGTAACTTTCTTCCTTGAAGCTGGAAGGCAGATGTGGGGACCAGTCACAGCACCAACTGAATTCAGTAGGGTGTTTTGTTGGATGTTTAATGACGTTCATCCCTGTGAATCAAAGGAACTAGATGTCTCCAGAAGGACAAATATATACATATATTGTTGTGCTGAACGTGCAACTCATCACTTCCATAGAAGATGTGAACCTGGGTTTAGTCTTCCAACTAGCAAAATGTATGATGCTCTCATTACTTAAGAGAGTTTTTATTCTTGTTGTATAGGTACAAACTGATAGAATTGCATATTGTTCACACAGGGCTGAAATAAATACACTCTGAAACATAATTATTAAATTAGGTTTCCACTGTGATCTGTGCAACTAAAGGAGAATTATAGTCCCTCATTTCCTCTCCCAGATAAAGCTACTGGAGAAATATGTAATTTTTAATGAGACTTTATAGCATTCTGTAATTGTTTTTCTCCATTATACTACTAGCTATTTTGCTTTCTGCTGTGCATGTGTATACATATAAAATCTATTTTTTATACTTACATTTTCAGTTGATTATTGATACATAAGTATAGAATTAAACATGTAGCCTGGACCGTCATGGCAATTGCTTACAAGCCACAGGTGCTATCCTGGAGAAGAATAAGCTTTAAATTAAACTAAAATCTGCCTTGGAGTTGCACTGCTGGAGAGCCAAAATTTATCCAAAACACATGTTTAAGTAATTCAGGACTTGGAGCAGCCCCACAGTCTATCACCTGTGATTATCAGACTACAAAGAAAAGGATGGCTGTCAGGGTACTCTCAAAGAACCTACCACCATAGTTTTCTCCTCCCCAAATACGTTAAAAAAAAAAATTGCTTTTTTTTTGAGCAATTGGGAATGGGAACATTCTGATTTATTCTGTAAAAAAATGCTAGGATTCAGAGAACTAGAGAGTTTGCCACTTTTTAATTTTAGTTTAACAAGTGCTTCACCTTGCCCACTTCGTTTCCTGAGAAGTGCTCAGCTAGTTCTGCCTGGAAAACAAGAGCAGAATGCACACTGCAAAAATGACAAAAGAATGTGAGTGAAGGATTATGGCTTATATTTGTTAAACCACTTTTGTTCTTTGTATGTCTACATGAAGCTCAAGTTAAGTGTTCTTTCAACTCTCATTCAAACTGCGATACCTCAGCTAGCCATAAAATGAGGAGAATAGTGGAAAAAACCATGCTTCTTGGTACAGCAGATATTCAAGCTACAGTGCAGCTAAGAATACAACAGTAGCGATTCTGCCAGTCTGCATATCAAAGCTCCATTCCAAGGGTTTTTATCCTAGACTGTTCATAAATATCTTTCTACCAACCTTCACAGAATTCCATCTGAGAAGCAAAAAACCCACAACACCCAGTGCTCACCAGAAATTGTAATTGTGGATGTATTTAGTTACAACAAGAAAAATCCTGCATTTCAACAGTTTTACTTTTCCTCCCACTCTTTGCTCTTACATATGGTAATATTGAAAGATGTAGCAAAAAGGAAGCAGAATTACTTGGGGTTTTTTTTCCTTTCAAAAAGAGAACCTAACCTAATACTGTTAATAGCAGACACAGCTTTCCTAAAAACAAGACAGAAAAAAATTAAATGACACTTCATATTTAAAATGATTAGAAAATCTGTCATTACTGCATGCATAGTAATGAAAAATTCTATGCCAGATAAAGTTCCTTTGTGCAAGTGTTTTTCCACTAACTCTGTCCTGGTTTTAATATTATTTTCCTCAATTTTCTTCAAGCATATTTTCAGTTTTTGTTCTTTTCTAAGCTTATTATTTCTCTTAATACTACTCAGAACTTTTTTTTCCTCAAAAGCTGGGTGACTATTAGAGAAGATATTTTAGTTCTCATCGTTTTCTCTCATTTCATACCCCTGTTACAAAACCATTTCCTTTCTGAACATAGAAAAAAAAAATTCAGAAAATATTTTCCTCTGTAGTAGAGGTGAAGCAAATAGTACTTTAAAAGCTTAATTCTACCTTCCTGACATAGATAATTCAGTATTCCTTCATGCTATTTATCTACAGGAACTTTTCCCAAAAGATGAGTCAAATCAAACGGGTTTTTGGTATATAGGTAGAGCTCAACTGCATCACAGCTCAAACATTACCCCAAGAAATTATGCTTTTATCTCATGGCCTCAGGGAGCACGGGTGCCTTTGGTTACCAGCATTGCCAACTAACTTTTCATTTTACATTGCCTTTCCTAACATTTATAAAAAGCTGAACTTCATACAAAGTCTCCAAAAGATGCCTCATTGTCAGACAACGGGAACTTGTAAATCAGAGCAAGCAAGCCATGCTGCCATTAGCATCAACGGCCAAGTTTCAGCGAAGACCTTTAAAGCATACCAGAGACTGGTGATTTGTATACTGGGACCAAGAGCCTTTGCAATCTGGCCAAACATTTCAGTTCTACCATACATGGAGAAAAGAGACTGGACTGCAAGGTTTAAGCAAATGATTTAAACCTGGGAGTTCAAATAACTGTAAGGCCCAAACAAACCATCTCTTTCAAAGTTTAATACTCCACTAATGCAGGTTTTTTTGGATACAGTGGAAGAATGCACTATTACTACTTAAAAGCAAGAATACACTATAACAAATTAGAAAGTGTGCTAAATATTAGACATGTGTTAGTTAATCACCCACATTTGCAAGCTTACAGCATGCTAAGTATTCCAGGCACAGGCTCTCACTCTTAGAAAAGATAGCCAATGTCCTGACCAAGAGGGCAGGGTCTCCATACAGGTGAATCTTGGAGAGAACTCACAAAATCTAAGCTAAGCCTATCCCCTGGTTTACTGACTGATGATACAGTTTGAATACACAAGGTTGTGGCTGAAACCCTCCAGGTGGTTGTGTCGACTGTGCACGACTGGATTATGCCCTCTGGACACACAAGAGTTGTCTTCTCAGCTAAAACCACCACTGAAGCCCTCCAGATTCCCCTTATCTTACTTTCTCAGGAAGCCAAATAATGGTTTGAATTGACACTCAGGACACACCATTTGTCAAGAAACTGAAAAGCTCAGCTCAGGTTTCAGTTCTGTGTGTGGTGTAGCATTGCCCTGTTTGGCCTGGGGCTTATGGGCAACTCAAGGCTGAACCATCTACACAGCTCCCCATGTGTTGTCCATGCACAGGCAGAGCCACAGATAAGCAAATCAAGGCTGAGTCTGTGCAACCCCCAGTGAGTTGCCTGCACACACCAGATATTACTGAAACTTGCTTATCAACTATGAGACAGAAAATCCATACATCATACCATCACCAAGACTCACATAATGCTACAGAGGCAGCAGCCCAGTAATTGGGTATAGGATTTGTAACTTTCCAAGTATGGGAACAAAACGTCAGCAATGTTAAAAGGATTAAACTTCATCAAATAATGTCACCTCTAGATAGAAATCTGAAATAAAAAGTTGAAGTCCTTTTCATCTTTGAATTACATAACATTTAAAAAGCATACCTAGAACTTAAGTTGCCGCCTCAGTCGTTATGTTCTCCTCTGAAGTTACTTTTCGTAACATAGAAGGATATGTAAGCTTCCTGCATCTGGAAAAATGCTGGCATTCACACAATCAAGCAGCCAAGCCAAGAAAGACATTTTCAGATGTCAGCTAATTTCATTCTGACCAGGAGGCAATTTTGTGTAACTTTTCTACCTTTTTTTTCCAATTAAATATTCCTCCCCTCTCCCCAAATCAAATATTAAACATGACTGTGATTTTAAAGAGAAAATTTTGGCCAATACATTTGTCTCACCCACAAACCTTTCTGAAGACCTAAGCACCAAATTGAATTACTGCCTTTTTGATTGAAAAAGGAAGAGTGCTAGGAGCCTATGCACTATTAGCTTTGATTCAGGCACTTCAATACTATTTTTCTCTATGAAAATCATTCTAACCTCATTCTTTCTTCTCTGTTCCTTATCAGCTGAATGATAAATAGGTTTAATAGGCCTTGCAAATCACAAACAGACGGGTGGTGTAATGATGGACTTTGTTAGCTGAACTAGCACAGTGTGGTTTTGGAATTTCAAGAAGCTGTAAGCACATTGAACTAGTACAGGCTATTCTAACAAATCACAAAGCATTTCATTTAATTAAGTCCCTTTTAATAGCAACATTAAATAAATGGATAGAAGTGTCATTACTATGAACAAATCTGATATGCTCCACAATCTTTTTTTCCCTGTAGCTTTTTTTCTATCCCACCTGAATAAAAATAACAGTTTATAATCCAGCAAAACCAGGACTCGATTCTTTGATTCACATCAAGTGTAACAATTGTTAACACATTTTACATTAGTGGCCTGACAACTTTCACTCTTTTTCCAAGGCTTACCTCAGGATGCACAACTACGGGGGGAACCTGTCCCTCTACAAGGGCCTGAGATCATGTCACTGGGAGCTGCCATCCAAGGGAGCTGGAAAGGGTGGTGCTATGGAGTTAGCCTGAAAATTCAAATCCTGCAACGGAAAAAGCCCACAGAACTAATCATACTCAACTCTCCCATAAGGAATGGGGCTGAATATGGAAAAAAAGAGGCTAGAATTTCACTGGAATGACTCTCAACTTACTATTACCCAGGTTTTGAAAAGACCTTCATATTACAGAAGGGTGGGAGGTTCCACTGAGCAAACTCGACCCTATATTGCCATTTTTGTCTGCCATTAAGCACAACACATTAAAACCGAGAATTTTTAATATTCTAAGAACTGATCTTATTATGGCACCTAACAAGCAATTATTCCTTATTTGCAATATTTCTCATTATATTTAGCCTGTGAAATACTGTAGGCAGCAGCTTGTTTACAGAAGTACACTGCCTGGTGAAGAACATGTATACAGAAGCTACATTTTGCCACAATTCATGAGCTATTTCAACAAACCCTCCTGGGCAGCATCAGAATGTAATCTCATTTCAGTACAACACAAGCCATTCCAGCCTCTGCAACCCAAGTTCATGGCCCCTCATGAACTCTTCTTCACAGACGGGAAAGTTTCCTATCAAGTAGTCTTTTGATCATTTCCAAAGGAAAGAGTATATCCAAAGATACTCTAATGAGGGACTTAAAACCGAAGTAATCACTACTGCAGACATGCTGTAGTAGATGTGCTGATCTTTAATAGTGGTCTGTTTCCCTATAGACCCTTCAGATATAGCAGAGTGCATAGACATGGCACATTTTCAGTGTTAGTGAGCTCTACATACACTACTGGATATTAAAGTCTCTTGATAGCCAATTCAATTCATTTTCTGTTTATAATTCTGTTTATAATTTTTACATTTGGTATTGAAGTTGATTATCCTTTTGAGAGTCAGTTGCTGACATTCCTATACATATTAAATAGCACATAAGAAAACATAAGTCTTATCCTGCAAGTTGGTATCTTCAGATTTGCTATCTTCATAATTTCCTGTGGAAGGACAGATGCACTAGCAGGGTAAGATTCAGCAAAAAATATTGTTTGAAACCCCTTTGAAGCAATGCTTAAAAAAAATCCCAAACAAACAGAAGTTCTTAGTCATTGATTTAAGTTAGGAAATATATTGAAGTGTCCATAGTCATTTATAGCCAGTTTTCTTCCTCCCATGGTAGGTTACAGTAACTGAAGTTTTAAACATTATTTGCTCTTTCCCATAGTACTCAGCAGTGAGTAGGCAGTTTCCACCACAGTGTAAGGTGCAGGACCTGGCAGATCAGATTAGCAGAATGCTGGAGAACTGATACAAGTTGGGTCTGTGTGTGCTAGTGCTCAGTACGCTTTTGAGTCTGATACTAGTGAGCAAATCACAAGCAACTGCATGGATAATCAGGCTATGACTTACACTCAATCATCTATCACTCATTTCGTAAACCATCTCTGTCCCTGCAGAGCTACTTGATTACATAGATCTCGCCATATGCGCCCAAGACAAGGAATTTCAGAATTGCTTAGTTTATATAAGAAGTATAAGAAAAATGAGATAAATCGGGTCTGGCCTCACTTACTTACCCAGAGGTAGCTGATAATCACTGTATCTTTTCACCTAAGTCAATCTGGCATTTTAAAGTCTGTTACATTCACTGTCCTCATCTTTAACTCTTTTGTGACAGGGGTAGCAGTAAGTTCTGTTTCCTCATGTGCAGTAAGGTCAGAAAAATCACCCTTTATAGCTAGAGAAAGATGGACTAAGTGATCCCAGTCAGTGGAGGACATCAAAAGCACAGATGTTGCCAGGTTGCCTGAACTGCACAGCTATTTGAGTGCCTAAAAGGCTAAGGAGAACACAGACATGAGATTAGATTTCATTTTCAATCGCACAAAACAAGTGCCCTTTGTTTGATACTGTAGAAAATTAAGAGTGGTTCATTTGTGTTATATTCAAAAGGTCTATAGTTCAAGTGCTGACTGTTTGACCAACCACAACAGTTAATTAAGTGTAGATTTTAAAAAAGCCCAAGTAGAAGTCTAAGTCGAAGCAAGACAAGTTTAAAGTTACTAAATTCAGGTGATATGGCTATTGTTTCACCTGTTCCTAATGCATACACCAGGTCCACAGTAGGCTTTTTTCTTGTAACCTCTGAGTGAAGTAAACCTAGTGACAGCTGTGTAAGTTTTGGGCATCTGTTAAGAAACCTGAGACTGGAAAGCATAAAGATGTGTTTTGGTTTTGTTTCTGCATGGCCAGCTGGTAAAGCACTATTTTGACTTCATTATTAAGCTGAAATTACTATTACTTCTAATCTCTATTGTAATTGCTCCTGATAGCATAACATCCCAGTGTCTGGATTACATTCCCAACAAGACACTCCCGTGATCATTCTGATGGTCTCAGAAAAAAATCTGAAGTCTGATTCTTCTTTCATTTACTGGAGACCAGGATTCCTTACACACCACTTTAAGAGTAGTGTAAAATCTACGTAAGTAGAAAAAGGGTAGATTCACAGCATGTATGCATACATTTCAATCTGCTAGCTGCAGCCCCTCCCTGCTTCAGCACAGGATCACATTAACACTCAAACACAGTGGGCAGCCTACCACGTTAGAAAGGACCTGCCATTTAAACGGACTAATGGGCCTATAACGGCTAGAAATAAACATCTATTGGCTAAACAAAAATGTCTATGACATTTATTAGCTCTAAGGTGGCATACCACTTCCCTCTTAAGTGCTGGAATAACAGTTAAAATAAAGGCGCAATTCATTTGCCAAATCAGAATGAAAAATATTTTTTAAAGAACTGCAAATAAAAATCCCACTTCAGTCATTACTTGAAGCCAAACAGTCCTGCTGAGACTTTCAAAGGTGGTCTGATGGCAACACACAACATAGCAGAAAGTTTTTTTTATGCCACATTGAAGTACAAAGAAAGTGAAGTCATTTCATGAGGCCCAATGGACACAGCCCCATACTCACAGTGTAATTTTATCTTATCACAGTCTTCTATTAAGTGTTGAGGACAACATCATATACATATTAGTGACTCACAAACAACGTGCACTAGAAAAAAGTATTTTTAGATGTAGATTAAAGGTCTGCATTTTAACTCATTACTGGGACTGAAAACCAGTTTTCACTTCTTGCGCTTAACTCAACTAACTAAGCATTTAGTTTCTGTTCCAGAAGAGTTAAGACTGTGTAAGATACAGTTTTGTTCTACTTGTCAAGATGCTTTTTCTTTCCCAAATACATTGAAGATATTTCTTGAAGTATATTGAACTGACAGTGAAGAAGAAAACCCCGAGCAGCCACTACATGTGACATTTGGCCTACTTCAAAATATATCATTTTTATGCTCTAAGATTTTTTTTTTCCCCTTCTTCTTAATAGGGTAGGCACTGTATTCATATAATCTACCAAAAAAATTTAAGAATACTCATAATATCCTCCTACTGTCTGGTACAGAACTGTTTCTATAACAGTCTAGTAAAATACGCATCAGCAAACATTCCGGAGCAGACATGAGCAAAAGCACTGTGCCAAAGTACAGCAACATCATTAGACACACACTAGAAACACAGACCAGAAAATATATCTTTAAAATACACCAACACTTTCCAATTTTTGCAATGGACCAAACAAACCATTGCAATCTAAACAAGCACACACATTACATTTCATGTGGGAAAACCTGGGAAATCTCTGACAATTTCAATGATCATTACAAATGTTCAGCGTTATGTGAGGTATAATATTTCCTATAAAAACTGTAGGGAGAAAAAAGCCATCAGTTATTGCTTAGTAAAAGCTGATATTGTAACAATGAGATTGTTCACAGTGGCCAAAAAATTTGTGCTTATGCTACAGACAGAAATTTCTTAAAAGGATATGTTTAGGTCCTGATGACTCCTCAACATCCAGGAATTACGTATTTTAAAAAAAAAGAAAAAAAGCAACTTTTAATACAGTTCATAACCATAAGATTTCAGTGAGGTACACATGGATGCAGCTGCTGCGTGGCAACAGGCTAGTACTGACTTGAGTCTGAACAACAGTATTATTAAGCAGACCACACGTTAGTGGCCAAATAGGTTAAAAATAAAACATGGACAAAAAACTTTAAAAGGGAATGACTACAGGGAAAGATGGTTCAGAAATGGTTACAATGCAGAGTGTGCAAGTGAAGAAGTTCAAAGATGCAGAAAATTCTTACTGATTTCTTTTGATGGATAAAGACACTCAGTCATGGCATGACTCCCTTAGCCCCAAACTAGTCATAATTAACTACAAGTTTAGCATCCACAGATACTTGAAGATGAGTATAAGACTCTCTTGGTCATTTCTTTTCCAAATATGCATACAGTTAAAAAATACCTCATAATATTTAGAATGTTCTCAAAAAAGTATCTCTGTCATGGAATTATTGTTTTCTTCTAGTTAATTACCTTATAGGTAAAATGATTCACAGAAGAGAACTTGCCTATAAGTTAGAAGTTCTATTAGGAAGAGCATCCTTGTATATTCTCATTATTTATCAAGACATACAAAATAATTTTTAAAAAAAATTACTTAAGACATGTTCTTTTAGGTTTCTTTTTCTACTTATTCACTGGTCGCAACTGAAAGCTATTTAGCAAACACTGTGCCCATGAACACAGGGGAATAAAAATCTGAAATTCTGTACATACCATAAGCAAATACTATTTCTCCATAATTACATTTATCCTTACATAACTCTGCACCAGAACCCTAGCATTTTTTCAAACATTTTTAGAGTTTAACATTTGCTAAGAATAAAATGATGCACAGATGGATCCCTGAATTCCACTGCCTCATTAAACACTTAAAATAGCTGTTCATTCTAGTCAAGAGCAGAAACATTTCTGGAATGGCAATTTTTTTACTTAACAAAAAGAAAGTGATTTCTTAGTCAAGCTATGAGTGCTGAAATAGTACCTGATCTCATCACCCAAGATTAGTACATTTTGATAGAAAACTAGTTACTAGAGATAAGTAAATCTTTGATCTTCATGGATTAATTTTTTTTTCTTCAGAAAAAGGACATTGAGGTTTTTTTTAAAGTTACATGTAGACTTTTTCAACACCTATGATGCTACATGATGGTATTTATAGAACATTTGAGACTTATCTTTTGTTAAAAGAAAAACTGTCTTAAGAAAATAGTGATTTGTAGTATAGATAAAAAAAATAAAGAGGAGTTAAAGTGTTAATGAATGCCTCAAATGCTGCAAATGTCTAGAACAACAATTTTTATTAACTCTATGTTCATAGTTACCCAGCAGTCTAAACTATGAGCTTTGTAACCAGTGTTCCAGGTAGCTGAAACTACATTCAAACTAACCCCCTAAAATGCTTTTATATGATCACAGCTCTACAGTGGGAACCTTATAAAGCACATCTTCAGAATAAGTATTTTTCCAGAACGTATTCCCACATCAAACATCAAAGGTCTTCTCTTGAAGGAAAACCAATTTTGCTAAACAAAAAGTCTTTCTATTTTAGAATTTGATCCAGATTACACCATTTAGATGATTAAAAACCCCCACTGTATTGTTATACAGACACCATATTGTCCTGAAAAAAACCAAACGTTTTGAGATAGTAAAAAAACCCCAAAACAGAAGTACCATTCACATAGCCTGTTCTTTAAGAAATTACGCTGTTCTACACGGAATTATTTCCTAAGGCTTGTTTTCAATTTTGTTCAAAAGGGATAGCAGTTCATGCAAAGAGAATATGAAAAATGAATTAACTAGAGACTACAAAAGTCTGTAACAATTCATAATCTCTTGCTGATTAAATGACATTAGAGCATCCTTCAGGCATTTCCCCATCAGTTTATTAGTCCCTAAAGAAAACCCACAGTCCTGGATAGATGACAAAGGTAGAAAACACTGTGCCAAAGCTGAGCGAAACAGCAGAAATACAACTCAGCCAACGAAGTTTAGATTCCTATTCCACTGGTCTCTTCCTTTGCTTTCATAGCTGACTAAATAAGACGACTTGTTTTGTAACCACAAAAGCAGGCTTGAAGCTGCTACTGTTTTCCAAGAGAGACATCAAGTCTCAAAAAATGAAGCCATCTCCTTTTGCATAGGAATATGATAAAGGTCCGTTTCTGCCCCTGTAGCTGTCCTTCACAGCTCCAGTGAACACGGGCGTTCTTCATGGGTACCAGCAGCTTGGGACTGCCCAGTGCTGCACAACTGAGGGCCAAGCTGAGCACTTTGATGACTGAATTAATACTCTGACCATCTTCCTCTTGCCTGCTTTTTATAAGAAGTTGCTCCTGGTGTAAGACCAACGATGCTAGCTTTAAATCGCAGCTAAGACATATGAAACACTGCATGTATATCATCTTTCTTGTAAGAGAGCAAAGCAATTGTCTGGAGCACCGAAGCATGGATTTGTGCCCACAAATGTGTTGTCCGCCGGCAGCCACCAGCTTTTTAGGATCGCCGCGGGAACACGACCGCGCCGGGCGGGTCCCGGCACGGCTGGCCAGGCCCGAACGCACTCCTGAGGCTTCGGGCGTGCCAATTTGAGCACGACTGCGGCCCGCCAAGAGCCACGGACCCTGCGAGGGGCACGCAGCGCGCTGCCGGCTGGCAGGGCTGAGTAGCCACCGCCCGCGGCCGCAGAGTCGCAGCTCGCACGGAAGCCAGGCGACCCGGCAGCGCCGGCCCCGCGCCGCGCAGCGGGGAGGGCCCGCGGGACACGGCCCAGGCCGGGCCCGCCCCCTGCCGGCCGCCCGACAGGCGACGGCTGCGGGGAGAGGCGGGAAGAGCGGCGGGAAGGAGCGGGCACCGCCGCGGGCCGGGCCTGCCGCAGCACTCGCAGGGCACAGGAGACAAGGCCTTGCTGCACACAAGGCCGCTAATAAAGATTTCACGGAAATATTTTAAATTATATAGTCTTTCTTCCATGGTTTAAAAAAAAAAAAAAACATCAACAAAAAACCCACAAAGGGGCAAACCTCTTCTATTTTTTTGTTTTTTCTTGTTTACCTAGAGTAGCCCAATTACACAGGCATTATTCGGATGTGATAAACATGCATGAAGACTAGGGGACAGGCTCACCCCCTCAACCCAACTCATAGTGGTTTGGTATAGGCTCCAAAGGAGGGAAAGGCCCGACCCAGAGCGGGGCCAAGAACTCCGGCAGAAAGCCCACAAAGGCACAGGGTGACACAGAGAACACCACTGCATCGGATCACCAATCGCACAATTAACACATGAACAGCAGGGGGCTTTTCCCATACTCACTCAAAGGACCAAGGCAAGTTGTAACCACAGGCAGCAGTCTCCCCCGCACCTCTCTCAGTGACTCACAAGACAACCACTTGATGAAGGACAGCTTAAGGGAGCCTATTTGAGCTCTCCCTGCTAGGCAGCGTGGCTGAGTGGCAAGGACCTTCCCTTGACCTGGGATGCCTCTCAAGTTTGCTCCTCAACACAGAGAAACCTTTTAAACAAGGATGTATCTCTCCAGGAGCCAAATTTGAATTCTCTAAATTGCAACCGGACTTCACACCAGGTGACTTTCTCTGAGAGCAGGGACACCTCTCAAGGTTTGAGATTCCTTACTCAAGACTGACAGATCCTTCCTTATGCAAGGCAGTAAGTCACTGATAGCATGCTGAATTAATACTAATGAAATACATGTGTCTATTTCCCTTAGACATAAACTGTTGTCCAAGTCTGAGGCTACGTCTGAATCCAGTCACACCTGCATTCCTCTGAGAAGTTTAGAAAGCAAGGTGTTCCATTCTGAACCTCGTGATTCAACAGGTTTCCCTTACTCTTTGTTTTTCTTCCATTGAACATAAACTCTTGTCCAAGTCTGAGACTAATATTGGACCTAGCCCCACCTGAGTTCCATCAGTTTCGAAAGTAGGAGGATCCATGCTGAACCTCATGACTCAAGAGGAGAGTCTTCCTTACCCTTTCGTCTTTGCGTTCTGTGTAACTCATTCTAAATCAGTTAACTCAATCTTCCTTTGTACATTTCTCCATGGATCAAGTAAAAGAGTGAACATTGCCATCAAACTTTAAGTTGTGCTTTTACATCGTATTAAAATCACTTTTGCCAATACTTTTGATGATGATTCAAGGGATCTAAATCACTCCTCTGCAACTCGATGTAGCAAACTATTCCTGAAGTCTTTGAAAATCCAGTAAAAGCTCAATGTTTACCAACTTCTGCTGCAGGTATGCATTCTGACTACCTCAGACCATCCAACAGATCCTACAAGAGGTGAACAAGACTTACATTTACGCTCCATTTGCTATCAGCAAAGCTCAGACTTTATGGTGGTGGAAGGTGTGTGTATACACAAAATACACAGACCTAGAGGATACAACTGACAGGTAGAATAGCTTACCAGGTTTTACATTTGAAGGTTCATTTTAGTAAGCTTCACTTATTTACATTTGGCTCCATTTTCTGTTTCCTTGAGGAGTCTTCAGAGTGGTCCTTTCTGCCACTGTACAACTAGTTGCTCATGCTAGAACAATTCATTTTTCTCAAGAGATTGAAATGGAGCTCCAACACACCTAACACTCCATTTCCGTCATAATCATGAAGGCATTTTTGCACCAGAGTATGCTGTATTATCTGTACATAGCTTCATCGCTAACAAGTCAGAGCAAGTTGCTTTCTATTTTTCACATTAAAAAAAGGAAAGAGGATCACGCCTAGAAAGCAGGAGTGGCACTTCATTAATTCAGAATTAAGTGCTCTGAACTCCACACACACAAAGCAGTAATGAGTGCTGGCCTCACAACACACTAGCTGCCACTGATAGACTTCAAAAAGCTACTGCCTACAGACCAGAGCAGCAAGGTCATTAGAAAACTTTTAACTAGCCAATGAAAACAAAGGAAAAATGAGAAAACATGTCAGAAATTATGGGTATGGCAGAACAATGCTTGTTATTAATTTTAATAAAATGGAATAAGGAAGTGTGAAGTCATACCTCTCTGCTTGCTCACTGCCCATTCTCATGCTGCAGAGAGGCAAAGTCCAAAATCCTCGCACAGACTGCTACTAGTCTTCCTCGTGTTCACGGGGGACTAGAAAGTTTTACATCCCGTACATAGATTTGTCAAAACACATATAGTCAGGGAATTTTGCTAACGATGGGGGGTTTTCTGGGGGGTGGAATTGGATATGGTGTTCAACGCTGCAAGCAGTTTTATTTATGGGCTCTCATGAAACACCAATCGGTGGCAATTTTCAGCTTATTCTTCTGAAAACCTGCTCTCCCCACTTACTGCCATGGTTTAAAACTGGGTAGCTGTTACTACCACAGACCACAACTCCATGCCACCCATGCCCATTAAACCATATGCCACCAAACCAGAAACAGAAGTGTCTAGTCTCTTGAAAACAAAACCCATGGGCTTCTTCACCAGCAGAGTACTGCATAAAGATGGGACTAGGAAGACCCAAGCAGGTAAGGAAGCTTTCTTAATTTTGTGAAATGACATAGCTATATAGATATTACTGCAATAGTTTATATCTGAATTACCTTTTCAAGACTGTCTACAACCATGATGACATGAATTATTTTTTACAAAATAAAGCTTATATATAACTCAAAGACATTGAAGCCTGGTTTCGTCACTCCTCCCTTCTCAACAGACATCTGAAATGCTCTAAGTAACTTCTGCATTTGTCTAGTAGAAATAAAATGTAGTGCAAACACTGGCAGCACCAGTGGGACTGCCAGTGATGTTCAGGGAAAAGGGCTGCAACTCCTCCCTCTGGCACAGGCTCTGACTCTTCTACAGTGGTAGCAAGTTATCATTTATCTAGCTAACTTCATAGCACTATATACCATATAGTAAAGTCTGCATATGCATACAACTTGTGCCTTTCCACAGCTTTTAGCCAAGAGACTGAATACAGTTAATACAAACCTCAAAAATAAGATAACTATTTCCTGGTCACTAAGCTGCCTTCCCTGCTACTTGACCAACATGCTACTTCAGTAATCAAATATGTAACTATCACAAATTTATTTAATCCTACCTTACCTTTTTATTCTGCCATGTGATGAACTTGAAATAGTTTTGTTCTTAATGAATGAATAACTGAAGTCAATTTAATAAGCAGGGAAACTACTGCAGCCAGCTTCACTGTTACATCATCTGTACGGGAAGTTCACTATGAAGCTTGCATTACGAATGCTCCTTCTAGCAAAGGAGTTTCTTCTCATCTTCCTTCCGAAGACAGTAATTTTCAATGCCAAGTTTCCACTCTGGTAAGATTACCTCAAAATCATTTAAGTCTTTGATGAGGCTTTTAAATGTATGTAAGACAGTTTTAAGTGCATACTATAGGTTTGATTAAGAATCACCATTTGCCATCTAATGCCATGATATAAAAGCACCTACCAACATCAGATCTCATTTTCCATAAATTCTACAGCCTATTTCTCACATCTTCCCCCATATTCTAAGCCCTAACGATGAAAGTAGGTAATAACTTTTCTGGATAGGCATTGCTTGTTTTTAATATACTTTAGAAATTGATACATTAACCAACATATTCTATGTTTTAAAACTGCATTCAACAGGCTGTAATTTATAGTGTTTTCACAGTCGTATCTTATTGACTGTTCAGCAACTTCTGTATAAAACAGAAAAGTGCTGCAGAATGCTCTAAAGACAAGGTATGCCAGCTGAATATTCAAGTGAATTTTTGTTATTTTAAAAAAAAGTTTAATATGCAATGAATACACAAGAAAAAAGATAGTATTGGTAGCCACAAATAGACTGCAGCTTATTTCCTTAGAAATCCATTTTTTTTAGTTGTCTAGCTAATTACTATTAAAGTCAAAAAAAAAGGACCCTTAAAATACAGCAACAGCATTAGGATAACAAATGGAGAATTGCATGTTTCTCTAGTGGGAATGATTTGCTGCAACAGATACATTCTGTACACAGAGAGGTATATGGTGTTTAGACTACTGAAGAGAGCTTATTTTCAGGTTTTATGCAAGTTTTTCAAGCCTACTCAAGTTACGCGAGTAAAGCTATGGCTGCTTTGTGTAATGGCCCAACTCCCCTCTCCCCAGCCCTTATTGCCATAAGGGCTTGTGTCTGCCATGCCATACTTAATCACCTTCAGAGTAGCAACAATGCTCCACAAATTTTGTCATGCTGAGAAAAGTAACAGACTCTTGAATACAGGGAATTGTGGCAGAATTAACGTTTTACAGAACTGTTAAACCTCAGACACTCTCTACTACTCACAGTTCTTCTGTTGTCCTCAGGTAAGCAGAAGTCCCATCCTGCATGTCTGTCATCCATCCATCCATCTGGCTGGCTGCTCCTCTCCACCCCCCCCCCCCCCCCCAATAAACCCAGCAGAGACATACAGGCCATCAAATGAGAAATGCAAGAGAAGACCATATAATAGAGAAAGCTGTCACAGACAAAAATGACACTACTGGTTTCATAATGGTCTGCAGTAGTACCAAACACTGACATTTATAACCCTAAATCAGATGAAGCTGCTGGAGGTTCTGAAGTACTCCTGATTTTAAGTTCTTCAGAAAGCAAGCAACAAAGCAAAAAATAGAAAACCAAAAAACCACGATGTACACACAAACCCCAGTATAGACCCCTACACACAAGCAGATCACCTGATTTCCTCCTGCAAAAGTTTAACATCTTTGCCCATTTTCATGGGGTACACAAGCAGATGATTTGGTGAGGTCCAAATATGCAACACAAACCATAGTTATTCTCTTGTCAGCAACTAGCAACAGTGACAGGTCTCAAACCTGCCTTACTGGCAGCCTGTCCATGCCGAGGGAACAGTCAGACATTCTGCGTTTGTCGCCACTCTTCCACTATCACTTTGTCAGTGCTGGAGATGAAGAGCAATAGGCAGTTAGTGCTGCGTAATAAACTTCAGTGGGAAGCTTCATATGCATTGTCACAGGGCAGACTAGAGCAATTTCAGAATCAGCATTAGTGAAAGTGACAAAGTTACCCTAAAATTTGTTCTTGTCACTGTAAGCATAAATTGTGCTCTCTGCTCTCTTTCCCAGGTTCACATGGTGGCAATTCTAGTTGTACAGCTGTTTTCTTCAATTTTGCCTCCTTCATTACTCCTGCAGTAACAGAATAGGACAATTCCACTTGTAGATACACAGGTTCTGCTTCAAATTTATTCTCTGTATCTTACACAGGAAAAACTGTTAGTACTTTAACGTGACTGACAGACAACTGTATGTACTAAAACTGTTTCACAGCAATTTGAAGTATCTGTGTTTCAAAGTTTAATTAAAGTAACTAGGATAGCACCATTATTTCCCACTAATATATCCTTTTGTTTTTGTCAAAACTGAATTTCAAGCTGAATTCAATGATACCATAATTATTTTAGTCACTGGAATGACAACTGTTTGGCACAGAGCCAAGTACTCCACAGTATTCAAAGCCAATAGAAAAATCTAATAAGTTACGTTCACATCTGCACATGTGTGCACAGACAGCCAGCTTCATATACTTTCACTAATATTAAGTGTATTTATTTTCAGATGCTTACCCACAGGGTCATAATGCACAGTTCATTTGGATATAATAAAAAGTAGTTTTACCCATTCATCTAGCTAATGGATAGAGCTAAATATCAGAGAATCCTGTACACAGCAGACCACCACCATCAGTGAGCAAGGATTCTACAAATTCCTTCTTCAAGTGACTTAGATACTAAGAGAACGTTTTTCAGACATGCTTAACATCTTTTATTCTCCAAATCTGTACGACTTGGATTTCTGTCGTCTGGTCCAGGTTACATCACAGCAGAGACTCTTCAACCAGATCCTAAGCATCGCTGGTTTGCTTCACCTAATGAAGGTCGGCAGGAACAGGAGTACTTTTACAACCGTGACTTGCTGGTGTACATGCAGTTGAAGTCTATTACTTTTCTTGAAAAAATAATAAAGTTTTACCAAGAAACTAAATCAATGAGAGAGATGAACAGTACTTCCATACCCATTTCTACATCCATTCAGTAGCTGCTTCTACCACTGAAGCCATCTGTTTAGAAATGAGCATAAGACTTGAGTTGTACATTATTAAAACTTCTGTAAAATCTGCAGGGCAAAGGCTGGCCAATACACTGCTGACACAGAAAGAACTGGGAGATGCAGTTTTCAAAGTTCACATTAAGTAGTGAATAAAGAACTACAGTGAATTATAATATGTATGAACTTACCTCCTGCAGAGCTTAGCCTATATAAAATACATTAGGAACATAATCCCTTGCAAAGGTATAGATTTCAAAACCACTCTATTTTAAAATAAGAAAATGTGTTATTTTAGCACAGTTATTCTCCATGGCCATGTTTTATCCAAAAAGCCTTGGGATTATACAACAAGGAAAACATGCATGTCATTTAAATTAGCCACTTCAACAAAACATTCCTACAGGTGGACAGCAAAAGACAAATCAATTGACATGCTGCTCAGCTTTAGCACATACGTTCTCTTTTAGTAGAGAACTGCCACATTTCTGAAAAGCATCAACCTTCTCATTTCATTTATGAAATGACAGCAGAGGAAAAGCTGTCTTTTTTTATTTGATATAAATACATGATCCTACACTCTTTAAAACAAGAGCAGAAAGGTATTATCTGTATCACTACAGTGAAAGCAACTCAGGACACTTACACTTTACAGCATGCTAGACTTGGGACACGTAAGACACAGATGACACCACTACAAATAATCCATGCAGTTTAACTCCAGGGATGGTTCCTCAAGTCTGACTGACTTCTTTGGTAGAGTTTTACATACTTCTTACTGAGATCTGCACTAGAAAATAACATTTCAAAATTTTTTGCATTAGAATTTCTTCAAAGATGCTTTGCATGCCATTTTGAAACCTTCCTTTCTGTTGATTCAAAAAAATACCACCTATATATCATCATTAAGACAAATGAAAAAATGCTATCCCCCAGGTTTTTTTGCTATTCAGATTTTTTTGTCTGCTCTTAGAGTTGAGAGAAGCCATAAGGAAAACTAGCTGGTCAGTAGAGGTCCAGAAAGGAAACACCAGGCTTATGCACCGTTTCCCAGCATTACTTAAAAATTCTAGAACTTATTTTCTCTTACAGAATAATAGCAGCTTACTTGTTAGCCAGTGAGTACTCCAAACAGACCTGATAATGGGATTCTGTAGGAATATCTTTAAAAATGTGCAACTAGACTACGAGTAAATCTACATGCTAGAATGCTACCAAAGTATTTCGAAGAGTAGGTATAGTAAGTAAACTAGCACCGACATAGTGATTCAAGGGAGAAGTGTACCACTTTGTGTTCAGTATTTCCAATGGATCCACACTGGAGTTCATCATTTCAGAAGCCCTGCTGTAGACAACTCCAACTGACTCCACAAGAGAACTCTGCTTCGTATATGGAACATACAGCAGAATACAGCTGTATACTTATATAGATATAGAAAAAGACTCAAAATTGGTTTTGTCATGTTCACATAAATGCATTTCGGAAACAATAAGATACTACAATCTCCTTTGTTATTTTAAAAACAGTTTTATTCTGTATATTTAGAAACGTGTAATTTTAATAACTGCAGAGAAAAAATCAGCCACACCTGAATAGCTAATAACTCATTAACAGAATGCAGTGGTATATTATCTAAACAGTAGTAGTGCCATTGTGCCGTAATAAATTGTCTATTAGTAAAAAAATACATTTCAGGGCACATAGTACAGCATCCTTATGACAAATTACAGTAGGGATACTTTTCAAGAATTTAATCAAAGTAGAGAATTCCGAGTTATATTCTTTAAATGCAGCACTTAAAAAGGTAACAACTTGTGCATTTTTAAAAAATGTCCTTGTTTGTATATGGTAGAAATGCTGCTTTATTGCTGCAGATGTCAAAGTTCAAGGCTCAAAAGGTATGAGAATACAAAGATATCCTTAAGAAACTTTGTTTGTTTTTATATATATTTATATATATATAAAAAGGTAAAGCTTATAAAAGTTAATTTACAAACCAAGAACAAAAAGTGGTATGCACGCATTATATACAAGCAGTCTATAACATCTATAAATTTTCAAATGCATAGCAGAAAACATACCATCACTTTCTTCTGTCTTTCTTCTGGCTTATGAACACAAACCAAACTCCTAAGTTGGTTTGGGTTTGTTGGGTTTTTTTTTTTTCTTCCTTCCCCAATCTCTCATGATATATAAACTAGGTAAGCACAAAAGCCATACAAACTTAATACAGAGATCTATGAGAAAGCTAAGACTATTAAAAACATGAGGGTAAGGCATCCCTGCTGGTTAATAGGTCTGTAATAATGTGGTTAATTTACAAATCCACAGAGGCAACTGAACCATAGTCATCCCACATGCTTTTCCCCCTCCCCCCTGTTCTCATGACAGTGTTTCCATATACAGCAGGTAGATGTGTTTGCATTAGCCTCTCAGCAGAGGAAAACATCTAAACTGTGCTACCCCAAGTTGACTGCTGTTTCCTTGGACATATTCACCAAAAGTCATTTAAAAACTAGAGACCAAAACGTAGTCTTGTGAGTTACAAATACAGTCGTAAAAACGCAGGCCAAATTCTGTGGTTTTGCCAGTGAAGTATGAAACCTTCAGTTCCTCTGAATACAATTCCATCTGTACTTGCAGATTTTAAACAATGAAATACTAGTAGTGTCCTTTTAAAAGAAACAAAACAAAAACCCACAAAAGAACAATCAACAAACGAAAGCATACAGAACCTGCAAAATCCCTACCTTGTTCCCACTGTACACTCCCTGCTTGTGGCATGTATTGTGACCATGGTTCAAAGAGTGTTCTTGCTAAACCACTGTTAGTTAAAGCAAGATGCTTAAACACTAAGATCCATTATCACTTATAGAACAGTTAATACTTGATAGAGTGGTTCAGTTTATATGTAAGGTCCATCTCAGTTTCACATTATTTACTCAGCTAATTTAATATTTAGAAGTGGTCAATTAGGACTGAGACACAGTTTGCTCCAACAAGATAGTTTGGATCTCCGGGAAGAGACTTGTTCTGCCAGGTTTTGGGGTCACCTGTGGGAGGAAAACACAATGCTGGTGTTTAGTATCTGCTGTCAAACAGTGTACATCTTGAAACAACCAAGCTTTTGGACAGGAGCTTTTAACTTCTGAATCAACACCTATTTTGTAGGTTTGGTTTTTTGTTTGGTGCTTTTTTTCCCCCCCTGTATGTTATGAATAAAGAAGTTGCCCTTCATTTTCATACAATGTAGTATAGGTCAGTTATTCAAAACAGATGCTGTGGCACTCAGGAATTGTTAAATTTAAGTCATTCTACTCTGCAGCACCAACATAGTGCTTTCCAATGGAGAAGTGTTAACAGTGAATCAGGTATTCACTGGCTCTTGCCTAAACTGACAGAAAAAAAAAATTAAATACTTTAAAAGCTAATCTGGGTAGGATACACTTGAAGTTCCTTGGAACAGTTCTGAACACAGATGAGTCAAATCACAAGTTATATCATAACTAAACACTCTGATGCACCAGCAGTTTTATTTTCTACCATGAAAATGATTGTAGACAGCATTGTAGTAGTGTTGCAACTACATCCAGTACACTCGTTTAAAAACCTGAAATACCAACTTTCTTAAATGGATTCTAGGTAACTGGGACCTACATAAGCTTTACAACAAATCTTGACTCACAGTCAAAGGTATGTCTAACATTCTGTTACAAGAGAAGGTCATCATCTGCCATCTTACCAAACAAAGGTTACACCTCATTTGCACAGTCAATTGTCTCTCTCAACTGGAGATAAGTATTCTTCATTTACCCACCTAAAGCCACTACTAAGTGCTGCCACTATAGAAGGCTGTCATCATCCCACTGCAGCAGAACAGTGAAAAATGCACTGAAGTTCTCTTCCAGACCAATGACATTAAATTGCTTGGCCAAAACAAGTATGTCTTGAGAACTGTGCAACAAGTTAGAGAACCCAGGCACACAGACTGCAAACATCTGAGACCTCTGTATTAAACGAGACTCATAAATTCCACATAATTTTTTTGAACTCATGAAAACAAAATGAAGTACACAATGCACTGAGTGATGGCAACATCTGATGTAGGGACAAAGAATAGAAGTGGCCAGTGTACAGATAGAGAATGCAAACAGTTTACTGCATCCAGCCGAGACTACTTATTTCCCTGAAGAAGCTCAATAACACTGGAGAATTTTTCATTTTATCAAGGCAGGGAATTCCATTAAAAACTTGCATGATCAAACATGTTAGGAGAAGGGCAACACAAGACTTAGGACAACTGGGTCCTAGTCTTGCATGAGACAATGGCAGACTTTTTTCCAACCTTTCCTCCTAAAAACATTGTCAGGATTAGACTGTAGCCAGTGCAACCTCTAGCTGTTGAGGATGCTTCTCCCATACTTAACATAAAACTGATTTGGAAAAAAAAAAAATTAAAAATCCCTCATTAATTTATACTAACACATTCTAATAGGTGTGGCCATAAAAGGCCAACTTTCCCCCCCCCCAGTCAGTTTTAATACCAGAATCATTGAAGCTTTTGAAGGGGGTTAAACAGCAAAATATCAATACATATGGCTTTCATGTGGCAGAAAGGATGTTAGTAAGTGCAGATGAACATCACTTTAGGACAGAACATGGATACGTTGAGAAAAGATGAGGTAGAGCAGGCGACTGAAGAGAAAAATCCCAGCATTTCATAAACTGTTATTATAAAGCCACCTCAAAAATCAGAGTCCCATAACCAACTAATTTAGAAAGAGAGAAAACAATTATTTATTTAAGACACAGTATGGTCTACTTACATATCATAGGACAGAACTGCCTAATTTTAAAGTTTGTCTCAAAAGAGCAATGTTATGATATACATCCCATTTCAGATTAACAGAATGTGATGTTATATTTACAGTACAGAAAGTGTTAGGGTTTAAATATACACGCTCTAGCTCTCACCCACACACGTGCACACACATCCCACTTTGGAAAGGGAGAAAAAGGTCTCCGTAACTTCAGTGATTGTTTAGATCATTTGAGTCCTCTCCCTTCACTTCAAGTAAGTTCATGAACAGGTGCTATTAGTTACAAAGGAAGTGTTGTGTCATTTTGTACATAGTTGTCACATCTTTTGGGACCCTATCATTTACGAGTCCATGTTTTAACACTGCCATGTACATACACATTGTTAAATAGATGCATGCAACACATGCATATAATAGCTTATAAAAAACAACTAAAAATTATTGCCATTAATACCTCTAAGTTATTGAATCCCCATCAAGGGGATTGATGCTTTAATCTCTCAAAGCATCAGGGCTTTGGTGTCAACAGTGACAGATACATTAGTGACGGAAGATATGCATACATGGTGGCTTAAGTGCTGTATACAGAAGTACATCGTTCAGTCATTACTTAGAACATACGTACACATTAATGGTTTGAGCCTTCCACCGTAAATTTTTGAAGGTAGCTGAATAAAACCTTAAGACTTTTTCCCCAGATGTGCAAACATTTCTTTTTAAGTCTCTGTAACCTCACAGCCATTTCATGAAATTTCTTGAAACTTGCCCAGAATTTCAGCCAATGCATTCTCCCCCTCATCGCAGAAAACCACAGTGAGGTAAAAATGAACAGGTAAACAAGATTGCAACCTAGTTGCAACTTTTACTATCAACCAGAAACTTCGAGTAAAAGGCTACCGGTAGAGGAGAAATAGGCAGAAGCAAGCAAGAAAAGTCTTGTGGAAAATCCAGCTACATTAGAATTGTAAATGCTTCTATTGAACACTATAGTTTTCTTAAATGACCCAATTGTTAGCATCAACTTGCACACATGGAAACAGTTAACAAGCATTAATTTGTGACTTATGAGCATGCAGATTGTTAAGATTTGCCAGAGTCCTATATGGTTAATTAAGCAACAGACAAACACCAGTTATGTTACAAAGGCCAATCAGAGGTACATAATCATTTCCTCTCAGTTTTAGTGCGACTATCATTTCAAGTGTATTCAGCTGTAGCAGTCCTCAAGAAAGAAGACAGAATAGAAAAATACGATAATATTTAATAGACTAGAGATATTACTCTGCTATTATGGTTTTAGCTATGAATTTGCACCATGAGTAAATGTAAGAAAGACATTTGTAATGGAAGTGAAATGGGAGAGTTTGACACAAATACAATGATTGAGTTCTTTATAGTACACAGCATCACCTTTAGCCAAATTAACTTAAATTATACGATAGCACCCAAAAGCCCCAAAAGGACAGAGGGAGGACAGCATACCCGACGAGGAGTCGGAGGATTTTAGAGCAAAAGACCAACCATCAGGGGTCATAGACGCACAATGTGGCAGGCGCAGCTCCACTGGCTTCAGGAATTTTAGTCCATGAGGCCCACACATTACCAAGGGGCTAAGAAGTGTTTCACCTATGGTTAAGAGAAAGAAAAAGCTTTTCAATGGAACATTTCACAACCTGAAAACGAAAAACAGTAAACAAGTTTGATGATGAAATTGTATTAGGATATTTTTTGCCACTAATTTCTAAGCAGGTGCATCAAAGGAAACAAATCCCCAAATCTGTAAGAAGCCTTGTCCACACTTCTCTTTGCACTACAGATTCAGTGTTCTGCTTGTACAGATTTATGGCACGCTGGGCTGCGTAAAGCCTTCAGCAGCTCAAAAGCCTATGACCCTGAACATAACAGTCAAAAGAGAAAGCATACAAAACTATATTTTGATTTACACCCCAAATGTTAATGTAAGATTGTTCAGTTGAGGAACATACTATGTTTAATTTTTAAAGATTCAAAAGTCAAGTAATGCTTTAACTGTAAATTTATGAAATTAACCCCTTCAATTTCCTCACTTGAGGGAATTTGTAATCTGACAGGTCAGAAAATGTATAAACACTTGAATGTGAACGACAGACTTGCTGTGAAAAAATTGCTCAACTAAAATACAGTCAATATATACAGTCAGGAATATACTTTTAATACAGAAAAGTTGTCATGACTTTAAACCATGAAGCTGTTTTCTTTAGAGAAGCTGGAAAAAAAAAAAAAAGAGTATTTTCAAGTGTTGCAGTAAATTCCAAATAGGTAAGTCAAATTAGTTCAGATTGTGCGCTTTATAATTATTTTGCTTTTAAGTGTAAGAAAAAAATATTTATAAGAATACCTAGAATAAATTCCTGCACTTTGTGAGAGAATCTACAATTTCAAAGATTCTTAAAAATTCAGAACCTTCCTTTACTACACTAGATAAGTTTTAAATGACTACTTAAATCTACAAATTAAGTATTGTCAAGTTATAATTTAGGGCCTCCATCCTGCTTGCAACTTTAAATGTTAAGCAGAACATTGCTTCCCTTTACTTCTTGTAAGATGTATACTCTGTCTTCACTCAGAAATCTATGTTACATATTGAAGCTTAAAACATTTTCATATTCATTTTGCTATTAAAAAACCAAAAGCATTAAACAACAGAACAGTGTACAGTGTCAGCTCTTACCTTTCTCTTTGTCCAAAGGTGGAAGTATACTGTTGTCTCTGCAGACTTTGAAATATATTTCTTGCTCTATTCCCTCTGGAATGGCTCCTTGTGGTATAATAATACTAACTCCAGTCTCTATGGAGCTCAACACACCCCCATTGCTGTTAAATACACCTCTTGCTGTGGCTACAACAGTGTGTCCGTCTTCTTCCTCCTCATCCTCGAGTGCTGAAGGGCTGAATATAAGACAGAAAGCCTAGCAGTTTTACCAGTATTTTCTTCCTGAAAGTCAGTGACATCCTTTTCTCTGACGTTTTATCAGAGCACAGAACACAGTCTAGAGTAGGCTAGCACTTATTTTAGGAAAACATTAAATGTGTTCCACACTCAATTGTAGGGGACAACTAATATGCAGGTAGTTCAAGTTCTGCCATAAGAAAGGACTCTCACAAAAAAACACGCACCCCAAAGCCCATAAACTCTGAAAATATTCAGAAAATAGTTAAAGAATTTCAGTTACACAATTCAGCTTAGTAAAACGAAATGTAATTAACATATGAAAAGTTTCTTTTCCTCCCCAAACTCCATTATGACTAATATCATAATGAGTAATAATTCTTATTCAAGACACACTGAACCTAATTCAGGTAAACATTAAAAAAACCCCGCAAAACAAAACAAGAAAAAACCCAAAACACAAAACCACACAAAACAAAAACAACCAAACAACCCCACAACCCACATTTTTTTCCCATATTGCCAGGATATAACTAATGATAAAGATAAGACCTTACCAAACAGCTAGTTTGAGTAGATTTCAGACCAGTTTCTGGAGAACTTCACTCAACAAGTAATTACTAAATTTCTAGCAATCTACCATGTAGTATCCAAACATTAATAGGTTCTAAAGAACAAGTAAGCTTAATTCCTCTATTACATTACTGAGTTACTGCAACATCAAGCAAGATTTCAAATCTAGTTTGTGCATTATTATTTTGAAATCAAAGAATAATTCAACACTGTTCTGCAAATATTATTGAAAAGAGTTTCACAGTCAGCACATAATATTATAATACTATCTGCGCACCTTGACATAGCATAGCAGGCAAGCACAAGCTGTTTTTAAGCAGTTCTCTTTTTAAAGACAACCAAATGAAACTGCTAAAGTGACTTTCTCTTTTTATAAGTATTTTTAAAACACCCCTTATGCACATGTAAGCACAAAGAATGAGTATCTGGTGCAACGGCTATCCTTAGAAATGAATTCCATCTTCCAGAAACGTACTGAGAGAACAAATTACTACTATGTACCAGAGGTAACTATAGTATGAGAGATGGAAAATAAAAGCCATGCCGCTTTTCTAACAATGGGTTGCAAAATGATTCAGGGACACAGGACATGCTTTAAACATCTATCCAAATGCTCTTCTGGCCACTGGCAGATTTTGGAATCATAGTATCAACCTTTCAACAATAACATCAACAGAAATTGGAAGCACAGCAAAAAAAGCAAAGCTGTATTTTTCACAGGTTTTACAGATGAGCTCCTATAAATAAAGTGATGGAAAGAAAAAAGCAGCAGCTTACCTTACAGGAATGGCTTTAGGCACAGCATTAACATTATTTGGTTGATATTTAGGCTTGTCGACCTGCACAGCAAAGGTATCCATTCCACTATCAAACTCAGGAGGCTGTGATGAGCTGTGTGCTTTCAAAATTGGTTGAGGAGAATTTGGAGATTTTGATGGCAACTCTGTTTTATGTTGAGCTTCATTTGGCAAGAGATTGTGGTTGAATTTAGGACTTTCAAACTTGCGCTCAAAGGGCCTTGCAGCACTAGTGTAAGGTTTTGTTGTAAAGCGGTTGTAAGAAGGAGTGACTGTTTTCTGAATCTGTTCAGTTCCATTAACAGGACCTTTGTCAGGGAAGCTTTTCTGAGGATAGAAAGTGGACTGCACAGTGTCCTCTCTAGAGGATCTGAAAATTGATGGCTTATTCTGAGGTGGAGGAGGGTCAGACACAGAGTTCACTGCAATGCAATAAAAATAGCAGAATTTGTCTGTTGTTATCAGAAATTTCTAGTCAATTCTTAATCTACTACATAAAATACATGCAGGTTCAGCTTAACTTTCTTAGATCCTCTGTTGTTCTTTATTTTGTATGTTCTGGCAAGTTACCCAATATTTCATTAAACAGATATGTTAGATACAATGGTATGACCCTTTAATAAGAAAGTTAAACTGATTTATACCATAAAAAAAACCAACCCAAAACCGTACTGAAATACTATCATGCACTTGCACAAACTGGAAAATTCAGCGGGACTGGGAAATCCTCTCAAAGTGAAAGTGAAAACAACTTTTTCTTCTGGAGAAGCCAATAACTATTACTTATGGCTAAAGAATTTTAATTCATAGCATTTTTTAAGTACTAAAAAATTTACGTTCCCTTTACGGAAAAGACAGTTATAGTGACTATCAACACCTGGAAATTAGTTTCAGACAGGATCACCAAATCGTTTCATGAAATTCAATCTCTCTACATAGTAAAAAGCTTATTTCACTAATAATTACTCCAAGTTTTAGTTAGAGAACAACATAGTTACCAGTGTAGACATGCTGAATTAACTCTGCAAGCACCTGACAAGTGTCACTTGTTACCACATAAGAAAGATTAGCTTTCCTGCTGCTCACCTTCAGAAAGTGCAGGCTTGTGATGTGCTGGGAGAGACAGGACAGGACTATTAATGGACTGAGGCTGTGTATACTGGACTGAAGGAGCAGGCGGAGGAGTTGTAACTTGAGGGATTGGCTCATAGCGTTTATCACCAACAGGTCTATCCAATGATTCAGTATCAGGTGTTTTCCCCCTGTTGAAGTGAAAGAAGAAAAAAAACAAAAAACAAAAAACCCACAACATTTTATTCAGTTTCCTCGTTTCCTCAGGGCTCTGAGCTTTTGCATTCACTGCTACTTTTTTCCTTCTACGATCACCTGATTTCCATCTTTTCCTATAAACATTAAACCATGATTTTCTTTAATATCCTGTCTCAAGTATAAAAACATTTATTGATAAGCACAAGAAATTAAGACAACACTGAATCTTTAGAAGAAGATTAGTAACACAAACCATGGCAAACAAAAGGCAGATGACATTTCAGGTGTATTTGCATATTTGCCTATAAGATCTTCATCTTTCAATTACATTTGGGGTAATTTCAATTCAAGTGTTCTCTAATTTAATAGGCCTTCAAAATGAAAATATAAATCCACTTTTGGGGGGATGGTGGGTTGTTTCTGAAATGCATAATTAGCCAATAGGACGATAGACACTAGTACAACTTTTCTAAATACACCTAGTATTTTAACAATGCCATCTTAATTAGAAATGTAATCAGCTTAAGCTTCACTAGCTTTATGTGCATAGTGTAGATAACTTGAAAGTCTTATTTTCAAACCATTTTTCTTATAACAGAAATTTCTCGAAAAGTTTATTTCAGGAAATGACTGATTTCACAAATATTGTAATTTTTGACCACAATAGGTTGCACCCACTTTCAGAATTTGAGTATTTAAAATTTTAAGTGCACATAATGCCTGTGATGAAATGTAACAGTGAGAGGACACCTGAAAACATCCTCACATCAACAATAGTCTTACCACTTGATGTTCCTTTTCAAGTAGTCATAGCTAGTGTAAGAGCCAAGAAATCTAGGTGATGGCAAAGCAAACAGCAACAGAAGAATGAAAGAAAATAGTCATTCTATCTTGAGCATGTTATTTCTTCACACTTTATGTTAGTCATAGGAGTTCTCATATAATAAGGTTGTTGAAACAGAGACACTACTGTTAACAGGGATGTTTCTGATTAGACCTTTACTGTATGCGTATGTACAATGATCACCTACTATAATACAAGATTTTTGTCAGTGAATTAGAAGGTAGTCAAGATACCAAATTGACATATTGAGGGTAAGAATAAGATTACACTAAGCCTTCTGTTACTATCTGTGTAACAAGGTTATCTGGTATACTAAAAAAGTGAACAAACCCCCCATATTTAATGATCTCCCGTAGTCCAGTTTGCATTAATTTCTTCAGTCTTAACATACACAGAATGACAAAGGTTTTGTACTGCGGATCGTATATTGAGAGTGCATTCATAGCAAGTATTTCTATAGCACTACCAGCTCATCCACTAGCAGAGCCCACACAGTATAACACTTCTGATTGTGTTCAACAGTTCCTAAAAGGATGTCATAGAACAACTGTTTGTGAATACTAGAAGAGACAAAAGCATACTGATAGCCTTCCCTTGATTTTTAATACTTATCTTGCTTATACATTTCAAGTAAACTGCAGTTTACATTAGGACACCCCTTCAATTTCTGTATGCTCATAAAAATAAATGCGTATCAATTTCAGACACCAGCAGTCTTACTGTTTCAGAGGAATACGTTACGAAACTAAGAAAAGGGCTGATCAACTTCTGAAAGTCTGCTTGATGACCACACGCATGTGATGCTCCATGAACTACACAGCATCTCTATGAACGCATCTCTAAAATCAATGTTGCAAAAAAAGATCATTTTAGATGTGTATAAGCTTCCATCTCCACTGATTTTATATAAAGCCATTCAGCCAACAAGAGAAGTTATTGCTGCACACACTCACTGTTGTCTTTATTCCAAGTGGGTAGTAGCTTCTTAGCTTTTCTCAGAAAACTGCCCACCTGAAGCGATTGCTTCCCAGAGGGGATATTAACCAGGGGAGGGCAGCACTGCAAGAGCCCACAAAAAGCCACCACACTCCACACCTAACCAGAACAGCTAGCTGCCTTTCTAAGGAATTAACAAATTTTAAAAGGGTAATGCATTTTGGAGGGAGCACAAGAACGCTTACAACACAAAACACAACCAGCACAAACTTGTGCTTGACATGCAGCACATTCTTCTGTTACAGGCTCCTGACCAAGAGTCTGTCACAATCTCAAACATTGTTCAGAGCCTGGATGGAACAGAAGTGGCCCACAACAAAATGCTCGTGTACAACCCATGGGCATAAAATTAACTTCTTCTAATTCCTGATATGCTGTTTTCTAAGTTGTTCCCCCTTCATTTTTGTTACAAAACTGCTACTTTAAGCAGAAATGAATGACTAGAATGAATCAGTGGACAACATGTTATAAGTCTTAGTGTACAACAGAGAACTTAAACTGCACTGCTGATCTTCAGTTCACATTCAAAAAAGCTCCAACTCTGTAACAGACACATAAAAGCTGAGCTGGAGCAGTTTAAGAAGTTAACAAAAGGACACTGTTCCCTATTGATGCCTCAGATGAGTCTAAGTGATTATGGGAGTAGTATTAACCCTAACTCAATACAAAATTTGAGTAAGCTACCTCATCCTCCAGCATGTCAAGTTAAAGGAGATAGCTACACTGAACCAAGCAGGAACAAATCCACTGCTCCCCGCCACAGTGCAGAAGCATCATAAGTTGCTCCAACTAGATCCATTGAAACAAGTCCAGTTACAAGTTCTATTATCTTTTCACATCAAGAGAAACTACCCCTCATTTATGACAACTCTAACACGCAGATATGACATTACCCATAACAAGCAGCTTTAGTAATGGCATAAATTTCCTAAATAATGCAAATAACACCCCAGCAAATCAAAAGTTAAATTTGTACACACATAATGGGGAAAAACCCCACCTGCTTTCACAATATTCACTCAGTGGCAGAGAACTTTAAGTAGTTTAATGTTTAACATTAAAAAAACTAAAAAGTTGTAGCTACTGAATAAATAAAACCTGCCCTTGGTATCCAAAATACATTATATGCATTATGCAGGAGCAAGAGAATGAATAAGCAGCATCCAAATGTAGTCCTGTTTATTTTTAGAAGATCTTACTTTTTTACTTATATTGTCATATTCTTCTTTTTCCAGTGAATTTGTAACAAGGAAGTAACAGAGTACAAACTGGAAGCTGGTGAAAAGGGAGTCCGAAATACGAATGTTTTCTTAAGACAGCAATTGTTTTGTGTTTCGATGCAAGGACACTGCAGTATGCTTCCAGAGGCAGTACTGTCCAACAGAGTAGTGTTCTTGCTCATCTCTCGGGCCTGCACTTGGGCCGCAACAACCCCATGCAGTGTCACAGGCTTGGGGCAGTGTGGTTGGAGAGCTGTCTGGCAGAGAGGGATCTGGGGGTTCTAACTGACAAGCAAATGAACATGAGCCAGCAGTGTGCCCAGGTGGCAAAAAGGCCAACGGCATCCTGGCCTGGATTAGAAGTAGCGTGAGCAGCAGAAGCAGGGAGGTGATTGTCCCCCTGTGCTCAGCACTGGTGAGGCCTCACCTTGAGTGCTGTGTCCAGCTTTGGCCACCTCAGTACAAGGGAGATATCGAGGTGCTGGAGCGGGTGCAGAGGAGGGCAACAAAGCTGGTCAAGGGACTGGAGAAGAGATCATATGAGGACCGTTTGAAGGAGCTGGGCCTGTTTAGTTTGAGGAAGAGGAGGCTGAGGGGAAACCTCATCACTCTCTACAGCTACCTGAAAGGACATTGTAGAGAGGTTGGTGCTGGTCTCTTCTCTCAGGTAATTAGTGACAGAACCAGAGGGAATGGACTAAAGCTGAAACAAGGTAGGTTTAGACTAGACACCAGGAAAAAATTCTTCACGGAAAGAGTGGTGAGATATTGGAATGGGCTGCCCAGAGAGGTGGTTGAGTCCCCATCCCTGCATGTGTTTAAGCATCGCTTAGATGTGGTGTATGGAGCATATGGTCTAGGGGTGAACCTGTAGAGTAGGGCTAACGTTTGGACACGATGATCCCAAGGATCTTAACCAACTGAAATGATTCTGTGATTCTTTCCACTTACTTCCACTAATATTTTAGTCTTCCATCTATTTTCACTGGACTACTCTGAGTATTTTCTTCCCCATGTCTGTCCATTCCTGTTAAGTGTTACATTCTTCCATAAAGAAACCAACACAACACACTTTTGTCCCTTGACATATGAAACTATCAGCCTTAAAACCAGTATTATCTTATTCCTCTGTGGCAGTAAGATGTCACCTTCCTGTAAATACAAGCCCTGAAGTTATACACTAACTCACAATCAAAACAAAACCAGAGCAGAGCAACCAAAGAATGAAAGTGTCATGACAGAAAAAAGTGGAAGGGAAATAAGGAACAAATATTTCTCAACTAATAGCTGTTCCATAGTAAAAATTCAATACTGAAGTGTAGTGCTTGTGGGTTTCAGCATGTGACTACTGCAGAGGATGAATGTAAGAAGAAAGCTTACCACTTTCTCCATATGAAAACCGTTACTATCTGCACAATTATTTGATGAAAGTTTACAACATTTTTCCCAGAGCATTACTTGCATTTGCAACTACAACACAGTCCCTGACTGCAGATCAAAATGAACAATCTATGGGTAACATTGTTTTTTATATGTGGGAACAATTCTGAAAGCTACTGCAATGCATTATGAGGCCAGTCAAGGTTTTTTTTTCCCCCCAGGTCTCTTCCTATGCTGCCTAACGAGCAGGACAGATGCTCCATTCTTCTATCAGAAGACACGCGACAAGTGAAAAAGAAATGTAAAGAGCGCCCTTGATTGAGAATCAGAACTGGTTACAGATTACTGTATGCATTCCTTCCTTAGCATATAAAAAAGCAAAATAAGAAATAGTTACCACATGTGGACTTCTTGATTATGGAAAAACCCCAAAATCCTTTAAAACCTATTGAGCTTTTGGAAAGATTCCAATATTCTCAGTTTGCAGAGGAAGACATTGCAGGTGATAGACAACGTTATACAAATAAGAACAGGATTCCCAACTCCCAGCTCAAATCCTTTGATTTGAGGCAAGAACTGGAACACAGTGTGTATCAAGTACATAAAAGACAGCTTGCACATACACTACACACTATAAAACTTCAGTAAGCTATTTATTATTTCACTCTAAAGACCTCATCTATGTTAAGGTTGACAGATTTTCAGCTTAACCTGGACAGGCCAGATTTCAAGCAGGAATGCTACCAAAGCCTTCAAAACCACCCATCTCCAGCCTGCATGCAGCCAGCCAAGACAGCTTTTCACAGTAACAGCTACAAACACATTATTATGGTTTGAATCAAAAGAAGTTTTGGAAGTTTATATAACTGTGGAGAGTATTCACAAAGTTTGTGTAACTGTCCTCCAAGAAAACCAGTTCTTTACCTGAGCTAAATCTGTGTATGAGCTTTCACACAATTTCTGTATCAAAATGTTCCAAACCACGGAAGCAGAACAATACAGGAAACAGATGTTTCCATCAACAGATTAAATTCTGACCTCAGCAATATTCCCTAAAGACTCACGTTTCCTAATGTCAAACACTGCTAATGTGTACAAGCCTGTCTGCAGAATAAATGCATGCAAAACTGGAATAAACCAAAACCTCTGCTTTGAAAGATGTTTAAGCACAAGGTATTTAACAGGCTAAGGATATACTTTGTTATGTTCTGCTCCTAAGTGGTAACAAAAACACCCCCAACATGTTAAAGGTCCTGAAACCTAAAAAAAAAAATAATAAATGTTCATTTAATTTACCAAAATGAAAAGCCATGCAGTTGTGTTTTCAAACTAAAGCTACACCTAAACAGAGAAACTGACTTTGGGAATACAAAGTGATTTCAATCAGATACCATGAATCTCTGGAATTCCATTGACAGAATTGCTGTTTTAATCCTATATGCTCCCCCTCCTCGTTTAAATTAAAAAAAAAGGAAATACTCCAAACTTACTTAGAATAGTTGGTGAAATTCAGCTGATTCTGTGAATGTATTGGTTTAGTGGGCTCAGAATGATGGCTGGCAGGAACCTGCGCAGATGGCTTATTCTCAAAACTCCTGCGATCGAAGTATGAGAGCTGCTTTCGATAATACTCTTCATCTTCCTCAGGATCGTAATGATTTGAACGCACGATATCTTCAGGTGGCTTTACTTGAGGTCTCTGGGGTTCTGGGGTCCTAACCAAGAATAATAATATGCAGTTGCTTTGCACAGTTGAACAAGACTAAGTAACTGAATTAAAACTCTATTTTATAACCCAGCTAGTAACAAAGCAACCAAAACATAATTCTTATAACTGCACACCTTGCCTTTTTAACCTACATTGCATGGAAGTTACATAGTTATGACGTAGCATGAAGAACATCTATTTCCCTTTTATTTTCCATTTTTGTTTTACTTTCCAATTATCTCAAATACAGAAAAGAAGATGAAGATTAGATAATTTTCTTCATCAAAAATGATGAAAACACATTATGTCCTGACCCAATTTGCCAGCAATCATGTTCACGAAAACTATGCCCTGCCTTAGTACTTCCACAAAAATCACATAGACACACACTAACACTAACTCTTCAGCTTCCAATTTGAAATACTAAGATGTGTTTTCTTAATTTTTCTAATCTCATATTGAAAACTACATTTCATTCATCAGTTGTGCATTTACCTGTAAGTTGTTTTGTCATGTTCATATTGGCTTTGAGAAGTTGCTTTTGGACCACTCACAGTTGTGAGGGTAGGCTTAGGTGCTAGTTCCGGAGGCTGTAAAGAAAAGCACAGCGTAGCCTCTTAGATTCTAACATTCAGAAAGTTAGAGCACTTTAGAGTACAAAAACTAAGACTGTGTCCCCTTTACCCCAAATGGAAGACCAGAAAGAAACACTGGTGGAAAGCTGAATTAGAGGGGTTTTCAGCATGGCAAAATCCCCTTCAGTGTTGTCACAAAAATTTACAGCTCCTGCTTTTAAAACATACCGCACTTAAGTTGCTAAAAGGCTATTCCACAAGCAGTAACGCTTTCTTTCCAAAACAGCATTTCACTTCTTGCAATGTAATCTCCTTATTAAAGAGAAGGAAAGAAAAAATCTAAACAGCTTACTTTGATCGCTGATGTATCACTTGGGTCCTTCATTTTTTCCAAGGATGGTGATCTTCTTCTTTCAAATATCTTAACTCTACTTCGCACAGACTGTGGTTTCATGGCTGGATCTTCCTCTTCCTCTGCTAGAGATGGTGGTGTAGGCAGTGGTTTACTGTTAGAAGGCAAAACTTCTGATTTGGTTTGTGATGATGGAGGAGGAGGGAGAGAAACACCTGAAGTGCCATGAGAAGGCTCATATTGTCCAGCTTTAGCATTGTAAGCTTGAGGAGGACCTTGTTCATAGCCCCTTATATGTGGATCAAAGTACTGCTTCGGTTCAGGAGATCGAGATATGGCTGACTGGTATGGCTGAGCATCTTGTTTGTATCTGCCATGTGTATCATATCCAACACTATGTTGATCTTCATAGCGCACTTGTGGTAAGCTGAAGTTTTTGGGTGCGTGCTCATAGCGAGGCCTACCATCATAGCTCATTGGAGGGGGTTCCTCAAAACGAGGTTGTGCTGGATAAAAGCTACGTTCTGTGCTCTCTTCTATATTTTGTCTGGAATCAAGATCCCTAGGAGGCTGGTTTTCATAAGCTGTTCTTGTTTGGTTGTAGGGTTGTTTTTCATCATAATATGACCAGTGCTCCTCATAGGGAGGCACACGGTCATCATAATGTAGGCGAGGGTCATAACCACGAGAAAATTGATCTACATAGTTTGTAGAATCATATCTATATGTTGACTGTTCATAGTCCCTACTCGGTTGTTTTTCTCCATACTGAGCCTGGGATTCATAGATCTGGTTTGGCTCTCTTTCCTGTCTCTGTACTGGGTGATTAATTGCTGGCTGCTTTAAGACATAGCTTTGTCTGGACACTTCTTCATTAATATATGGATCCTTTCGGTACACCTGTTAAAGAAAAAGGCATACTTTTCAGTTAAAATGAAGAGTAACTGTGGCTGCCTTGAAATCTAGTGTTTTAAGCAAAAACTTAAAACTTATTTAATTTTGTTTAAGAGCCTAACAATTTGATGCAGTTGTTTGCAATCACAGGAATCTGAACTCAGTGGTTCGAGAGATCCCTTCCAGTCCTATTTTTAAGCAAAACCACAGAAGTAAATTGAAAAGGAAAGGCAAATGTAGTAGTGTCATCCTTGGGGTATGCGGGGGGAGGAAGGGCACACATGTTTTTGCAGCAGTCGCAAGAGTGGCTGGAAGTCGATTTACACATGTAAGTTAGTTGTAGCATTGCTGAGGAAGTATATAGTCACCCAACAAATTAGGTTCATCGTCACGATCAAAGATTTAGCATGATTTAATGTATACAGAGATTCAGTGTCATTTTAGGGAAATAACAGATTTTTCTCAAGGCCTGTTTAATAAACAGTAGAACACTGACAAGATAAAGTGACACAAAGTGAAATCAAAATACAGAATGCAACCTTTTTTTAAAAAATGACTTTTTTGAGAAGCAAAAAGTATGTAGTTCAAAGCCATGCACACAAAACATTAGATGATGCTTAGCAATTCAGATGCACTGCTTTTTGTAACCTGCATGATCTCTTGGGGGGGAGAGCAAGAATTCTCCAAATAAGGGCAAAACAAAAAGATCATGTGATAGCTGGGTATATAGCAGGAAATCAGCGCAACAATGCGGCACAGGTACCTTTGCTGGATCTATATGCGGCGATAAGGATGATGGCTCTTGATCTCTTAGGACTATATGAGCTCCCTCAGTACTTGATGTTCTTAAGGGGCCCGCTTGTGGTTGGTAAGAGTTGTAAGGAGCAGCGGTAGGCTCCTCCAGTCTGACATTAGTCAGGTTTACATTAGCATTTACTGCAGAGGTTGATGAGGTTGCAGGGTTTGTTTCAGGCGACGGGGAAAGGTAGGGGACTGCAGGTGAGGCTTCTGCTTTCTGTGAAGTGTTTAAAATATTTTAAATATACTGCTATGGAATCACTGCATGACTTTTTGATTGACATTAAAATAATTTAAATGATGCTTTGATCAATGCAGCTAGATGTAGAATGAAATGTACTGAAAGTATCATGCACTAGCACTTCCAGAAATTCATTACATTGAAGGTTTAAAAACCAAAGCATTTAATCAAAGTAGAATGGTACTTCAATCCCCCTCCTGTTCAAATGAATCACTAATAGATAGGGCAAGATGATTCTCCAATTCATTACGACATATTATTGTTGCTATTAACAGATTCTTGTATGCACTCACAATAGTGATAAGCAGACCATAAATGCAGATTCCTTGTTCAAGAGAACTTGCAACCTGAAGTACATGTACAGTGATCAGTGTATAAAATTATTTTCTTACCGGCTGAGAAGTAGTTGTTTTAAATCCTGAAGAATCTATTCTGAGATTTGGCTGCGTCTGAGCTTGAGATGCATAAGTAGGGTAAGTTTGAGTTTCATGATGCATTCCAGAAGAATCCTCTCTAACAGGTTCAGAAGAGCGTGTAATAGCAGATTCAGGAGGAGTTCCAACCTCATCATTCAGTGTTTCATCCAGTTCTTGATCAGTATAAGCACCCCCCTCTGTATCTGTGTCTTCATAATCAGATGTGTGTCTACTGTCTGTGCTGTACATGGAATATTCACTACCAGGAGCTGAGAGGTAAGAAAGGCGGTCATCGTGTAAATCAAGGTCATCACTTGTAGCACCATCTGCCTGTGTCAAACAAAATAAGGGTTTATTGAAATACCTCTTGAAAGAATGCCCTTTTCCCTGCAATGTGAAGCTAGGAAAATTTGTGTGAAAATAATTAAGACCAGAACAAATGGAATGTATCTATCTTGTTCTGAACCATAACAGGAAGTCTAGTTATATTCCAAAATATAACTAGAAAAAAAAGCTAGTTATATTCCAAATCCAGCAGCACAGTAACCGTATGAGAATTCAACCATCCTGAAGATCACAAGGGAGGAGAAATCACGTTTCAATCCCTGAAGATGTTCATCTTAAACCCAGAAGTATTTTCTGCAGTCTCTTAGATTCATTTTATGAAGGAGTCAGATGACTAAGCGCAGTAGAGGAGATAGTGCGTAGTGTCCATGGAAATCGAAGTATTTGAAAAGATACAAACCTGCACTTTTAAAGTGATATGACAGCATTGGAATCATTAAATTAAGGGCAGATATAAAGAGGTGAAGGGAGCTCAATTTGTCAGAAGTAGACTATCCAGACATTAAGAAACACATAGCAATAGCCAATTCATCACTTGCTTACTCATAGCTGGCACTTTACTGGATATTAGTTCTTCAAGAGGATGGATCTAATGTGCACAGTGTAACGTGCAGCTTGAGATGGCAAGTGGAGTTTTAGCAGGGAATAGAGAACTTGTGATTTTGTGTGTATTCTTACAAGTGTGAGAACACAATTCTCAGAAGTCAGAAAGACCATGAATATGGCACTTCTTTATATCAATAAAAAAGTAATACATTATCAGGCAATCCCAGCCCTTAGTACCAATGCAGCAGAACACTCAGAAGTGCTTTCATAAAAAAAAAGTATCCAATCCCCACCAAGTCTTCAAAGCAACAATCTATAATATCAGTATGAAAGTACAAAAAAAGCCCCCCAAGATACCCAAAAAAACCCAACACACAAAAAAACCCAAACAGAAGAAACCCCTTCTCATAAATATAATTTTGTCATTTACCCCAAAATAGATTATTTCTTACCTTTCCTTCTGAAACCCATACTAGCTGGTTCTGTTGTTGCTGAATTGCTTCCTTTAGTGCTCCATACCAGCCTTCATTCATTGAATTCAAGTTAATGGTAGCTAGAAGTAGAGCACATTAGTTTGAATTACTATTTCTGCAGAACTGTCAGATTGATCTGTACCACCAGTAATAAAAACAATACACACTGCTAGGTTAAAACTATGAGACTTAGGCAGTAACGTTTGTATTATAATTCAAAGCAACCTGATGCGGTTGGGACACTTTATCCCACAGGAAACAGCAAGTTAACAGCAGCTTAGAATAACGTGAGGCTTCACTTTAACAAGACTAGAAAAATCAAAATTACATCACCCTCATATTTATTCAAATGTTTGATTTTGGCAGATGATCCTGCAAGGCCATCAGATCCATGAGAAGCGTTATTTTGGTGTTTCAGATGGCTTTACCTTTACGCAGCCACGTGCAAGCAATGCACGAATCAACGAACTATTGGTTACTGAACTGAGGAGCCTGGGCAAGTCAACAGCTGCTTGACTTGGTCCGTTTGCAGAGAAGTCTAGAGGATGAAGTTACTCTCATCCCACCTCCCCCTCCCTCTCAGAAATACTAATCCAGTGTATCCAATTACTTACTTGTAAAGAGATGGTGATTATTTTTGCGTAGTTTGTGAGCTCTTTCATACAGCTTTCTGGCACTTTTTCGTGATTCTGGGCACAACCTCATTCTCATAGTCTTTACACCCTGCTTAGAATCAGGATTTAGGAACACTACAATAGGATACCACTGGGCATAATTCAGACGGTCCACTGCATTAGGAGTGACATCTAATAAAGCATGTTTGTCCTGTTGTAACAAAAAGTACAGAAGCAAGAAGGTGAATCACTTATATATTAGATTTTTTTAACATCCTCCACAAGTTTATTTTGTATTACCTTTGCAGTGATCATTGTTTCAAAGTACTGATTTACGGTTTTCCCCCTTATTTGGATAATAGAAACCAAACCAATTCCAATACTGGGTCACATCAGCATATACAGTTTGAACTGTGGAACTGACTGCTTAACTGAGCTTTTCAGTATTTATCTGTTTAAAAAAACCCCAAGACTCCTCAAAGCAAACAAGCACACATCTTAAAAATAAGCACTTTCTTGTTAGTATTCTGCTAATAGGAACAAAAGAAAGGCTGAAACACAGGACCTAGTCTCTATATACACCTCCATCTTCCTTTCAAAACAAAGGAAAAAAACCAAAACAAAAAACAAACACCACATCACTCTGAATGCAAGAACTTGGCCAGCTTTCATCCAGTGCAAGATTTTGCAAGAACACAGTGTTCCCTTTGCTACCTGGGCCATCTGAAAGGCTTGCAGGTTTGTTTTAAAGCAAGGAAATAAAAAGGTGAGGATCAGAGCCTTGTATCATGAACTAATATCAGAAGTTTAAGGGATATTAAGGAATGAGATCAAAGGACTCTTTCCCCTAATCCTTGCACAAAAAAAAAATTAAAATTATGTCAAGTTACTAATCTGGAAATTGGTCTGGGGGAAGACTAACGACACCATAAATAAAGTAACAATTTCCAGCTCTAATGTCACACCACAGCTTTAAGTGAAAGAGAAAATATCTTAAAGCAGCCTTAATGGAGAGAGGACAAGGCTCCCTGGAACAAAGCCTAGAATTACTTCTAGGCTGAAGTTATTAATATGGAAAAGGAAATGGGTCGTGGCTTTTTTGTTTTGTTTAATTAACCAATAGAAAAATTACAACTTTATTTTTAAAGCAAGCCTACTCATTAGTTATGCTGCTATATTTAAAACACCCAACACTTGACTCGATACCAGTTTTTCTCCTCTCGTGTTAGAAGTAAAATGACAATAAAGACTTACTCTATCGATTATCTGTTTTATAGTGTGAAGGCGAATAATGCCAGAACTACGTTGGTCAGTACCAGCATCTCTTGGTTCACTTTCTGGTAAAGAGGACACAGTACAAGTCTGTTGTAAGTTTACAACATATTCTACATTCCCTCATTAAGATAAAACAAACCATTTCACAGCTCAAATTGTCAATTAAGATTGAAGACTCCCCTCCTGCTTCAAAATAACACAAAAAATCTAGCCACCAGTTTGGCCATAAAAAAAAACCAACTACATCTTTATAAAAGCACTTAGAAATGGGATAATTCAGTATTGAATTAAAATGAAATTTGAGAAGACTACAAATAAAACTAATATTACTTTGAGCTTTAGAGAATTATCAGCAATCAAACAGTAAAAGATGTTACATTTAGTCTGTCCCTTTACATTGCCAATATTGTGTTTTGTGTTAAATATGTTAACAGCTAAAGTAATAATGGAAAAACAATCTAGCAAAAAGAACGTTGACTACTCCATAACTGCATAAAAACCACTGACATCACTTACTTGCAATTTGAAAGATATCTGGTTCTTCTCTAGCAAGTTTCTCCCGTGCAACATCAGCTATTGGACCAAAAATGGTTACAGGTCTGAGAAATCCAGCTAGAATTGAAGGGGAGAAGAAAAAAAAAGTCCAAAATATATTGATTGCTTAAAACAAATGCAAGGTATTCTTAAATACAGAGGCTAATACAAGGCAAACCACACAAACCTGTTAACCTGCAACAGTAAGAATAAAGCCATACCTTCTCGAAGAACAACTCTTTCATAGGCAGGAAACTTTGTCTGAACAGGTTGGGCAGAAAGATCTTCTCTGCTTTTTCGGAGATTTCTTTTTGAGCTACGCAAACCTCGGAATCTCCAAAAATCTGCTCGATCTCCTCCTGCTGTCTTTGGAAGCGTGTACTGTACGCTAGCTAGTTGTTCAGCTCTAAGATGACAACAAATCCCAACCAGTTATCAAGGAAGTCAGATTTTAAAGTAATGCTTGACTAACAAGCTTATACTGCAAAAAAAACCCACTACCACCTGCTCAATCAAGCTTTCATTGTTCTGGATTAGAAAATACAAGACTGAACTACTAAGGATGACAGGATTTTCTAAGGCTTTATACTGTCCTGTCTCTTGTATTGGAAAGTTTTAAGGTTTTTCATGAGCTGAATATGAGTCAAAAGCAAATCCATAGATCAGATATTTAACTTCAATTTGTTTTAAAAGTGTGTCACCTTTAGTTTATAGAACCGATTCAGTAGTGTCCTGCAGACAAGTCCAACCATTCCTTGTACAGATGCAGAACTTAAAATTAAAACTGCAATTCAAGCATTTTAAGATCGTACCTGTTTTTGTTAGGTATGATACCTCTTTCAACTTCCTTATGATTCTTGCCAATTCGAATTGCCAGCCATGAACCCAGTTTGCCATTATACAGAGTGTCCACCACCCGGAACACTTCACCTTTGTTGAAACTTAGTCCATAAGGAGATTCCTTTTCATATTCAAAATGAGTTCTGATATAGAAAGAATCCCCTACATCAGACTCAACGATGCGACGATAAACTGAAAAAAGAAACCCCAAAATATAAAGTGTTACTTAAGTTCAAGTGACGTCCAAATGCTCACAAGAATTACCCCAAAGCAATGCCTCACCTTAACTCTCCCTGTTTCAAATGCACAATATTACTTCAAAAAGCCTTAATGTCTCAGAGCTGCTCTATTTTAAGCAGAATAACTATTAGTAGCAAACTACCAACATAAATTCAACTTTCATAGTCAAGAATTTGGTGCTAGTGCAAGCTTAATTCAGTTCCCCTAAAAGGAATGAGTCTTACTGGAAAAGAAGTTTGTGTATGCATGCACATCAGTGCAATCACTCATTTTCAACAGCGTAACTACACCAGACTCTCCTGCTACCCCCAAGGTTTAAAGCCAATGCTTTTCTCAGATGCTAAGGGTTGTGGGTTTGGTTGGTTTTGGTTTTTTTTTTTTTTTTTTTTCATCTGAGGTTTTTGGGGGTAGCTTAGTTTTGGGAGTTTTGTTTGCTGAGCAGGAGGGAGGGGGAATACTGGTGCTGTACTGTCACAATTATCAATCTCCAGCCCATTTGTAGTAGCAACCTTTCCCAAAGCCAGAACAACTTCGTCTTCATAAGGTGCCTATTTCCTGCAAGCCACAAGTAAGCCATCATTCACTATACTTTAAACAATCTTACAAGCAGCCTACTACATTACTCCCAGTATACAAATATTTACCATCTTTTTTCTTCTGTGCCAAAATGGTTACTTCTTCACCTTTAGGAAGATCAAGTAAAAAAAGGACAGCTTCTTCTCTGATGATGTTTGTGAAGTCTACATTATTTACCTGGTATCAATGAAGTAATCAGTTTGATTTATTATATAACATTATAAAAAGAGATTTAACTATACAATGGGAAATATAAATCAACTTATTGCTAAGTTTTTTAATTCAGTTTCACACAGACATGAAATACATGTATCTCAAAATGTCTCCTGTGTCTCTAAATAGTCCCACTCCAGTTCTTGATAAAATCATAGCTTCCAGAATAAGAGGAAGCTGTTTATTTTATTTTCTTTGTAAGTATTATGGTGCATCTACAACATACAGAGCTCTCTGACAATGTAGTGACCCAAGTTAAAAAAGCAAACAAACACCAGAACACCAAACAACCACACAAACAACAACAATACAACACCACAAAAGCAAAACAACAAAAAACCCAACCTCTAACAACTTTATCAACTGAATTAGTTCAAAAAATTGGATGTAAAATGCACTAACCTTCCTGGCAACAGTACAGTAACAGGAGATTTTGCTGGTAATAGGTCATGTAGTAAGTACATATAGTTAAAACCCAAAACCTCCATGAACTACAAAGACAATATATTCAGTAGTACAGAAAGAAAACCTACTTTGGTACAACAAAACATATGTATTTTGTTATTTGTACCATTTGTTATTGTTTTTGACATACCCTGAGAATCTGGTCCCCTTCCTCTAATCCTTCTTTTGCTGCAGGGCTGTCTTCCAGAACACCAGCTACAAATATGCCAACATCATTGCCACCTGCTAGTCGCAAGCCCACGCTGTCTCCTTTTCGGAATTTTACCAGTTTCATACTTGGCCTAAAGATTTAGAAAAATAGTCATTTAGAGGAGTAACAGCATAAAATATCTTTGTAAATTTGAGACTGAACACATGCAAAGCACTAATTTGCCTATAATTTCTATTTGAAGGGTATTGCACTACACATACCATTAACTGCTTATCAACTGCAGTTGATAATATTCAACATATTCAGCAGCACTTCAAAACAACCAAACACCTGTATTTGTCTTACACTCATACACTTATTTGAGTGAGGAACTTTGACACTTCTAAAAAATGTTCCTCCTTTTAAAGAGGTGTGCTGGCATATTTAGAGTATTGACTCTAAAGAGATTAAGATGAATTTGAGACAAAACCAAACTAGAATCTATTCTCATGTACACTCATGTCCATAATGGAGGTCCCAGTTGAAGTAAACTCATTTCCACATCATGACTTTGCACATTTCTGTGGTGACCTTTATTTATTGCTCTCCAGTTATGAAAGGAAAAGAATATGCTATGGTATCTCTTCTCTCCCTGGAGATGGCCATGGGACAAGAGGGGTGGGGTCCCAGGAAGAGATAAACACTGCCAATTCTTTTCACCAGTTGATCATTGTATCTGCTCATTTACATATCAAATTAAGATACTTAAAAATAGCATATTACACAATGGAAGTGCCAACAAAGCTCATAAATAAGCCTAAAGTCTTCATCCTAATATTTCTGAACAGCAGTGTCAGGACACCATATTGGACTTCACATTACACCATTTATACATGTCATTCATCACCTTGGATGAAAGCTTAGTTTTGCTGAAGGACCTGGAAGACTCAAATAGAGTTTAGATTTACATTACCGAAGCATTCCATCTTCATGGGTTGAATTTGGTAAAGGACCATCAGATGGACTAACTGGTAAATCCACATCTGGCTGACCTCCTTGTGCATAAACTGGCTTTGGTTCTATTAAAACATAAAAAGACTTCCAATGTCCATTTGGGCATTTAAAGGTAAGAAAGTAAAGCTTAATTTAGAGCTTAATGATGACTTCTGTAGCCTTCCCCTACCCCCCTCAAACCCATTTAAAAGTGAAATACTAGGAACTTAGAACAAAAGACATTCACTGTGCCATTCAAAGCAGCATGATTAGTGGTTTAATGATTACTACAGTAAAAAAGATCCCCAAAGCCTCCTCTGTACTTCATTAAAAACTCCACCACCACAAAATGACAAGAACTAGAAGGCTCCATGCTTGCAAGACAATTTTCAACTCCTGTTTCTCACAGATCTATCTAATCTAATTTTTTTTTCCATCAGTTCACTTCCCTCAATTCAATTTTTAAAACAAAAATACCACAAACACTCAAACTGCTGCTGCATGCTCTGAGATTGTCAGATTTTGACACTAACTTTGGTCCAGTTGGTGGTTTTTAAGGATAAGCACTTACTATGGTTCTGGTGCATAGATTCTCTGGAGTCACTAGGAGGAAACTGCCTTACAGTCTTCCCTTAGTAACGAACACTAAGAGGGACTCTTCTCAGATACATGGTTGGTCATGTTAGAAGCATTTTTATTTAAGTCTGATCTCTGCACACTTGAAAAAAGTTGAACTCAAATTAGGCTGGCTTTGAGTAAGCCTGTTGTCCCTGATCATTCCAACAACCATGCTGTCTTCCTTTCAGATGACTGAGTGGACTTGTTTAAAACTGAGAATTTCAGACAATCTGGCAATAGTGTCTTCTCTAATGTGACTTTTGTCCTTACCATATGGTAACACAGCATTTTTCCTTTAAGTCTTTAATAACATCAGTTGCCTTGATCCCTCTGAACAAATACTCTCCTTCCACCCTCTTTTGAAACAATCAATGATGACAGTTGTCTTGCCCTTAGTCTAAGCTGAAAGCTGTCACAGAATCTGCAAACTACTTTTCTAACCACATTTTCCTTAGTCTTTCAAAGATCTTCCCTTCCCTACAGCTGTCCTGTGAGGATGTTAAAGGATTATGCCCTTTATTGAGCTTTGTTTTCATTTTTGGTGGTGTTATTTTAGTTTTTTAAGGTTTTTTTTTATTTAGCTAATTAATTTTATCTGCAGACACAAATTTAAATATTATCTTTATTTACTGGCCTACATCCCTTCCCATCCAAACTAAGTATTTCCATGTGCCTCTTCTCATTAATCCAAAACCAAAAAAATTTCTTCTTCCCCACTAACCAAAAGAATCCCCACAGTACTTACTACTTGCTTGCCAATTCCTCAAACCAATTACTACTACACTACTTTCAATTAAGAACCATCTCAAGGGTCTCATATCCTGTCTTGACTTGGATTACACCAATTATTAATCTTCAACACCTTATAGAAACAGAGTTTGTCTTTCTAATCTCTCCACCACATCCTTTTTCTATCTTGGCAAATATAAACTTACTTCATTTGCATCTTTTCATAACACCACTGCCAAAGTTCACCACCTCTGACAGTCTTTTTAAAAACAGCTGCTGCATCAGAAAACCTACTGTTCTCATTTTCAAAACCCTTCAGAGTCTTATCAACACTAACTCTTTCCATTCTTCGCTCAGCCACTGAGTACTACATTCACAAGTGTCATTCTTCATCCCTTAAGTCTTCAAATATTTTCAGGCTTCAAAGTGCTTTTCCTCATTCTACCCAGCCTTTCAAAAACAGCTCCCTCTAAACTATTTATACAGTTCCTCTTTCTCCACTTCTAATTCCACCAAAGCACCTCATTCTGTAAACAAAAATCTTGTTAAGTCAGCTTGCCCAAAACTGCATCCTGTCACCCTATTTATTTATTTTAAACAACTGGCTTTTATCTGCTGCTATTTAGCTTATCCTTCCTTACTGGAAAAAAAGGATGAGATTTTTGTTCTGGTTTCATTAGTTGTACTGCACTTTCTAAAATGCCTTCTTCCTCTATGACTGCAGTTAGCAAATGCTAAAATAACTGCATTTCAGAGGGTGTTGAGCTGTGCCTTGGGAACAGTAGTACTAAACAGGCTTAACTACATCCTCGTGTAAATGTAGTCTGTAACTCATGAGACCCAGTCTACTGCTTTACTCAGAAAGGAAATGATGGATTTTAACCTCGCTTGAGAAATCACAACAAAACTCTTTATGACCATCACCTATAAATACAACTCTAAACATTGAAGTTTGACCTCTTATATAAAGGTCAGACACCACAGTTTAGGTTTTCAGGACTGAAACTCTAAGACATAAAAGAGATTACAGTTACAAAGATTGTTTATGTTCAGAAATAAAAACAATTAGGACATGGTCAGTTTTAAGACTTCAGAAATCATTCCACAAACATGCAATGGCATTTAGTCTTCACTGGTCATCCTTTCTCAACAACATGAATAATAAATATTTTTTAACATTTTTACCTGGGAGTGGTGGAGTTTGTTTTTCAGTTCTTTCGACTGACACCTCTTCCATAGTTTTAGGAATATCATCTGCATTCTTTACAGGTGTAGAGACTGCTCCTGGTTTAGTTACTCTTTCATCTTCTCTGCTTCGAAGACTATTAGAAAAAAAAATTCCACTCTGCATATAGAATTGTTTCCATGACCTTGGTCTATTAAGACTAAAGAATACATCCTTTCATTCAGGTTTCATTCATTTCATTTTCATTTCATTCATTTCAGTTCAGGTTTGGTGGGTAAGGAATTACCAATTACTGTTTAACAAGGTTTTATTCTTAGACTATTCAAATAATTCATACTTGTTACCATTTCTAAATTCAAGCATTTTGTCCCTAACTCCGTATTAATAATGGACTTATCTAGATGTGGCTGTTTAGGAAGAGGAAGGATATGGTGAAACAGAATTCAAGCACAGAAATCATACACATGCACTCTATGTTGAAAGCTATATAAGAAATAAAAAAGCAAAGGTAAGAATGGACGAAGTACAGTTAAGATGGCCTTTTTCTCACTCCTCCCTGCAGAAATCATGAGTTTTTAAGACTTAATTCTCAGCCTTTGCTGCGATAAAGATAATTTATCTGCCCGTTTGTGTGGCAGCTGCCCAGAAACAAGTGCTGCCAGCGTGGCTCTTGGTAAGGCTTTGTAGAGATAAAAGGTAGAGCACAAGCATGTCTCATCTCTTAGGGAGAATGAGGCCTTCAATCCACAGGTATTACAACACAGGAGTGCTTCTCATACACTCAGTCATCCATGTATTTTAGTAAAAAGACAACTTGCTGCTACTTATGGATTTCCTATAGATGCTTCCAGTGTAAACCAAAGTCATATATGACAAATTCAAACAAATCAAAAAGCTCTCTTGTTCTTTAAATGAGAGCAAATAAAGCTCAAAAGAATGCTAATTTATATTCTTTTAGCTCAAAAGATCAGGTATTATGTTGTCATATAGAGCTACCAGCTGTATTGTAGAACTCAACCGAACATATGCCGTATGTCAAAATATTAACTGTTAGACTGCTATCTACTGAATAGCAAATAATTTAAATAGGTTAAGATGAACATTAATATTTACCTGAAAAACAAAAGTAGATCAATATACCAAAGAGAAATCTTAATTCTAAAGCATGTACTTAAACCTAAAGCATATACTTTCAAAATAAACTAAAAAAAGAGTCATGAAATTCTCAAACTAATCTTCCTGAGAGCTACCAAATAAACAAGAATATAAGAACTATTTGAGAGACAAATAAATCACAGCTTTTTATATAGTATCAGACTTAATTGCTAAGGGAGGGGAAAAAGGTACTTCCTCAAAGATAACAACAGCTTGGTCAGTAGGTGCAAGTCCATGTCCTCTCATAAAAGAGATGTCTTTACGGGGCGGGGGAAGGGGTGCGGGGAAGGAAAAGTTTCCCACTACCAACAGCTAGATGGTGCTGCCGTGCAATAATGAGTATCACTGTCAGAGTCACAGCACGTTACGGGTTGGAAGGGACCTCGAAAGATCGTCTAGGCCAACCCCCTGACAAAGCAGGACCACCTGCTGTCTCCAGAGAAGGAGACTCCAAAGCCCCTCTGGGCAGCCTGTTCCAGAGCTCTCTCACCCTCACGGTGAAAGTTTTTCCTTGTGTTTCTGTGGAACCTCTTACACTCCAGCTTACATCTGTTGCCCCTTGTCCTATCAGTGGACCAAAGAAAATCCATTCAACAGAGTAAAGACTGTTTCTTTTCATCAGCACTTCAAGAGTTGGAACTATGACTCTGGAAAGCAGATTGCAGCAGATCATCCAGAATGTGTGAGGAAAAAAAAATAAAAGAAATAGTAAACATTGAAATACAAGCAGAATGTGCTTTCCTTAAGCAATATGAAGTTTGAAACATCAGAAACAAAGCTTAGCTATTCAGCCAAGATATACTAAAACCTTTCGGTACTTTCTTTTGCCAGTTTTAAAACTGTGTGCCTGAAAGAAACTTAAAAAACCCCAGAATATAGAAAAGTACACTGCCATCATCACAACAATCTGGGAAGACACATGCACCCTTGAATTGTGAACAACCATCTTGCTGGAAGTCATGGTGAAAATAAGTACAGCAGTCTAATTATAAAATTCCTCATTTATGCCTTTTCTATTCAGTTAAACTCCTTTTTGGGGGGGGGGGGGGGGGGGGGTGTCCACAGTTGACTACAATGATGCCAAAACTGTTGTCTAGCAAAACAGAAAGTAAGGACTTATCCTTCTTTGTTCTCCAGATTCACCAATAAAAGTTTTCTTATTTCTCTTTTACATTTCCAGCATAGTATCATTTCCAAAGAGAATTAAGTGCAAAGCCTAAAAGCTTATGTATTTCACTTCCAGCACTGCATTAGAGTATGACTGGATTCCTCATTGCCTTGAAAATAGTTCTTCTCTCACTAAAAACAGACACGTACATTTTGCTGATCAAATGCATACTAAGTGTCTTATAAACACACAAAAATCCTGCAGTAGTGTAAGCTACAACTAATTCTGCTCCCCATCCAAAGATTTTTGGGTAGTGAGCACTAGTTAAATGAGATATTACAGTGAATTCCCCCATGAGCCCTCTCTACCTGTTTCTGAGCATGTCCTAACATTTAACAGAAGCGTTATTTCAAAATAGTGGTATCTCTGGTTTGCCTCAAAAATAAGGCCAAAAATATTGCAGTTACTACACAAGGACAAAGTTCATTTTACATTTCCTCTCCACATAATCCAAAATTTGATGCTGCTTTTATACCTGTATATATCAAAAAAGCATAAAATACAGAAGAAAACAGCTCTCAATAACAGTAACTGAAATACAGACACTGACAGCATAGCACAAGATAGTCATGTAAATATCTGAAGCAATATGCTTCTAGACTGGGCTACTGCTATACACGTAGGAAAACAAACCCTGCCAAATAAAATGCCTGCAAAAGGTCATTTCTACTCTATGTAGCAAAGTTTAAATGGGAAAAAGGTAACAGAAACAACTGTGATAGAACAAGAAGGGAGGGGAAAAAAACCCCCACACCACGTAACAGCAAGGGAGCAGAATTTTTCCCTATTTTGCTTAACTTGTCCTCTAAGCAGAGTATTTCACATTGCAAGATGATACAGGAAACAATGGGATGTCACTGGTTCGAGGTGATGGAAACCGATTAAAAACTGACAGCTGCACTTCCCAAGAGACAAAAGCATTGTTCACTGTTTGCACTGTGACACTTAACATCTGCACTCATCAGGGCCCCCTTTACCTCACTTCCTCCCCCTGACTTTTTTTAAGGAGTGACCAACAGAAAGCTTTTTACGTAACCTTCAGTCACAAAATGCAGTCAGCTATGCACTAGTGCCAGCAACTGTGGCTGTTACTTCAAAGCAAAAAACCCAACCAAACAAAACACCCAAACCAAACAAAAACCCAAACCACCCAACCAAAAAAAAAACCCCACACCAAACCAAGCCAAACAACCCCAAAACTGCATCTGCACCACGGTTAAGAATGTTTGTTTGCAAAGAAAAAGTTTAAAAAAAAATATGAACATGCAAGGTATATTTCCAAATGTGTTTTTAGCACATCTGCACTGTTTAGCATGAGACAACAGTAAGAGCCAAGAGGTGTCTTCCTCAGGACATTGAAGATAGGGTTGACTTCTGTGTCCTGTATTCTCATTTTCAACTTGTTCTGAAAACAGGCAGAACAGCACATCTCTCATGCTATATATAAATTCACAACTGTATTACCAAGTCAATCTCATCCTTCCAGAAATAATGACGACTTCTACAAGGATTTTTTGAAGCTATCACATCTTTCTTTCAGAGACTCAAGTGCTAAACGTTTTTGCCATTCCAGTACTCAGGTAAGGACAGCAGCATAGGAGAATTCCCAAGTGGGATTTCTTCTAACTGGTAAAGGGCAGCCCAGAGACCTGCCAGCACCTGGCTGTAAATGCCACTATTGAGGATGGGTCACACCAAAAGCTTATCTAGCTCGACACCCTGTTACTGCCAGCCATAAAACAAGATAGGCAAGATAGAGTATGTACAGTATTTCCCTTCGAGTACTCTCCAACTCAGGGTACAGAGACCTCTTTTGCTCATTCGAGCTTTGTAAGTACAGCTCTGCACAAATTATACAAAGTTGTCTTATGTTATCTGACTTCCTATATTTAAGATGCTCTTTTCCCTCTGCTTCAACAGTTGTTCTGCATACCTTTAAAGTTATATGCATCTTTTAAACCATGATCTACTCACAGAGAGCTCCTCCTCCAAGACAGGACATATTTATATCTTATTTCACTTAATACCTAATTCTGTATCAGCTGGCTATAAATTTTCCAAGTCTCCAGAGGTACGTCTGGAGATCTGTAAGATTCATTCCCTGAACTCTTTTCAAGACTACGGCTAACTTGCAATTCTCCAAGTGAAAAAAATATATCTACCACAGACTGGTGTACATATCAGTATGGAACACTGCAAGTTGGATAACATTAAAGAACCTGCCAAACATCAAAGCAATACTGAAGCAAGTCTGGTGGCAGATTTCTGTACTCTAGCACACACCTAAGCATCAGTCTGTAGTTAAGCTTGGATGAAAGGACTAAGAGGATTCCCCTGGAACTTGTCTCCGGAACAACATACAAACAATTGTCAGAACAGAGCCTTTAAGACACACTGTCTTCAATTCATTATTAATGTCCCCCTTAAGCTCAGCTTGAGGAGTTTTTGTACCTTTTCTTCCTCAGCTTGTTGCTCTCAAGCTCCCTACTCTCCTGATTTTCTTCCTTTTTTTTTTTTTTTAAGATGAAGCAGTTGCAACTAATTAACTTGCAGAAATAACTACTACAAAAAGAGGGTGCTTTTAACATGTTTTTCTTGATGTGGCTCAGGGGCCAGATTTTCTGATCTTGAAAGGGACATGTCCAACAGGAAGTCAATCCATGCCAAGGTAGTTCTTGTTCATGAGTAGATAAAACGGATGCATTCAGAGTTGAGATAACTTCAAAGTTTCTTCTCAGGAAGGATTTAATTCTTCCGACAGTGTAGCCCATAGGGAGGAAGTGAGCATCTACCTAAGCTACTGTAATAGGACAGGGAAACACTAACACTGGGGTAAAATCAGTCAGTTTCAATTTTGATGGATTTTTTTTTGTTCCTCCCTCCACAAGCCCTTTTCACACCACATTAGAAATGCATGTCAAGAAATAAATGTTTTAAAGAAACCTTAAAACCTTCACAATCAATTTCCTGCATCTGCAACCTCGCTTTTAAGTTTCTCACAAATACAAGTTTCTGCTGGAAAACAAACTTTCATGCCTTGTGGTCCTCCCAGAAAACATACACTAAGCCAAGGAATAATATCTGCAACCCATAACCCCAACCAGGTGCACAAGTAAGATCAGTCTTGCAGTTTTATTAACCCTTAAAAGACTCTAAAAACCTTGAAGCTATACTTTACCCATGGATAAACAAAATGTTACTAAATAACCAATCAGGCATATCTTAAGTGTTATGGAACAGCCAGCTGCAATTAGTTTTCCAGAATTTTTTACAGCATCTGAAAATCTTCACATACAAGCTTTGAATTTGTAATTTGTCAAAGATCAATCCTAACTTTTGCTTCATCACTACAAGCACTCAGAATGTAAACTCTTCCCTTACAAATATTTAGTATAGTCTAAAATCCATCACTGCAGTTCTATTTTAATAAATTAAAACACCCTTTTCCAACAAACTGTGGACATGTTTTGTCATTCAAGACTAAAGTTTCTCATGGCAGAAGGAAAAATTCCAAACCATACAACAGATTACTTCTCTTAATTTATAATTAAGACTTACCTACTTCAGACTAATCATCAACGTCCCACTACCAAGTTCAAATATTAAAAACTACATTCCAAAAGCTAAATCTGCTGTGCAATACACCTTATTTTGTAGAAATTAGATGTATTCCAAAACATAAGATAACTTTTAAAGAAGGCTAGTGAGGAACAGAACTACCAAACTTACGTTGTCATTCATACAACCATGCTCTAAGATTGTTTAGAACATTAACGGTTCAATTTCTCCTGAAGTCTAAGAAAATTTGGATCATTATCAGCTGCATCTCCTGAGAGAAAGAATGCCATATTACTACCATAGCTCTGCATCACATTTGTCACACTGTATATATAAATCCAAGCACTCCTACAACTTATATGTCACATTAAATAGTTGATTTAAAAAATAATACAATGCTGCCATCACCTGCCGTTGCTGGGCTGCTGTGGAGAATGTCTGGAATGGTCTGAAGGCTCTGACCTCTGGTCAGGAGATCGTGAACGACTGCGGCGGGGCCTGTCATGTGATCGGTTGGAATGATCTGATGCCAGCGACTGAATTTCTGAAATGTCTGTTAAATAAAAGTTGATTTTTCATGAAATGATTGTAATTAAAATGGTGGTATGACCTGCTCAAATGGGATTAAGCTTCTGCAGAGAATTTTTATGAAGATGTTAAATCTACGTTTATTATTTCAAAACAACTTAATATCCCTGCAAGAAAAATTGCATGAACAGGAACTGCATATTTTTCTCCAGTTTTTGTAGGTATGGATTTCAGTCACACTCAAACAATTTACCCAAACGACAATCTTACTCCAAACCCTTCTCCTCCCAACCCTCTCATCCCACTTAAGTATTTCCCATCTTCACAATACAAGGAATCCTTCTCTCCCTTAGGAAATCAAGTTTATTTATACTCACCATCTCTTTCTGAAGCATTAGCAGAATGAATACTGTCAGAAAGATCAGGGACATTCAACAGCGTAGCTCGTTCATCTCGCTGAACAACCATCTTCAACTTGCCTTTTGACCTTTCTATTAGTGTTTTTGCATCTGCTAAAGACATATTTTCTGTAACTGTGCCATTTATCTGGAACAGAGTAAAAAAGAGCAGATCTAAACTTCAGTAAAAAGAGTAGGTTTCTGTCTGATAATATTTAGAAACAGCTAGAGATATTTATCCAAATTACCACAATACAATTAAAGACTATTGGGCTCATCCAAACTATAGCCTGATGTTAAATAATTATTTTGCAAAGACAAAGCCTCTACTGCTAATACAAAGCTTTTAAAATGTTAGTTATGTTTTTTGAACCAGCATTGCTATACTCTGAGTAAGGAATGGTATGTTTTTCTGCATCAGCACATTTACAGCAGTATCTTGAAATAAAAATCGTTAGTATGAATTAAAAATCCCTGGAAATATCAATTTCTACAAAAAATAGAAATTTAACCTGAAGGCAAGGTCTAGCATTGCTGAATGGAACAGTTCCACAACGTTATTTCCACAGCATTATGTTGTATAACTAAGAACTCAGGGCCAAAGTCTCATGCCATGCCAAATGTTTTCTATTATGCATTTACAGTGGGCACTACTTGTCTAAATAAGGCCTGGGGAATAATACCAAAACCAAACCAAAAGAGGCTTCGTAGTTTTTCTTTCCTTAGAAAGGTTGATTTATACTTAAATTTCTTGATTTTGTTTTTATTTAATTATTTCAAAGATCATCCTCTACTAAAAATACTTACGCTACTGGGAGATGGATAACTAACTTCAAAACTAGTTCTATTGATGAGTTTTCCCTTTGAACAAACACCACCACCATCATTTACTATACCTTGAGTACAACATCGCCTTCCTGAATATTGCCATCTCTTGCTGCCAGGCTATCCTGGGATATTTCTTTCACAAATATGTGGCTTGCCAACCGTAGTCCATACTCTTTATATAGTTGCAATTAAAAAAAAAAAAAAAAAAAAAAAAAAAGAAAACTGATGAAACTACAAGTGAAAAACAGAGGGAGGTATCTGAAGATTTACAACACGGCTTTACACAACATCTACACTAGAATGACAAAAGCAGAGTGTGAACTTGGCACATGAAGGGCTGCAGGGGAATTACGCTCTGGATTTACCGTTGTGTCAATCTCTTTTCTGATTCTGCCTGCAATCATAGCTGTTGTTCAATAGCTTACTTTAGAAGCTACCTACAATTCTCTTTCAAACAAGAGAGATACTGAAGACTCAACTCAAGTATATGAAAGCCACCAGCTACCAGGTTTTAGGTGTGCAGTTGGGATTTGTTTACAATATGTAACACTTTATTCTCAATTAAGCACATGTTTTTTGGCATATGAAAAATACCACCAGAATTACAACAGCAGTTGAAGTTCAGCTAGCTACAGGTAAAAGGGACAAACAAATTGCTAAGAGCATTGTTCATACAGTCCAGAAAGCCCTTAACACAACACTGAGTGAAGCAATTTGCTTTATAAAAAGAGCAAAAGTCTTAGCAAGAGAATTACATACAAGTTACCTTCATTTTTCCTTGATTTCACCAGTGTTACTTTGGTAGGTTTTGCAGGCTGACTGGAAGTAACCGACCTTCTGTCTGATCTTGGTGATAAGCTTCTCTCTCTGCTAGCACTTCGATCTCTTACCCAGCTCTTCTCATGCCTTCTGTTGGTACTTGGACCACCTCGGCTGCTTCTGGGATCGCGTATCTCTTCATCATAGCTATCATCCTCATTTTCAGACACTGGTTCAGGTTCTGGTCGAGCCACTGGAATCTGGATTTTTTTCATCCTTCGGATAGTCTACAACCAAGCACTATATATCAGCCTCTGGCTGTGTAATGCTAGTTGTGTTACTAAATGTCAGAGGCCACGCTAATTCCAAAACTCAAAAGAAACATACAAATGTATTGGTGAAAGCTTTGAATTCCTGCATCCTCATTATAAAATTCTATCCAATTAATACAAGAAGCTTATCAATACAGATTACTAGGAACCCGTTGGAGAAGAGGGGTACATTTGCTTTTGCAGTTGGTTTAGTCCGCCCCCCCCCCTTCTGCAAAAGTGGCAGGAGGATAAGAACAACCACCATGGTAGCACAACATGATATTCTGTCTTCACACAGCTGCATATTTGCCTTCTCTCTTTGGTTAAATCCATGAATCAGTTACCAGCACTGCTAAAAACTTCTTTAGCTAACATGTAATCTACTGTATACTCAAGTATGTTATTGTCAGTAATTCTCTTCAACTTTGAAGCCTCCCAGTTTTCCAAAGCAGGGTTTATGCAAGGGGAACATTCCTGCTGAAACTTCAAAGTTGGTTTGCTGTAACATAGACAGCTGTTTCCAGAATAAAACTCAACCCTGTTTAGACATTCATTTGCTATGTATTACAGAAGTTAACCAAGTTATACCATACAGTTTTCAATAATTGCTTTTCTCTACATAAATCCACACACCAAATACTTAAGATACTGAAAGCCCTGCACAGCTCACCACACATTTTGTTTTGTATAAGCTTCAAAGAATTCCTAAATCTACAAATGCAAAATACAGCACATTTTTTTTTGCAATGATATTAAAGCACACAAGAGCACTAAAAATGTGTCAGCAGAAAAGCTTTTCTGCAAGCCCTAGCAGTTGGTTTTCCTGAATTAAGAAATTGTTAAACATCATGCATTTGTGTTCTATTTTTGTAACACAAATCTCAAACTTCTACAGAAATCTGGATTACTACCCTTTAGTGATGGTCTGATCTGTTTTGCCAAGTTCAAAAGCCAATCACTTTGAATAAGCCTACAAAATTATAGGAATTAAGGTAATTATACTTTATGTTGGCAAACCGTTTACTGAACTTTAAAAGAACTATGTTTGTGTCTGAAGAGCGGGTAAAGTCCTTTAGCAAGTTTTACAAAGGCTGGTGTATGCTAAAAGAGCACTCAAGAAAGAAACAAAAGGAGTCTGAAATACCCAGTGTCTTATTACCAAAACATCATCATTCACATTTTAAAGAAAGTCATTAATGCACATTATAAATGTCATGCTCATCGCTTAAACCTGAAGCATCACACAGGTATTATTCAAGAACCTTGCATCATTCATGTATTTCATAGCAGACATAGAACCATTTCACTTTTGCTCTATAACTACAGAATTTAAGTAAGCTTAAATCTTCAAGACGTTCACTTACAATTTTGGCATTCTTCCCACTTTTCCTCAGCTGCTGAACAGCAAACGCATGCTCAACGTTATCCATTGAAACTCCATTAACCATTGCAACACGGTCATTTTCTCTAGATAGAAAGCATCACAAGGCACAGTATAAATACTTTATGCCAAGGGGGAAAATATTGGGGAATGACTATCTAGCTGTATTATAAGCCTACTATACAATCAGTTACAGATAAAATATGCTGAGAGCAAAACAATTTGGAATTTAAGCTACCACTGACAAAGACGAACGCTCCCCAAATCAAAGTATAGTTTGTCACTTACTGTAGCAGTCCCTCTGCTGGGCCTCCTTTCAGCACATCAGAAATAACTATCGATGTCTCGCCACTCTGGAAGTGAGGATTATCTCTTCCTCCAGATATTGCAATACCAAATCCAAATCCAGGGGCCTATAATGTAACAAGAGAAATATTTTTACTTTCTAATATTTATATGGTCACAATTCGCATTCCTGTGTCAAACACAGAAAGGTCCAAGGGGATGAATACAATTTCTTGGAAAAAAGAGGATCAATGAACCATGCAAGCTATACAATCCAAGAAGAGAAGAGCTTACAAATAAATTAAAAAACCCATAGAAGGCAGAGAGTTTCAGACTACCCAGTCTCTCCCGAGAGCAAAATACTAGTGCTTGCAATCATATTCTTATGGCCTGGGCCTCAGGTGGTCATCCGTAAGACCTCAATCTTCAGTAAGCACTACACACCATACCACTGTGCTGAGGTATGATTCAAACTCCTATCAATTCCTGCAACACTTTCTTTGAGGTTTTGCATCATGGTATTTACCCAGCTTGACCTCGCTTAGCTCAAGAACTGACAGGATCACAGCACACAGTAGTATGACTGCAGGCTCAGTTCTTAGGAATAATACCAAGATCACTTGTACCATTAAATACATCAAAACCTTGTCAGCGCTTGCAAATCATCTGCATCTTAACAAAAGTAATTTACTTCAATCTTTTCCCTCTAGGGTGACCTGCCACTACAGCAAGGTCAATGCCTCTGAAAAGTTATTCCTGTTAGATATTTCAAGATACAACAACGATGCTTCCATTTCTGCCTGGAAGCAGTGAGGGTGGGAAATAAGCTCTCTATCGTTGCCCAGAAAACACTGGCAGAAGAGTATTATTGTTTAAATGCTGTATGTCACTTAAGAATTTATTTTGAAATTTTTTACTATGCCATTTTTGACTATACAGTCATTGGATGGAAAAGATGAGGTTTCAGTCAACCCCTCCTCTCTGTTTCACAAAGCATACGCTCCATGCTGGTGGACTTATCTTTTGCAGACTTTTTGACAAACATGACCCAGCTTTAGCAAGGAGTTTCATAACGTTACAGTTACAGTGGCAGCAGAAGCAACATGGCAGTCTGCATCTGGCTGCAAGACACATGATGATTAGCTTTTCAGACAGTAATTAGTGCTCAAACTTGTTTCCTATTTCCCCCCTAAACAGAGGTCATAAAAAGATAGTCCAGATTTTAGCCTGAAAGCAGTGAATAGGACAATATACTATAAACCCAATGATTTGGAGATTCACTGTTCAGAAACTGATTTCAACAGCCAGCACATACTGGTGCTATGTATGAAGAAAGTAAGTTGGTCTAAGAGGTGTGGGGGAGTGCAGAGGGGTAAGCCTTACTGCTTCTTTTACATTAATTTTAATTCATTAAAGGAAGACTGGACATCTTTTCAAGATACATTCCAGCCAGAACACATAGCTGGGATGCAAGAATTACTAAGTGAAACTCTGTGCCATGCAGGAAGTCGGTCTAAAGGATCATAAGTGCTTACAAATAGAGCTGAGGTTTTCTCTCAGTTGTATACTTTCCTTGTTGACTATTTAAAATATAAAATAGCCTATGAAAATATGTAACAAAACCCTCTTTCAAAACAGTAGCATTTCTTCTTTCTTGTGCCACTGCTTCATCTTTCAGTTTTCCATTACTCTAACAGAATTCAGTTTGCACTATATTTGGGTGGGGAAAGAAAGGGAAAAGAGATAATAAAAGACACTTATATCAAGCTTTACTTAAATATCCTGTATCTTTTCTTACACCATAAACAAACAAAGTCACAGTTCTCCACTCATAAAAAGAATTACAATCATCAGGCCAAGGCCAGCAGTGGTACAGAAACTCACTATAAACCCTATCTTGCTGCTTGTCATTCTGTTTATTAGATTTGCAAAACAAATCACCAATATTAAGACAACTAATTTCATACTTTAGTGTTCTTCTTTTCAACAAGCCTGGAAACAATGCAGTCTCATACACAGACAGTAGTCAAAAACCACCACGTACCAGTTAAAGGTTTTCTATTAACATAAATCCAAGTCTTAAGAAATACTCCAAATTAGAAAGTTCCAAACAAACTTCTTAAGTTTTAAGAGCTCAAACAAGAAATCTTCCAGTAAACCTCAGCCTACTACCTTTCATTTTGGCCTGCTGCCTATGATCATCTTAGGAGACACAATAAACTCAACTACCCTCAGAATACTGAGCCTAGGTCCTAGTCATGTCTGGAAATGCGTGTTGGTCACTACAGATAAATACAAAGATAAATGTGTATGTTAACACACATCTGTGTATGTTAACACACATCTGTGTATGTTAACACACATCTGTGTATGTTAACACACATCTGTGTATGTTAACACACATCTGTGTATGTTAACACACATCTGTGTATGTTAACACACATCTGTCATATCACAAATTCACCCATCAGATGTTGTAGTGTCAAGAAAAAAAAAGAACCATCTGAATTTGCTCTCCCACAGTAAGGCAGCATGAGAGAAAAAGAAAGGTATGTACATAACTTGTTTCTGTTCTTTGGGAGAAGGAGACACTTCTGAGACAGACATACATAACCTGAGTTCAAAGTATGAAGAAACCCAGGTAATATATAAAGTGTGTGGCTCCTCCTTAAAGTACTTTACAGTTAAGTATATAAAAACCAGGATATGTTTCAATAAAAGATAAACTGTAGCTACCTGATAAGCTAACTGAACCTGAGACTGGCTTAGTCTCTGAAGAGCTAGTAGCAGTCCAGGAAGCTGGAAGTGTAGCAAAGAAAGGGAACAAAGTCATGGCTAGAAGTTTGAGCCTCTGCTCCCCAAAAGTAGTTTCTAGCAAGTCTTTTGACAACAGGGCTAGAACTGACCAACTACTGTGTTAAATCACAGCACTGCTTATATGCTTTGTTCCAGCTTTTCTAAATTACATGAAGCAGAGAGATTAAATAAAAATTGATGTCTGAACAACATTGAAGAGCCTGAACTGACACATGTATATCGCAGCTACTGGGATTAAGTATACTCTGTCCCTAATTTGCAAATGACAGCCCTAACAAAGTGAAGATCATGGAAAGAAACCCTTCAAAAGAAGGGAGCAAAGCTGCCTTCCTCAGCAAGAGTTCCCTATACAAAGCACTCCCTTCTCTTTTTTAAGGCTCATCTTCCAAAATGCATACACCACATCATCTTCTTTGCAAAGGGCCATCACATCATCAAAACATACACATTTTGGGGTTTTTGTATCTTTTCAAGGTACATAACAAAACTTCTGAAACACCATTAATTGGTTTATAAATCAGTAACTGTCCTCTGTAACAATGAAGAGCCATTTTAAGATGTTGAATGCCTCTGACCCTGACACATTAAGAAAGCTCATCATAGACTACACAGATAGTATACCTCATAGTACCTGCTCATGCAGCTGTTTTTTCTTTAGAAAGAAGCTGCATACAAGTGATAACCATTTTCCTAAAATTTCATGATTACTACCAAACCTGCTTTCTGTTTTTACAGTTCTGGCTACCTTTATGGAGCCCAGAAAGAATTACAGGAATTCATTGCTCCTGTTTCTGGCAGAGTAGGAGTTATAGTAGAGAACAGCACAGGCTTAAAAACAAGTAAAATTCTTAGTGCTGGAATTACCAACAGGACAAAAATGAGTCTCCCAACACGAATGAATGTAGTCAAGAATAGTCTATGTATCTTTGCTAACACATGCACATGCCACCTAAAACAGGGGGGAAAGCAAGTAATTTTTTCAAGGCTGTTCACTGTAATGGGTATTAGTGGTCCTTACTCATTAACTTGTTTTGAAGAAATACCATTAACAAAAACCAATCAAAAGGGAAAAATAAGTCAGTTACATAGTTTCTTTGGGGCACTTGGAGGGACAACAAATTTCCTTGCCATTAAGCAGGTACTTGTAAAGAGACAAGAGCTGATCTAGACTGACAGCAACTCTTTGCCTCTCACAGGGTGACTTACTAAGGTTTTAGACAAATTCATGCTGGATCAGATTCTCCAAATTACTTGCCTGGCCTCATTTCTGAAGGCAAATAGTGACAGAACACATGAAAGAGTTTGGTGAATCCCAAGAGCTTCACAGGCATACCAATAAAACAGGAAGCTAGTAACATGAAGCCTGACTTTCATCTACCCCGTAGAAATTGAGCCCGTGTTAAGTGCCATTAATCCCATCATTCACAGCCAGCCCACAGCCCTCAGCTAAGCCAAAAAATCAGAGGGACTTTTTAGTGTGCCTTACTCAAGAGCAAATTCAGTTCTTCAAATTCTATTTTGTGTGGCTGATGGCACACTGCTGACAGCAGTTCTGTAGCTCAAAGTGGAGCAAACTCACACAGAAAATACTCCACAACTACTCAGAGTGCCATTTTGAGTCTACACCAGCTTTACTAACTTCTAGATACTTCTAGATATCTTTGAGGATAACTGATAGTGTGGCTGCATTTCACTCCTTCCAATTCAACTGAAGTAACCTCATTTACTTGATAATCTAACACTACAAGAATGTCATAAATGAAAAGCAAAATCAAAAACCCCAGAGGAAATATACAGCTGCTCTCCTGAATCCTCTTCTCAGTGTTAAGGATAAACCGTAAGCAACAACTTGCTCAACGTTACCTTAAGAGTTTAAGTTTTGTTATCTGGCAGATGGAATACATCTTGGTTTTAATTGGCAAAATTAATGGTATCAAAGTTATTAGCAGTATATGCCATCAGACTTCAATATCTAAATGACATATACTTACTCAGGTAACAAAACAGTTTAACCAGTACAGTCAGCAGAAGTTTGGCACATAAAATATCATAATCAAAACTATAATCAAATGCAAACCAAAGACATGATTTCTAGTACCTACCTATGATTTCAGGATTTGTTTAAGGTAACACCATTTTGCAGCATTTCATTTTTCCTTTGCACACTGATGGAACTTCAGTTTTCACTGAAGTTACTGTTTCAATTAACCAGAAAAATATCCCCTTTATGAGAAACTAAGCAATCACAAAGTCTACTAGCCAAAATTGTATTGTGATAGCATTTTTTTGTTTGCCTTTTTTAAAAAAAGGGAGCACTGATTTAATCAGTAATGAGCTAAAACCAATAAAATTTCAGTTTACACAAGTTCCAAGGATGACTGGACAGCCTCAAGAAGAAAACATTAAGAGCAATTACTTGCAGAAATACTACTACTTGCTCAAGAAGTTGTTGACCTAACATTTTTTTGAAGCTTGAAGAGTAGCCTAGATAAGTGTCACCACACATTTCTGGTTTTACTTATGCTTCTTTCCACATGTGGCTGAAGTTAGAGAAGGTACATTTAGACAGACAGCCTTCTGGTCAAACTGAGCATAACTGCTCTCTTCTTAAGGGGGCAGATACTAAAATGGTATCAACATTAAACCCACTAGAATCAACAGATAATAAGTTTGTATGGAGAAGTACCATTTTATCATGTAAGTTGATCTATTCATACAGTTATTTTAGTCACAATGGTCCATTCATCCGATCAGCGCTACATTCTAAAATGCCTTGATTCTATGGCGAAGAATTGAAGGCAAATGATATCACTTGCTCTCTGGGGAAAAAAAAAAAACTTGTGTATCTGTTTTGTTGGAATGACTATAGCTATTTGAGCCATGATTCCATGGTTGCTTTAATTCCAGGCTGCTGCCAGAAACAGCATCGCACCTTGTTCCGACTTTCCCTAAGCAACTAACTCCTTATTGCCTTTGCACAGCTTCACAATACTACACCAGCAATCAATTTAATTTAAGAATAATTCAAATCAGAGAAGAGTCAGTCTGAATGGAAATGCTGTCTTTCTATTAGCTGGTACCTAGTACACATTCCTTTGTGTAAGGTGCATGTTCTGACCACCCAAAGAAAAAAAAAAAAATCATTCTCTTCAGGCACTAATTTCAGAAAGTGGCAAGCAAATAAGGCAGTTTTGAACACATTTATTTATACTTAACTATACTGGTTTGTGTCCCTGCAAATAAAAGTTTTAAAGCATTTGACTACAGTTCAGCACAATCATTAATGAACATTCCTAACTACTAACAACTAATGAAGACTTCTAACTACATTCAATTAAGTAACAGAAGTAACATAAAGCTTTGTTTCTGTCATGGTTATTTGCAGGCAGGCTTATCTCCAAAACCCAACAAAGAGCACTACTATCAAATGGAGCTTTTACAACACTTCTAAATTTAAACAAAGGAATACAACAGTTTCCTCCCTTTTCCCCCCACCCCCCCACTTCCTGACATGTGTTTTTTTCCTATTGTTTTCAAAAGCTACCAGTATCCTGCATTAGGCACACACAACCAATTGTATAAACTTACCCTGTGAAGAGTCACTGTGTGTTGTTCCCATATAGCCGTTTCTTCCATTGTTGTGCTCTAATGAAAAAAAACCCAAATATTAGATTTCACTGTCAATAGCCATACTAAACAACTGTATAATACCACAAATAGAAACTTACATTCTACAGTAACATTAATATTTATATTGAATAGCTACAGAGAAGCAACACTGGCTGACTTGTTACACATTTCCTGTCTTTATGTCACATCTGAACTTCCTGTGCTCCTATGGAAGGGGGCAGAGGGAAGAACAGACAAAGCAGATTTCTTGTACATTTCAGAACTTGAAGTTAAATAAGTTTGAAAGAAAGGACTAGAAGAAACATTTGTGATGTAGGCTCTCTTGGTTGCTCATTAAGCATACAGTAAAGGAGGCTGGGTCAAGGCCCACTTTCAGTTTTCCACTGTGATCATCTGTACTTATATTCTAACTTACATACCTCATACTATTGGGAAAAGTGTCCTTTTGCTTGTTCTAGCTGTATGCAGATTGCCACTAATTCATGAACACCCAGCTATAGATCACAGTATCTGTGCTACTGTCTTATGCATCCAGGTCCCATTTAACAGACACCACAGTCTCATGTAGGCTAATGTCTCTGGTGAACAGTAGCACTGCAGAAATAATCAACGGCCTCTCGAAGGGAACTAGATTAAACAGTAACATTATGACAATATTTACATACCTATGTCTCTGCTTAAAAGAGCAGACACTTGTACTACCTAACCTGCCACGAACAAGCAAACATTTGGAAACGACATGGTGGCATGAGGGGAAAAAACTAGGAGAGCCGAAGGCTTGGAAACACAGAGAAAAGCAGCAGGAAATACACAGTGAACAACATGAAGTCTCCTGCTATCCTACTGCTACTTTTTCCTACATTTCCGGAGGGACTGTCCAGACTTTTGCCACATACCCTCACTTCCCATAAGCAAGCAGTCCACTGAATGAAGAACATAATTGGAACACCACCTCTCCAACATGGGAATGATGTTTTGCTGAAAATCTACCTTACTCTTACTTTGTTTCAGTTGCAGTAACTCAGCTACTGCAACAAAAAGTAGTCCTGAATTTTAATCCAGTCCTATGTTAGAGTAGAAAACAGCAGCAGCATTTACTCACACAATCAATACCTCTGAAAACTTTATCCAATTTTGTAACAGCAGAATTAGCAAGTAGGTTTAAAAGGCAAGTTCTCCTCATGACCCCAAAAAAGCTGTGAAATTTTTTTTTCCTCCACTTTTGTGCTCTAATTTCAATGGTTCAGATGCGCTACGTAACTATTAATTTCTTTTGAGGTTCACTTCCGAAAGTGTTGGTGCAACTTAATTGGGATATATTTCATTCAAACAGCTTTCCCCTACCTCCATTCATTACCAAATGTTACTTCTTTGCATTACAAATTAATTCAGCTCTATCCCAGAATCAAATTATTGCTCTCCAGCTTTTTAAAAGGGGACCAAATATATATATATAAATATATAAATAAAACCAGTAATAGTTCACACACACAAAGCCATCTTTGAAACGAGAGAACATTTTGCTTGCTAAACAGTTACCGAATACTGATTTTCTTCCCCATTTCTGATGCTCTCATTCTGTCTTACTTTTGGCAACAGCTTCTCAGGCTTAACATCTTGTCAACAAGTGAAGTTTTATCTCTGCAAGTAAACTTCCAAAAGAAAGAGCTTGAACTAAATCCTGTTCAAAAAACCAGGTGAAACAGGAATCCAATAAAGTCATAATTCACACTTTAATTGAAATAGGCTGCCTTGTTTCTATCTGCAATTACCAACAAAGAAGTTAACCTGACAAGCCCATTTATTGCATTTATCCTGGCAACAACACGCAGGTACCACGCTCCTTCGGCAGTCAGAGGCACTTTTGCACAGCACAGTTTGAGCTACTTGGCTATGAGGTACCAGATTTCAATAGCTCCAAGTACCTCTACCTTACTGCTGGAGTTTGGTACACAGGGCACTGTGCAAACACACCAACTAGTTCTGGATACAGCAGAGACTGATAAAACCCAGTTCAACCAGCTAAACACTGCTGCCACTGGGTCTGGGGGAACTGGCAATCCCAGTGTCAGAGCAGGGTAAGATAACAAAAACAGCTAAGCAATGACTAAGGAAAAAAAAAAAAGGACACCATGTCCAGTAGCCTTTCTAAAACTGGACATGGTGCCCACTGCTTGATCTACTGAACAAGGCTGTGATTTTTAATGCCTTTTCCCCTTCGGTAAGAGCTCGGTCCTTCCACTGTCTTTGCTTGTTTTGCTTCATTTTCTTGCTCACGCTATCTCTTCTACTCATCTCTTGCTAGCACCACCTCTAGATTTTACTAATACATTTATTTCAAATTCACAAGCCTTGGAAACATCAAATATCCATTAGTTAGATAGCAAACCAAGTGCTATGTTATTTTCATTCTTTCTGCATGCCCAAGCAGTCCAATCAAGAACAGTGAAACCAGTCCACAGGCAGCCTGAGGTGAGTTGTTGGCTTTGACACTAAGCTTCTCATCTGTAAAGAATGGTGTTTGCTCACAGAAGACTGCGAACTCTGATGAAGACCTGTGAAGGTACTCACCCTATTAAGCACTGACAAGTGAGGCAGAAGAACTAGCTCGTGCTACCATCAACTGAGGTCCCTGTTGTGATGCTGCTCTTAGACCATAAAGTCCTCTATTTTTCATGCAACATTTGCATTTCAGGAATCTTGTAAAGACTTAATTTCCTAGTCTCTAGAAATGGCAAACACTGCTTGTAATTAAGGGGTGGGGGCAGACAGCAAAGGTCTGCAGTGATGGTGCCAGCCCTCTTCACTGTTGGTGCCAAGCTTCCTACCCCAAATAATGTTACCCACTGATGTCGGCAAAATCAACATGACTCAGCATGAAATGAGCACTACATACAGTCCAGCACCCCAGAAACTAGGAAAACGAGAACACTAAGATGCTACAGTCTATGGCTAGACTGACTTTAGAAGATCATTAAGTATCTTTGAAATGCAAGCTGACAACTGATAGTATTTCAACTTTGCAGATATTATGTCTGTATTACCTATGGTTCTCTACGTGCATTAACAATTAAAAAGAATACAAAAAGAATGATGGTATCATGACTGCATTGTTGGAAAAAAAGATTTTATGCTTACGTGTTATTAAAATTAAAGAGTTTCCTTAAGCTCATCTCACACATTCCCAGCCCTGTGTGGGGCAAGCGAATGTGTTTGTTGGGCTTACTGTTTTCTGGTCTGGTTTTTTGGGGGGTTTTTTTGTCATTATTAAATGACAAACCCATACATGAAGGAGCAATTCATCAATATGGAAGTAATGCAACTTACTCGCTCAGAATCTTGGAAGTATAAAATCTTATTCCACTTTTTATCTGTGAAATTGTCCTGAGATAGAAACATATCAAAATTAACATCTTTTCAGAAAGCTCCTTTTGTGGGCTACAAGGGTCCTTCAAAAAACAAGGTTTTTTTTGTTCCCCTTCTAAACATATTTCTTTCCTGCTTCTCAAAGGCAAGGAAGTACTTTTAATATCTTTAAAGCCCTGTTTTGCCAATCAGCATTGACAGCTGTCCTGCAGACAATATAATGAAGCAACTACTTCTGCTACCTCAGGGGTCATATTGTTTCTCTTCTCCAAAAAAGCTGTCCGTGACAGATCCAAGTCCCTGTGCTAACCCTTTCAACCACAGCAAGCAATTATAAGAAACCAAATGACCAGATCAGAAACCCAAATATATAAAGAACACTATCTTGGCTCCAGGATTGAAGTCTCATGTTGTAGCTTGTGTACACCTTACTGACATTAAAATGCTGACATCTAAAAGCATTCCTAATTGTCCCAATAACATAAAACAACACAAAAATAGTTTTTTTTATTCAAGACCTGAAAAAGAGAGAAAAGAAAGAAGGTAAGGGGCAGTAACAAAAGAAGGAATTTTGTATTTTGAGTCAGTCTCCTCAGAAGGACACACCATAAGACAGCCATAAGCTTTATATATTTTGATGTATTTCTATTCAGCTTCTAAAATAAATTCTCTGTTATTCTTGGGGAAGTTCACTCCAGCAGTAGGATATTGTTGAACTTAAAGTTTTAAAGCTTAAATGCAGAATCAATAAATTTTGATTGCACTTGTGGGAACAAGGATTAAATGTGCTTATTGAAGTAATTATTATGTGCAACTAATTATAACAGTTTCTGCAGGTTTGTTGGGTATCTAGCAGGTGACAGCTATAATTCACTTAAAAAAATGTCAATAGCCAAAATAAACAGCTTCCTGAGGAAGTTCAGAAAACTGAATCTTCCTCAGACAGCCCAGAGCAGAGAATAAAGAGGTCGTTTTCCTACACACGGCATTTTTCAGTTGAAGCAGCGTATTGCCAACACTGACCAAGATGAATTCCTACATACACCCACCTTTGTCCTTGCCCAGTTAAACTACAGCCACCTGACATTCCAACAGATTCCCTCCAACTGTCTTATCACAAAAGCCTTCAGGTGTCAAAAAAGTATTTTTTTTGAACAGTTGTACCCTGCAATTAGAACAATGCAGACAATCCTATTTTCAAACTGGTTTTACCATTGGAAATAAAAGCTTTATATAGTCTTTATACAACATACGCAATGCACCACATCTACCCTACAGAATACCTTAGAGATGTTTGAGCTACTTCAAATACTAGAAATGGCCTATTAGAGCAAGTGTACACAAAGAGGAGGGTACTGTCAGGCAGGATAAACGCAGCAAACTGCACACGGCTAAAGCTGGCTGTCTGAACGCAGAACTCTGGTATCTCTGTATCAGACTTTGTCAGCAGCCTGTATCATTGATTTTTAATCAATCATCTCTCTTTGCAAGGAGGAAAGACTGTTTCCCTGAATGTAGACATCTGAGCAGCTTAGGGACTGCTGCAAAGAAACAACACGCACCTGACGCTCTTCGGTTATCTCTTTTACACAGTAATGCTAGGTGAAGGAGAAAACACCCACTAAAGCACTCTCTTGGGAGAGCTGTATTAAAATAAATAAATAATTCTCATTCATCACTGAAGCTGAGAATCCAGCCTTTAATCTCACCTCCTGAGTGGATGTGACATCAACCATCTGTTTTGGAAACAGAAATATTAACCTTAGTCTCTCAAGCATGTGCACTAAAACCTGGAAGTGAAGCAGTGTTCACTGCTTTCCCTCCCCAATCCATACATGGCATAGGTCCCAAGCTCTAGTCCAGAGTTCCGCTCCTCTCAAACACTTGTCTATATTCAACAGACCACTTCATGGAAAACCTGTATTAAAACAGATACTATTATTAAAGATGGTCTTCAAATGACCATGTCCAAGTTTAATTAAAATGGCATACAGAATTCCCAACACTGTATGTTAATAAAATGAACTTAATTTTACTTTGATCAGTCTACAAGTACGAAGTCTCTACTACAATAACACACACCTACTGCCTAGACAACAGAAGTCATATCTACATCAGGAATAGCAACCTTAAGAAGAAAAAGTATGACTAAACTTATTTTCTTTGCTCCTTAATAATAGCTAGGCTGTTCCACCATTCTGCTCAAGTCTCCCTGTGCTTCCACAGCCACATGCTGCTCCATGACATACTGCCTCACTAAACACAATTTCTACTGCTTCCCGCTCTAAAATTCCTAAGATTACTTGCTGTATTTTGAACATGTAGATACTGCAATACATCTAAATATGCCTCATCTGCTGTTTTTTCTGATGAATTTTTGTGCAAGACACTTTTGCTCCAACTTCTGAGCACTACTGTCTCCAAACTGAAACCAAAATAAAATAAATTATTCAGTATTTAACTAAACCCATGTAATACCCAGCTTCTTTTTTAGCATGACTCACTTTTCCAGAATGGCGTCTCAAGTCCGAGCCTCACATATCGCAGATAGTTCTCTGATCTCCCAGGGTTATGAAACCTTTTTGTTGCTGCTGCTGCTCAATACAAAAACTGTTCTTGATTAGGGAAGGAGGGTCTGCTTGTATGAAAAAATTTGGAGGGGTTACCGCCTTTTAGTGAAATAATTAAATAGTGGACTGTAGATCCAGTTAAATCTGAGTATTTATAGAAATGCTTATGCTACAGGCCCGGTGAATATCATTATCCCCAAACAGCAGAAGACTGACACACTCAGGAGTAAGAAGGCAAAACAAACCAGAATGGAAGACTCAAACGCAGATACATCTCAAATGATCTTAGGTCAAGTTACTTGAGAGGAAGAGTACCACTCAAACACCCTTGGCAACAGTATCAGCCAGCAGCTAAGCAAAGCTTACTAGCTTCATGCTTTCTATGGCATGGGAAAATTGTGCTTGAGAATTTGGGATCCTTGTCTGTTTTGCTTCTTTCCATCTCGCTTTCCAGCTGGCAGTGAAATCATGCAGGATCACAAATTCCAAAGCACTAGCAAGCAGCATTTCAGACCACTACTCCAAGCCAGTACGCTAGCCAACCGGAATCAGAATCACAACAGAACAGAAAGGCTAAAAAAATAAGCCAAGTGGTAGGCCATGTTTTCCTCCCCCTGCAAATGGTGCTGCCAAAGGTAAGCACAGATAGCTTGCACTTTGCTTGTGGTTTTAAGTAATTTCTCTACCATACGGACCTAGGTCACTACTGTTAAGACAGAGATTCCAAAATTAGTTTTTAATATGTAACTGAAAATATTTATCTTTTTTAATTAGATATCAACTTCTGCTCAGATTTGAATTTTTTCAAATAATTTCAAAACCAAGATCTTCAGGAGTCAGCAGTATTTTAATTCTTTAAATCTCAGGATGCAACTTGAAAAGCATTTCTTTTAGCACAAGTAACTGCTTAAGCAGCACACACTGCCCTCCTAGTACCTGCCATCCTCAAAATACCCCTCGCCTTCATACTGCACTCATGCACATGTTAATGCTTATGGATGTGGTCATTTCTACCTGCATCACTTCCCCAGCAGTTCACCTCAACCCAGACAGCAGCTGCCAGTGATATGGTTTATAGGCCAGCCCTGTTAACATAGAAGGTCAAACTACAACCTCACACCAAAGTCAGATAAGCTATAGTGAAGTATACCAGTGAAGCTTATTAGGTGTACACAGCTGTGACCACAGTCTCACAGCAACTGACAACTTAGAATGGTAAATTCTAATGAGGTATTAGCTGCTTGGTTAGTCGTTTTAAAGCCATGGGGGTGGTCAAACGGTGCTGCAGCCTGCCCAGGAAGGCTGTGGAATTTCCATCTTTGGAGGTGTTCAAGACTCAGCTGGAAAAGATCCTGAGCAAACTGCTGTAGTAGACCCTTCTTTGAGCATAGTACTGGACGAGGTGATCTCCAAAGCTCTCTTCTGACTTCACTGTTCTGCAATTATTCTACAAACTAGATTTAGTGAGAAATGCTTTGAGCAGAAGGTTGGACTAGCTGATCTCTAGAGTCCCTTCCAACTTCAATTACGCTGTGATTTTAAGTCACATTTCCAGCACATTTCTGAAATCAAATCCAATCATCCAACTGCAGACACGGCCTCCATCTCTGCTATTGCATGCAGCTCAGTGTTACTGTTTTATCGCTCAGTTAAGAACATTAGTTGGAGTTCTTCCAGTTGGTTGGGGTTTTTTTCCCCCGCTTGGAGGAGGAGATTACAGTATCAGTATCACAGAAAAGAGAAGTCACACTGCATTAGATTTATGTAAGGAACCTAAGTCACACTTACGTACCAGACTATTGCTTTTTAATTAAACAATTCAAAGCCAAAAATGCACACACATATACAAGGTATAGCTACCAAAAGATTACCAGCTTGTATTGAGGTATCAGAGCAGCACTCAAAGCATTTAAGCACCTCACGTTAAGCCAGAATGCCTCTTAAGTTGTTTCTTATCCAGAAAAATCCCAAGTTCCCATGTACAGCACCGCATCAGCTTTACATGCTGTGCTCTGAAGAGCTGTTGAACAAGATGCTCAGGATAGGCAATAGTATCCCACTGAAACAGAGCTTTCCCAAGATACTACTCAAAGCTTCTAATATATCAGTCAGACAAAATACACATTTAAGAGCCCTATACTACAGCTCAAGTTAGAGGTAGAATTCTGGCCTTGCCATCTTCCAGCTTGACAATTGAGCAGAACACATAGGTTAATCTCTCTTTTGAGTTCTGTTTGGTTTTCTTCTTTAAAGTCCCCACAACCACAGTCAAAACAATACAATTTATGCTTAATTTACCAAACTCTTTGAAATAAGTATTTGAAATGCAGGTGCTCCAAACACACTGCCTTTTGCCTGGTAGGAGCTGACAGCTACTTTTGTAGTTGCAGAATTCCACAGAAGTTTTTTTCCTCTCTGAGTCCAATTATGAAGAAATACACCACATGAAGTAAAGTCTGGGGTTTTTTTTTTTTTTTGGTTTGTTTTGTTTTTTTGTTTGTTTGGTTTTGTCTGTGTTTTTGGTGGTGGTTGGTTTTATTTGGGGGGGGGGGGGGGGGGGTGTTCTTCATTTTATAGCTACAAAATTTCTGCCTCTGAATCTCAATCAATCATTCTTAGTAATAAATTTCAGGTTAAGTATCCTTCCCTACCCTGAAAACCTACACACACATATGGCATTTCTCCCCACCCCCAACCTGAGCAACCATCAGTTAAAAAGATTCAATTTTAGCAGTGACATGGCTGCTAGTGTTCTGCAGATGCTCATTACAGCTCTACGCTCACATTAACTTTATACATTCAGTGGAAGGAAGTTAGAAAACAAGGATACAGAAACACATTGAGTTTAAAGAGGAGAAGGGAATGTGTTAAATATTAGAGCTCTTGGTTTAGAAAGTTGTTAGTGACTTTGGAGTAAGGAGTCAATAGTAACAATTAATTCACTTAAGAAGCACCTAACAGGGAACAAGAGTTTTTTTGTTTGGTTGGTTTATGCTTTTTTTTTTTTTTCTTCCTTCTTAAAGTGCAGTGCTTGTAAGTTGGGGGGAATTAAAGAAGTACAGCCATGGGAGAGGAAGAATGAGAATGAAAGCAGCATTGCAATCCCCTGATCAGAGGAAGGCCTAAGATTCAGATGGGAGGACAAGGTAACCAACACTACAGTAGTGATTAATGTTAAAGTGTCTCAAAGGCTTATTCAGCTATCAGTAAGGAAAACATTCCTGAACTTTCTTATCAGGCAAGCATGGGAAGTGGAAAACGCATCATTTTTCCTCATCAAAAAAAGACTATCCCTACCCTATTAACAATGCCTAATTTTGTATTACACTTCACCATGAAATTGAGTACTTGTTTACCTAGTTTTCCAAAGCACATACCTTGAAGGAGGGGAAGAGGCCTCTGTTTAAGCAAGCACAATCTAGTACACTTTGACACTTCAAAACAATTGTCTCTCCATCTTCCTATCTCTATACACAACATGAGCATGCTCGAGGATTTTCTTGGGGGGGGGGGGGGGAGAACAACCAAAAACCAAAAAACGCTTCCTTTCTAAAGATAAAACATCAACTAAGTGATAAAGGAAAAAAAAAAATCAGCATGCTATAGTTGTCCTTATATCCAATTAACAAAACTGAATAATATACCGCACACAGAACTCAGTACCAGGTAACATTAAGAAGTTGAAGATGTAGAATTAAAATTTTTTTTAAAACCACAACAAAACCAAAGCATATTAATAAATATTAGTCAATACTACCACTCTTTCAATTCTGAACAATACAGTGCAGGACAAGAGATGAGATGAGTGTTCTTTCCTTTTTCATACCAAGCTATTACACAGCTTTCAGTAGCCTGCAGACTCCCCACACTCCAAGAAGCATACTCCTACAGCTCAATTAACCACTTCATTTTCATGTTTAATGTCTAAGCAATATAAATGGATTAAAATTATCCACTACTACTAAGAAAAATTGAAGTGACTGCAAAAGTTCAGTTTCAAGAGTGGTAGAAAGGGACAAACGAGGTCAAAGAAAAAAAAGGTTTATTCCAGTAACTGAACCAACTGAGCAGGTGCCAACAGCACTGCAGAAGCAAGGCTTAACACCCAGAGGATTTAGAGCAAACCTTCCTGTAGAATCGTTAAAACAGCACCTTCAGGTTGCTGCTTCACAATACAAAAGGTTAAGGAGCAGCAAAAGCCTAACCTTAAGGCTACTTTCATCCTCGGGGCAGAATACCTCCTTTACTTGCAAAGCTGGTGGGAGCTGAATCAAGGAATCAGTCTGGCTTTGGTGATTGCTTTCTTGAGGTGGAAAAGGAGCAGACAAGAGCCGCTAACAAAAAATACGAATCTCTTCCGGCAGGTTATTAATTGACTATGAATGTAGAAACGACACCCATATAAACAACACACATGCAGTAACTTTCACAACCCTAGCTGCTTTAGTGGGTAACAAACAATTGTTATTCACATTCAGTTAAGAGTTTTGTTGGGCTTTTTTTAAAAAGCAAATAACTTAATCCTGGCTATGCCATTAGATATTAGAAAGCTATGGAAGCTTCTTTTCAGAAGGCAAAAGGAGATTCATTATTGTCCAAACACATTTTATGGAAAACACATGCATATCTTTGTACATTCCAATTTATTATCCTTTTCCTAAGTGATCTGCTTCCTTCTCCTCCGAACCCACAGCCACTAACAAGCACAAGAGACAGAAATAGCAGCACCATAAGAATGAGCAAGACACTTCCACAGTTTAATTTCCCTTCCCTTAAAAAGACATAACAGCCAACAGGGATGCCCCTACCACCCAAAACAAGCCCAAACCATCTTTTTACTCCCATAACAACTCATCTTCTTAAAAAGCAGCAATGAAATCAACTCTGTTGGGAAGCCAAGACTGAACAAGAGGCGATAAAAGCAGGCCTGAGATCCCACCCAACACTAATAGCTGCCCTGATCGCTATCCTCCTCTTTATTAGCTGCAGCAATCCCATCACTGCCCTTCGCTTAACAGTGCTTCACAACCTTTTCCCATTTACAGACCTCTTATGGGAAGTTGGATGCAATTCATCACATATTGAACTTAAGCTAAGAAAAACAAGCCTTTTTTAAAACAGTGTGTTCTGGGTTTTATGGCTTTCAGTTTTCTCTTTCATAGACTGTATCCCTAACCCCACTCCAAGTAACTATGAATTCCCATGAACCCCAAGCTGAAGAATTTCCCTAGCATTTCTCACCAAGTCAGGAGACAATGCCCAGTCCCCTTTCCTTCTGTAAGCCAGTGTAGGAGAGACATTGGCTACAGTCTGTAGAAAAAAAAATGACAGAGTAATTACTGGACAAGAGGCTTTTCACAGGCTTCAAATTAAACTCTGTAGGTATTCAGATTTACATAACTATAGGATTTTTTTTTTCCTGTTTCCACATCAAAGCGAGGGAATTAACTAGCATGCTCAAGAGAATTAACTGCTGACAGATCAGAACTTCCTAGCAGCATGTTGCTTTTATGTATACAAAGCAAAACAGCACAGCAGACTTCAAACCCAATAAAATGCCCTCTTCTTATGAAGAGCCATTTGGTAGACTTTCAATTATTCTGACCATAAGAGGTGAACTAACACTGAATTTTACATAAAACTTAGTATGCAAATTTAGAAAGCTTTGTAAGGATTACCAAAAATTACAGTCTTTCAGATCAAATCACATCAAGACCTTTCTTCCGCAGTTTAAACTTCACATTCTACTTCCCTAATTGTGTATTTAAAGTGATTTAAAAAAAGCTGAAGTATAAGCAAAAGCACAGTTCCAAAGGCAAAAAGGCACACCCAGGAAGCCAAAGGTTAACCTTAAAAAATGGTCACAAAGCTACTTTTGCATCTACATCAACAATTAAAAGTGTTACGTAGAACAAACTGCCTATAACACTAAACTTGTCTTCCCACATTTTCAAGTATATCGACACAGAACTCTATTCTTGCCCAAAACTGCATCATGTCCACTCACCACCGCTCTAGAATGCAGTAGGCAAAAAAGACCTATGTCAGCAGAACACATCAAGGGTATTTGAAAATATGCAGTGAGCTTCTTCTACCAGAGCTGCATCTCCTAACTACATGGGATCATACTGAAAAATGGAGAGTTTGCAAACCCAAAGCCCTTAAAAAAGGGGCAGAAGTCACCCTTTTTCAAAGTTGTTCCCATTGTACTTCAAGTTAAAAACTGCCAGAATCAAAACTATAACTTGACATTCCAGTTTGCAAAGTGAAAATTCACTCAAGTTTACACAACCTTTACCTCACCGCTTTTTTACTCACTCCCTGAGGTACAGAACGTAACTCCACTGAACTTCTACATTCTGAATGCAATATAGTCTAACAAAGTAACAAAAGGTTACAGATAGGGGAAATTACCAGGGCAGAAACTTAAGTCTTTGCCAATCTGTTGCCTTGTCTCTTAGTTTCACATTCTGAAGTGAGTTAAGGGTTTAACTGACATAAGAGAACAAATTCACTTAAAGAGTGACAAAGTTTAAAAGGAACCAAGAAAGAGAGATAACAGAAAATCCCATTTAGCTGCCATCTTTCACTTCACTATCAGCTCCTATCTGTTCCACCAAAGGAAAAAAACAAACCCAAACAAAAACACAAAACCACACAAAACCAAAACAAACAACCCACCCACAATCAACAGCAGAAGAGCTTCCACACTCTTGCCCTACTGGAGCCAGATCCTTGACTCAAAGGGGAAAGTACACATCAAAATAGAATGTCTTTTAATTCCACAGTTAAACTTAAATTCTTTCAAGAGCAGAACTTCACTCCATTTTGGTTTTTTATTTGTATCACACTCTTACTCTTGGACACGAGTAGCCCAAACACCAGGTACGTTATCTGCAAGTCAAGGACACAGAAGTTAATTTTTGTGACAACATATTGTCTCTTCTGCAGGCCTTCAATAAAACAGCAACATAGTTTTAGGATTGCTGCATGACCTGACTTTTTTTTTTTTAAAAGACCTTTGCTGTTAACAGGCAATACAGAAAACATGTACTTAAAACCTCTTTTTCCATTCCATCTCTGCTTTACATCTTGCAACTATATAGCAAACTAAGGATGTATTTTAGCTGCCCAATCCTGACAAATACATTAAGTTTCCCTGAGCATGTTCCATCAGCTCCTACCAACCACCAATTTTCTTGACAGTGCGTTACCAACTTAGGAGTCAGTGCTCCCAAGCCATATTTACTCTCAAAATAATCAAAGACAACACATGCATTATCCTATCAATAGTTCAGATCACTCATGCACGTACTTAACTGCAGAGAGAGGGGTGTTGCAAAACTTCAATCAGGTGCAAAGTTTCTACAGGGTTTAATTCTTCCTCCAAACTGAGGTAAGACTGTTGCAAAGCATTAGGTACAGGATAGCTTAATACCATTACTTCAAATAATCGACAGTTCCACATACCTACATAGTGTGTATATACACACACCATTGCATCAGTATAAACACAAACATCAGTATTCTTTTGAAATACTTCCCAAAAGCAGTATTTTACAGACTTACTTAAATTTTCTTTGGTTTTAGGCTACAATACAACCACATTTTCAATATTATTTTTTTCCTACTGCTACTAGAGCTGGGTACACACTTTTTCCAAGATGAAATCTGAGCTTCTCATGTAAGCAAGTGATAAGCATCAAAACACGCAGACTTGTAGTATCTGAAGTTTGCACTTGGAAGTCAGCCTAAAAAAGTCCGATAGAACAGTACAGCTGGCTGAATTACAAAGCATTTATGCTTTTTAGTGGTCTTGCTTTGCATCTGTTCCATAAAAAAAAGAGTCTATTCCAGCACAAGTTAAAAGAATATTTAGCATAAGGCATTTGTATCAATCCAAGGCAAAAGCATGCAACATGAGCAAAAATAATACTTGGAATTATATCATTTTCAGTTACCTTCATGGACTTTTTTCAAAATTGAGAAGAAAAGAGTATGCACAGCCTACAAGCACTCATCAGAAAAACAAACAAGAAAACCACCAATAACCAACCGCACAACCAATTACTGAGGTATGAAAGAAAGCTAAAAAAAACAGGTAGCCACTTGACACCCATGAAGAAAGTCTGACAAGGAAAATCTAGACCTATCAGCATCGTAAGTAACACTGAAAGCTTTCTGTTGGCAGGTTGAACAGCAGGAGAATGCCTTGGCATTTTTAGGAGAGTCGTCATTGCAGTTAAGCTACTGGTGGTCTCCCTATCTGTACAAGCCCGAAAGAGGTACCTTCATTTTCAGCCTATGAAGCTATCACCTTAAGTACCTAATACAACCACATCACTGAAATAATTTTCTGCAGCAGTCAGTTTGATATCTTTTATAAACACACAAACAAAAAGAATTGTTCACTTCTGCGGTTCTGATTTTGTACAGATAAGACACATTAAGTGAAGAATCCCAAACTAATCACTAAAGACATGTCCATAAAGTAATAGTGGATGTCATTGTTTCAACTCAACTCTGAAATAAGAATCAGCTATGCCATAAGTAACACAAGTAGAGATGCTACATGCTTTGGAGAGGCTGCTCTTCCTCCCTAGGTAATCATCATTCCATAGAGAATAATCCTTGATTGCCAGCCAAGCTATGGTGAAGATGATGACAAGCACATAGAGTATTCCAGAAGAGGAACTCTGAAAACAAAGACTAAAAATAAAAGTCTATACATAACTACTCAGACACGATGCCAGTCAAACCCACCTCTTAACAAGTATTTCCCATCTGTATTTAATGGGCAGATGTCTTTTTATTTTACTCAGCACATTTCTCAAAAATGAAAAAGCATGAATGACATTCTAGCTGTTTACCCAACCAGCTGGAGAAGAAACTGGATAAGCTCTTGGTTAACAGCTGAAATGCCTGTATAATTTTGGCCAATGAGCTGTTTATCCTGGGTTACAGCTACAGTTCATTCAAAAAGTTATCAAGTTACAGGTCAACAACAACCAGATGCTGGGAGTGGCAGGGGAAAGAAGGAAGCAACTGAATCACCTACAAAATCAGCTAGTTTTTTTGTTGTTTTTTTTTTTTTTTTAAGGAACATTTTCCTAAATGAGTAAGAAACCTCAAGAATTTAGCTTCAGTACACCAGACAAACCATTTGATGAGTCAGTTACATGGAAAATAGTGTCAGAAAGCCATGGTTTGCAGAGAAAGCATTTAATCCACAGTATTTTTCTGAAAAAATACTAAAGACCAAATAGGTGGGGATTGAACACAAGAGTGAAAAAGTTGGTCGAAAGATGAGGAATTACACAGTACTTCCTGAATGACAATTGTAATACACTCTTTTTTCGGAGAAAAAACAGGACTGAAAAAGCAAAGAAAGCTCGCAGCAGAGTGCTTTCAAAGCCAGACTGATTTAATATTCATACTTTCTGTCATGCAAGTTCCAGTAATTTATATGTGAAAAATTCTGTGCAGTGACAATAGTATCTAAATTTGTACTTCTTATACCAATGTATTGATTTAGCTGCATCTCTTCCACTCATTTTTGTAGGCTGACCTTCAGAAGGAATTCCTTTTGAAATTCGATCCTCTAAAAGATACTGTAATACAACCAACAGGTGCAGTAATGCATCGTTTGCCTCACCATGTCATTTAAATCAATCCAGATTAACAAGTGTTGAACCAAGCCAGAGAAAATATTTTTCTTCTATGGAAGTTAAGCTGCAACATGAAAATTTGAATATATATGAACAAACTTTTTTACCCTACTAATCACTACAAAAAATACAGCCTTTTTTCACCCTGAAGAGGAAAATACTCACCATGGAATTACACCATTCTGTTAGTTTCCTGATGTAAATTCATTACTTGTTCTATTCATTGCATTGATATAGCTGGAAAAATAGACTACGTTTTTTATTTTAGTGCACTGCCACTACATACTGTTCAGCCAAACAGTGATAGCCATTTTAAATACACCAGCTGCTTATCCCTGAATATGCACTACTGCTTCAAGAACTTTTAGGCGCAGGTTGTGCAGTTACCAAAAATGCAGTCAACACAGCCAAAGGTTAAATTGGGAATTGATAAACTTTGCCATGTTTCTTATTATACAGGCTTAATAGGATTAGACATCCACTTTCTGCAAACATCCAGTGCATTATTTTCAGTGAGGATATGGATGCTCTGTAAGTGTCTTTGGAAAGCAAAAACCAGTTTATCCTTGTAACATTTTATTCAAGCCACTGGAATTAAAGTTTTTAAACTTCTGGACTTTTTTTCCTCTTGCTATGATCCTTTCAAGTTCAGTGTTGCCCGATCTAACAACTGTTAATAAAATTAAATAAAAGTAGACATTAAGCAAAAAAAAACCAAACCCTCAGTTTAACTTTTATCCATGTTCTCATCCTGCTTCTAATACCAGGTACTAGCATTATAGTTAGAACATACAATGCCCATTATGCATCACATACTCAAAACAAAATATTTACTTATTATCTTCTTCCCATTCTTGGTACCAGTTTCAGAAAACTTATTATTCAAACTGCTATACAATATATGCTACATTTCAGGAAACTCCTTTTCACTGTATTGGTCATCATCAATAAACGACCATTGTTTTTTAATCCCTCCCCACCCTGCTTTGCCCAGTCACACACGCTCTCCCCCGTAATCCACCCACTCTTTAAAGCCACCACACCACCTTTTCAAGGCTGCTTCTTTCTAGCAGTTCCCAGTGAACCACACAAACCACATCTCTCACACACACAACTATTTCTGAAGTTAAAATTAAACACGAATATGATTTAAATGGAGACAAGTCAACAACAGGGCTCAGATAAGAACTGTGGCATAGTCAGCAGGGAAGAAGTGTTGTTATAGAAAATGGGGCTAAAAGCATGGAATGAGAGCCAGCTTTGTTCACAGTCAGTAGCCTAAGTGCCTATCAGTCAGCAAAAGCATTTTTAAAACAGCTGCATCAAAGCTTTCTGCAAGTTAGTCAGCATGTGACAGGCCAGCACATTACAACAGTGCCACAGCAATCTCTGCATAATAGGAGTGCTCAGAGTGACCTGAAAGGTCAGTGTTTTCAAGCATTCCAGTAATCTGTAAATTGCCTTGGCTTATCGCTTGGAAGCAACATAATTACATTGCTTGAAGGGCTAGGACAGTAAAGACAGCTTTTAGGTATTATGTTTTGGTCAGCTACATACTAACCTTTAAGCTCTAAGTATATCCAAGAAATACAGACTAACATACAAATAAAAAAAAATAATGGAACATGAAAAACATAGAAAGATCTGCTTTTCTGATAGAGGGAAAACTACTAAGCTTTGTAACACTGTCTATAGTATTTGATAAAGTATAAATATATTTGAGGGGATTAATTTCTCTAGCAAGTATTCCAAAGTGTTTTATTTTCTATAAAACTGAAACGAAGTAAATGAAAAGGTCCTGTGTTCCAGAAGTTAAAACGTAGAGCAAGCAAAATCTATTTTTATCTTTCATGTCCCATTTGATTTGAAAAATGGTATTTTCTGTAAGAGAAAAGGGAAAATTAAAAAACTCTTCCTGTCATATAAACATCCAAGGCGTTTACTCATGGCAACATAAGGCTAGTCACTGAGTTTATTCCAAGATTGTTCTAGGAATAGCAAAATTGGATACCTCAGTTTCTCAACCTCACAAGATTAAGAACTTTGTAGTTAGCTGTCAGCAGCCTAATCAGGATTGTAGTAAGGTTTAAACTATTTCAACTATTTGATCCGTGTGCTTCTCTGCTGTGGCACAGCACAGCGCACTAATCTGAGCACAGGTATCTACCTGCAGCTCACCACACGCCTCACCCTCTCCTCTGCAGCCCTTGTGCTGCACAGGTGGCCACTCTGCTCACTTTACCACTACTTTATTTCTACTACTTCACTCTGGGTGACTTTCAAGCATTCTTCATTCACACAAAGGAAATAAACTGATGACAAAGAACACTGTAAAATTTGTCTCAATTTTAATTCAATCATACAGAAGTGAAAAAGCCCACATGACATTTCTCTGACTACTTGCTTTTGGTTAAAATATTTTTATTATCAGTAACTACTTGAGGCACATTTGGTTGTTTCGGTTTTGGGATGGGTTTTTTCTGGTTAAATGGATATAGTCAATGTAAACAGAAGCTCAGGCTAGCAAAAATATATCCTGCAGAAACACCCCATTCAAGTTTAAAAGGCGTCTCCTGCTTGTTTGCATTTTAAATTACCATGCTAGCACAATTTGAAGTACAGGAGATGAATTTCACATTGCTGTCAACCAAACTGAGTTTATAACCAAAAAGAGAGTCCTGCCATTATTAATAATCAAACCAATTTAAAAGGTATTCTCATAATCCTGGAAGGAATTAAAACCAAACAAAACAAACCAAAAACCAACCACCATCACCACACAACAACCCCCAAACAAAGAGGAACTCCCCTGGTCATTCTGAAGAAGCAACAGTCTCAGCAACTCTCTCAACCACTGGCTTCTTACTACTGTTTACACATCTTCACAAGATAAAGAGGTGTTTACTGATTGCAGACAAATGCAACAAGGAAACGTTTTAAATTACCACTGCTTTATTTCAAGTGAATCGCCTGACTTTATATACCCTTCAAAGGCAAAGGAATTCTTCAAAACTAAAAAACCAAGCATACATTTAATGTATATTTCAACTTCCAACCCCTAAATTCCTCTTAAGAGGAAGAACAGGCAACTGTGAAATCAGACAAAAATTTGAAAATTTAATTCGAAACAAGGCACATTTATTACATAATCCTGTGTTTCAGACGAAAAATTTAACTGGAAAAACACCCACCCAATAAAGAGCAGGAATTCCCAGGAACAAGCAGCACAGCAGCAGAGAAACTGTGTCTAGTGAATGACTGGAGAGATGTTTCTTGGAACACTGACTCCCCTCCCCAAGGGGAACTGCAGTCTGCATTGGCTAGACAGCTATTTCCTAACTTCTCTTCTTGGCATGAGGGGGAACCGACATTCACTTTCGATCCGATCTGCAGCTCTTCTCAGCATGCAACAGCCCCCAGGCCAACTCCTCCCTGGTATCAGCAGGGCAGAAACCCCAGGACACTCGAGGAAGCTGACAGATAAGAAGAAAAATCATACTCCTAACATTAAAGCTACTGCCAGTATTCACAGAGCATTAGGGGGGTGGGAGGGGCTGCACCTTTCGACTGCTGCGGTAGCGTTCCCTGGCAGCTGGAGGAGAGAGGCGTTCTGCGAGAGCCAGTATTCCTGAACTGCCCCCTTCCCGAAACAGGCTGTTCGCTGCATGAGGGCTTGCCTTAAACTACAACGTGACATAAAAGTTTTCCATTCCACAGGAATTGTTACCACCTTCTGAATCAATTCAAACTATCACTCTTGCACAACTGGAAACATTTAGGCCAGCATCTCCTCTCCCTGGAAAAAGCATATTCTCAGAAAGGTGAGCTCCTTGGGGTACCTCACCCGCAATTTGGGCCCTATCCACATGAACAATTAAGCCAGTAAAATCAAAGACTTTCAGATTATGCCTGATTTGTTGGCTATGTACCCAAAACTGACTGAAGTATAGACATGCACGTAAGAAGAGTAGCTTGCCAAATTATCCTCATACTCAAGACTCTGTCCTTTCCCAGTTATCTGGTAATATGTTCAGATAAATAAAACTGAATAGGAATGCCCAAATTAGCGTGTGTGTGTTGATTCCCATTATTTCCAAATGGAGAACAAGAAAGGATAATCAGTAGGTGTATTTTCAGCATGTTTTCTTTACAGCTTTCAATTCTCTCTCATCCAAAGTTTGCATTCTTACAGGATTTCAAACATTCCTAGCTTGCTACGCAAGGTGTTATTATTGAGCATTAGTGTACAAAATCTTAGCATAATTCAAACTGGCCTTTATTTGGCTTCAGTATTTAAAAGAGCTTCTATGATTTTCTTTTACTACTGGCTTAGGTTCTCTTACAGAAAGCAGAAATAAGCTACAAGAAACAATAGGCCTGCAACTTGAGCACAACACCTTATGGCACTTTCTGAGGTGATCTCTGCTACTATAATTGGGTTTTTTACACAGTAATCTTTAATACAGCTATGAAGTTAGTCTTGATGAGACAATTCAGTGAATAAGGCTTAGTCATACAACATAACATTTCACAACAATTATTTGGAGTCCAGACACCTTAGCTTTTGTGATGAGGTTTTTGTTTCTTTGGTTGGAAGGGCAGAGGCAAGAAAGTACAAGAATAGGTAGTTCACTCAGGATTATACACTGTCTGCTTCTCTTTAGCTCCCTCTTTCCTTTCATTCTCTTCTCCCTCAAATATCACCCAGTACTTGCCTCCACAACTGTCTTCTTTCTGTAGTTCCTTTCCTCCCATCATAGTTCTCACTCCTGGCTTAGCCAACAGAAGCTTGCACCATTTGAGAAACCAGATGCCAGCCTCTCATTAAGATGATTGATTTCAAACAACTGAAGGTAAAACACAGACCTAGCTATTCCAGCTTCCCTCTCAATTCCTAGAGACAACAGTGTCTTGCAGTAGAGCAGGTCTGCCATTTATTAATTTCTGAACCCTCCCTGATTGTAAAGGCTAATTTTGTATGATGCACTCTTGGCAACTCTCTGAAGGAGAACATGCTGATGCAGGCATTTTCAGTTTCAGAGATTTCTAAGAAACACTGCATGGCAAAGACAGTATTACACCAAGACACATCATATCAGAAGAAGTGGGAGGCTATGGGGAACAGATAATGACAACTTTGCAGTGATACAGTGCCATTAATTTCAGAAGTTAACAGTGCATAGGTCTATACTATATTTGCATATGATTTGCAGGTCTACTGGTAATGGCAACATAAAAAAAAACCCTTAAAATTCTGATAAAGCTAGTAGTATATAGTCAAGAAGCTTCCTAACTAGCCCCCAGACAATGACATCTCCTGGCCCACTTGCCACCTGACAGGTAAGTGATACTTACTGGTACTACTGGAGCTAAGAACTGTAAAATGTCAGCAGCTGCAACATTAATATAATTCAGAGTTGCACTCTGACAGGGTATTCAAACAATTTTATTAGTTGGGGGAGTTATTTGAAACTCAGATGTTTCCTGGGCAGCTCTAAAAGACATTTACCATCTAAGTACCAACAAGGAATAAACTACATGAGCATGACTAGAAAAATGGGCTAGCATAGTAGAGTGTGTCTACAGCACTGCATTTGATGCGGATGAAGTGGTTTTGGTTTAAGCCACTAACATGTTTTCTGTAAAGCTGTAGACCCTTCTAGTACTCGCTAGCTAAAGGCTCCCTGTTTTAAGAGCATTAATCCCATCTACATTATCCATAGGGGGTAAAACTCAAAACGCAAGTCCATTTAGTTCTCTCATACAAGATTACCCTCCAGGAATTTCCACTCCTACATAGCTGGGTTATTAACAGAGGGGTTTATCCTGTATGCGATGGCCAATCACTTTACACAACTTCATTTCAATTTTGAAAGAAACACAAGTTCTTTTGTCAGAAAAGCCATACCTTCAAGATCTTAATATCCACTGGAAATACTCCTTTAGGGAGCCCAGATTTACAAGAAAAGCCCATACCTTTTCCATCTAACTAACGGAAAACTACCTCACGTGGAGACGTTCATAGGCAAAGGAGTACTTTTTCCAAATAACACGTAGGAACTGTGCCGAGTAGAGACAGCAAAAATTTTTTAAATGAGCATCCTGTGCTGAGAGGGTTAACGCGATCTGGCTTTCTTCCAGATTTAGTTCTGGAGAAGCCAGCCATCTAAAGCCAACATGAATTACAGATTTATTATGAGTCTTGGAATTTGTTCAGATAAACAATACTTGGCATGCTTAACCCCAGGTACTATCCTGATCCCATATTAGTAACAACTGACTAATTATTCGATTCCACATTGTCAAGTAGCACCCTTTAAAGTTAATTCTCTCAGAGTTCTACAATTACAGTAATTCCAGTGGTTACTTTCTATTAGAAACACTGAACTTTTAAAAGCCGTAATTTAAATCCATTACTTTTTCAATGAAGCTGAACAACTGTGGAAATATTAACAACTGTGGAAATATTCCCCACTTTTCTTAACAATTTAAAATGGTTTAGATCATTTTATAGCAATGCATGCCAGATCAGTCCTTTTGGTAACTCATGTCACCACTGCTTGCAATTCAATTAACACAAAAACTGACATCACTGATCAAATTTCACAGTCTGTCCCGTTTCATTATGTTACTGCTTCTAGTCATAATTTAAGGCTATTTCCCTTTAATTAACTTTACTTAAAAAATTGAGCTACATCTCAGCAACAAGCTGCTTCTTCGTAATTCCTGTATTATCCAACTTCATAATGAACATAACCAAGTCATTAATGCTGTAGCAACAGCAACACCTCTGTAGGAACTGTGGTCTAAAGAAAGATAATCAACAAGGTTTGCAGGAAAGAGCAGCAGATGTTCTTTCAGCCACACCAACTCTTCTTAAAGAGCTACATCCAAAAGTTTGACTGTATGATCTGAAGTCTAGTACCAAGTCTAACAGACACCATCTTTATGCATCCGCCTTATTCTATGCCCCATCTAGATACATCATAAAAAACAGTCACCGACTTAAGAGCATGAATAGCTGAAACAGAGCCATTTTGTATTTACAAGAAAAAGTTAAAGCCAGATAAATAAATAGGAACTTTCTGTTAGAATGACTGCAGACCCACTGGGGCAGAAGGGAAGACACTGTTACTGGACCCCATTCAAACTGGGGAAGGAACAGCCTATACAATCCCACAGGATCACGAGTTGAAAGCTAATACCTGCCTGATTTAGGAAGGGTGGGGAGATTTTTGTAATGAAGTTCCTAGGAATGAACTCAAATGTAAAATGCAGTGATAAGGAAGACAGAAGACTGCTCTTCAGTGCAGTACTTACTGGGAAAAGTCTTGGAGCTACAAATCAAAGAAACTGCCTACATTTGCTCTATGCCTATTTTTAGCATATCAGTACTTTGCATATGTGGGGGTGGGGAGACCAAAGAAACCAAACCAAAAAAACTATCAGAGCAGACCAAGTTCTGTTATTGCTTCCTCTGCTGTGGAAAACCTTATGACGACTTATGACAGCCAAAGAGGGTCACAGTACTCTTGTCTGCTTCTCATAAGAACTTCTCCAACGCAACACTCCCTACTGCTATCATCTTACTGAATTTAGGCTGCCCTCCCCCACCACAAAAGGGCAGAACATCTGTTTATAATGGATTAGGAAACACGAATCCTATTAGAGATTACCAAATACCCTTGAGAAAATAAGTACTATTTTAACATAAAGGCAATATTTAAATTTTTAGCACCTAGAATAATATACTTACTTTTTCAAAGCATCTAAATAAATCCTGATATGTAAAGGCAGGAAGCGACTGTAAAGAGCTACTGAAGATCCTACACAGTCAGGAATAACAAACATGAACAAAGTGCCCAGTCCTGCACACACCGGGGCAGTTCACCAACCCTGCAGCAGCCCATCTACATAGCTCAAACAGCCCACAAGGCTTGTGGCTTAAGGAGTTATCTAAGGATATACCACAGCAGGAAAATCCCATGGATAACCAAGCAAACACCACTGTCCCTGGACAAGTCACCATACCTGCGGCCTCAGCAGCGTTTGTTACTCTGCAGGATCCAAGGGACCCACACCAGCCCTTACAGCATTCAGATGAATGGGTTCCTCTATTTTCTCAGGTGCTTCACTGAAGCACACCACAGCCCCTGAAACAAGGGCACCCCTACTACTTCTGCGTCGGGCACATATCTGAATAATGTGTACCCAAAATAGCATAATTGTAAGACAAGACAATGTTTTCCTTTCAGGACTTTTTGGACTCAGCACAAATACACTGCACAGAATTATGGAATTAATTTTAAGAATTCCCTACGGCTGTTTGCTTAGTCAGTACATTCAATGAAGAAGTCATTATCAATATAGTTGCCTCAGAAACACTGAGAATATTCTGATATTAATCTTTGTTGCATTTATACTACAATAGCCAGGAAAAATTTGGGACATAAAAATGACCAATGTCTTCCTTAACCAGAGGGTAGTTTGCTGTACAGATTACATAACTTCAGACATCCTATATAAACTTTGCTTCAAATACTACTTCTTAAATAGACACTTAGAATTTGACAGTGTTAATAAACCAAATACTGAGACTATTAATTCCAACAGACAAACATAGTTTTACTATCCCCACAATGTGACTGCAAACTGATTTCCCTCCTCCCCTCCTGACAGACACAAGACATCACCTCTCCTCCAGTCACAGAGGATAGGAGAGCAAAACAGAAGAGATGCTCCTATTTCACACCGCAAGCTTATTGGCATGGCCTGTAACAAGATGGGTGAAACGCTGGGTCCTCACTCAGAACACCAACGACTTCCACAGGAATTTTTTGAATGAGTGCTTGAACCCAAGCTAGACAATAATTTGCACAGTATTTCAAGTAATAAACCCAAAGTATTTAGCACAATTCACAGCTGGAATTGTTCACTAGTTAACAGCTCTGTTTTCAACTTATTATCTACCACTGAGGACTTACCAAGTATTTTCGTGAGTCCTCGTAACAGAAAATTTTGGACATGATTGTACATTGCCGTGTCAATGTGGACATACCGTCAAGGTTCATAACCACTCCACTTCAAGCAGCAGTTCAAAACACTGCATTTTGAGCTTTTTTTTTCTTTTTCTTCGACAGAAGCCAAATATCTACTCTCATAGTATATGAGTAGTAGTACAATGTGCACATTAAAATACTTATAACACGCAATAACCCATTTCTAGATGTTTTCCTTGAAGCAAGGATTAGCTAGCTGATCACTGATAAGCTCTTACTGATTTTCCACTCTATGAAGGTGGAACCAGCTCCAGGCATAGTCAGATTTGAAGCTCTGTTTACATTATTCTTGCTGCATGCTGAACCAGAAGCAAACTCCAGAATATACTTTGTAATGACCCACAGAGCGAGGAGCTCATGGCTCTTCGCACATTACAATAAAATTCACATTTGGAAAATGTACTAAAACTTTAATGTGGGAGCTGAAGTAGCCTACAGTTGAAACTGTAACAGTCAAAGAATTTAAGAAAATCCAAACACAAAATAAGATATATAAACAATTTCTTCTTTCAGAACAAAATATTTTAATATTTCCCAAGATCTGAAAGCAGCTTACTGGAATACTATCAAAATTAAGTGTGGTCGTTTTACAGGCTCTTTTTTTCCAGGTACAAGGTAGGTTCTGATGCTAAACCAAATCCATACTTGATGTTACTTCCCCATATGCATTTTCTACATATTTCTTTATACTTTGTTTTTATAGTTGCAGAATCTCACCAACAATCTCAGAATATATATAACATTATAGTGTTCATATAAACATAAACGGGAAAAACCAAAATACTCAGCTACCTCGTAAATTGCAGCACATTAAAGACCATTTTAAAAGATTGTAGATATATCCTCCACGAGAAACAAATACATTGGTATCTCCATGTATGATCCAGGGTAGAATGCTAATGCATGATTATAAAAACTATAGGTCATTCCCTCTAGCAGAGGAAACCAAAGAGTCCTTGTCATCAGCAAGTCTGGAACTGTTAACAGCATCAACTACTCAACTTCTGATTGAGTAGTAGATAATAGATATGTGCCCGGAGCTAGAAAGACAGTTATAACAACCAAAATCCAATTAATTACAGGAATGATCTGAAAGACTTGGAAATATTTTTTAATGTGTATTTAAAGCTAGATGGAAGTCTCAAGAACTCAGGTTAGGCATTCAAAAAGGCTCCAGGATTCAAGAAGTCCTGTCTCCGCATTTACTACTAAAAAAACATTTCTAATTTTTTTTTTAAACCAACATGGACTGTATTTCAACCCTCAGCTTAAAGGTGGAAAGCTTTACATCTCATTACTAATACCCTGACACAGCCATTCTCACAGCATCCATTAGCATTGTTCAAAGAGACATCAGAAAAGATTAGGCCCCTTACATTTTGCAATCACAGCCACCACTAGATTAGACTTCAAGCAACGCTGCATTTCTCTCACTGTTTCCTATTGTACACTACCAACAGCTACAGCAAGCATTTAAAATCTTAATAAAAACACATTCTTTTATAGCATAGCAGGCAAAAAAGTACATAACCAAAACTGAAAGGCAGTGGATAACAGGGCATAACACAGTCAGTCATACCAGCCAAGTTTCCCACATGTACAAATAAGAATTATTCAGCTAATAATTTATTTAAGTTCTCTTCTGATCAAGTGTGCCAAGATAAATATGGACACAGACACAGGCCTAGAAGGCTAAAATGTATGTTAAGTGACTATTAAGAGAAAACCATTTAGAGGTTTAATGCATCACACCCCCAAAATTGAGAAATGGGATAGCATGTCTGAAGGAAACAAGATCTGAAACTTGAACACAGAAGTCCTCCAATATTCTAGTATTTCTAAAATATTTATAATCCCTCCCTCCTATACTGTATGTATAAGATTCTACTCTCTAAAGACATCTCTGTGATCAAGACTGAAAAGGTAAGCAACAACTTTGATAACAGGCTACTGCAGACTGTAAGATTTACACAGAAAAAGTGACACGACTTAGAAATTTATTCCATTTTCACAAGAAAGAGAAATACTATTTCAAATACAGGCTTTCAGTAAACTCTACAATTATAACTGCAAAGAGTTAAACCCGAGAGAGATTATATTTTGCAATGTTCTTAAATTAACATACCTTTCAGTGTAATTTGTTTGGCTAATATTGGATACGTGTATACACGCTCGAAGGGACAATTTGATATGACCACGCATGGAAGAAGCTTCAAACAACTGCTATGCTAAAATACAACTCTCAAGTTTTACACCAATATGTACACCAGTCTACAGTCAAAATAGATAATATTTCTGTATTGAAAAGAAATATTTTTTTTTCAAGATGGTGCATGCACATGTAGAAGGCAGTATTTTTCCACAGCCTCACAAAACAGCTGGTTTTTAAGAGAACATTTTAAACCAGAAGCGGGAAGCCTGCACCCCAGTTTTATACAAGAGAAAACCTGCAAAATTAAAGCTGATGCAATTTCTCAAAATTCCTCACATGGCAGAACTCTAACACAACACTACTCTTGTTAGGAGCAAAGACAATATTTGTCTTCAAGTCCTGCTTGTTGTTAATAGAAATGCATTTGAACAGGGAAAAAAAGTATGCTTTACCTATCTCCGTAGCTAGGCGATATCAACAGTTTGAAGTATTGCTCAAAATTAAGTGCTTCCCCAAGCATATGCATTTTTGCTGAGATATGTACACATGTGTTAAAATGTAATGGGACATCTCTAGAAACACACCTAGAAAAGGGATTGCAACTCAGTAGGACAACATTAGCACTAAAGCTTTTTAAAATAACATTCTGGAAACTTTAGTAGCCTTGAGTACACCCTGAAAGCGAAATTCAGACTTTGGAGTTGATAAAACCACCACAGCTAACAATATCTTACATCTACCAAGTCTACCAGTAAGGCAGTTATTTCAAGTAACATGAATTTTTTCAGTAGTCATACAATAAGGTGTGTATTTTGCTTCAGCCTGCAGAATATCACTTCTGATTAAGTGCATACCAGTAAGTGACATCAGACCGAAACCACATAGTTTCACTCGAGAGCAAACACTAAGCCGAGCTCCAGCAACACCAGCTAACACACGATGGGAACTTGTCACGCTGAAGCCAAGGGAGCTCTTTAGGAGTCACAGCTAAAAGTTAGTTCGAAATGTAAATTCAAACTAGTTTCAAAGCAGACCTTTAATTTCACACGACGGAAAAATAACCTGTTGAGCGTTCCTAACTCCACCTCTTTCCCTCGGGGACGTTCAGCATTACTCACCGCCGCGGCAGGGCTAGGGGAGGTCAGAGTACACACCCCGCACCGCGCACCTGCACCACCAACACCTACGGATCAGGTGGAGGACCGGCACAAGTTTCTGAGGGATTACTGCCGCCCCAAATCTGTTTACCGTATGTCAGCAACAATCATCCCGACTGATTCAGCGGCTACAGAAAAATCCTGCAGTACTGGACTCTCCCGGTTAAACCTTTCCTAATTACCACCCGACTCTTCAGCCTGGAACAAAAGGGCACGGCCTGCCCCAGCGCGCTCCGGCCGCCACCGGCGGCTTCCCCGGGGGTGGGGGGGGCCGGGCTGCACCCGCTGGGAAAGGCCCGGCTCGTGGAAGTGCGCCCGGGGTCGGCGCGGACCCACCGCGCCGCCGGGGCCCGGCAGCCGGGGCGCTCCCCAAACTCCAGCCGGGTGCCGCCGCACGTCCAACAAGTAGGCGGATGGGCAGCTTACACCGCGGGAGGCGGCCAGCGGAGCACCGGCCCCGGGGGGCTGCGGGGCGGCCCGGCACGGCCGGCAAGCGAGAAGCTCGCCGGGCGCTCTTGGAAGGCGGCGGGCAGGCCCCGGCCCGCCTCGCCCACCCTCCTCGGGCCGAGCGGCCCCTACGGTTGTCCGAGCTCCCGGGGCGGGCGAGGGAAGCCGCGGCCACCGGGGCAATAGGCTCGGCAGGACACAGGCTCCCCGGCGCGGCAAGCGGCTGCAAGGCGGCGGCACCGCCAAAACCGCGCCGAGTGGACGATGGGGATTAGAGAGGGGAGGGAGCGCCGCCGCCCCGGGGCTGAGCCTTACCTTCGTGGAAGCCGCCGCAGCCCTGGCAGACATTTTGTTTCTTTCCCCCCCCCCCCCAGAATAGGGTGAATGTGTGCGCGCCTGCAACTACTCAGGCCGAGGGAAAGAAACTCCCCGCCGCCACCCGCGACTCACGCAGCTGCCCGAATAAACATCCCAGGGCGCGGGGAGGAGGAGGAGGAAGAGGAGGACGGTGGGGAAGGGGCGGGGACGGGGGAGGAGGAAGGAAGAAAGAGGAAGGGGAGCGGAGGCTCAAGTTTGATAAAAGTCCGGTCTCTCTCCTGCGGCCAGCGGCGCCTGGCGACCCGTCGCCGGGGCCCGCCGAGCCCGCCCGCGGTGCCGCCGCCGGGGTGCGGAGGGCGGGAGCAACCCCGTTTCCCTCTGCGCGCCTGTCCTCTCAGCGGCCGCACCGCCCGGCCGCCGCCGCGTGCCTTTCCCCCCGCGCAGCCACTGACATGTCTGACTACCGGCACGGCCCATCCCGGCCGCGGGGGGAGTCCCGCCCCGTGGCCGCACCCCCCCCGGGCCGCCGCGGGGCCCGGCCCCCTCCAAAGGGCGGCGGAACGGCGGCGGAGGAGCGGCCGCCCCGTTCCCGCCGCCCCCGCCGCCCGTCGCGCCGCCTCGGGGGCTGCCGTAGGCCGCGCCCGCTATCGGGCTCCCCCGCGCGATGGTCGGGGCGGCGGGCACCGGCGGCGGGGGCTGAGCGGCTGCCGGCCCACCGCAGCCTATGGGAGCGCGGGGGGCGGTTTGAACCGTGGGGAGCTGAGCGGGCCGGGGCCCGCAGCAGCCCGGCACCGTCGTCCGCACCGAGCGGCACCGCCGCTTCTGCGAGCGCCGCCACTGCCCCGCGGAGGCAGCACTGCCGGGAGCTGGCCCGGGAGGGGAACGCGTGGACAGCACCGCCGTTGTTCCTCGGCGAGCACCGGGGCGGCTCGGCCACGAAAGGCTGAGCAGCGCTCATATCTGCGCTCCCCCTCCGCGCTCGGTCCTGCAAACACGGGGCGAATAAATTTTCCCACCCGCGTTAACCGACTGCAGAGCTGGGATGTCAATCAGAGAGGGCTCAAACCTGCTTTTGTGTTTGTCTATTGTTTGAAGGGGCGGGATGTTAGTTTTCAACGTCCTAATTGTACATTTTGTTCCTGAGATAAAAGCAATAAAGACACAAAGAGAAAACAACTTGAGAGATTTGATTTGGTTTAAGGTGGTGACTACATAGCCTTAGCATTTCCTAAAGCACCATGAACTGTTGCCTGTGGCCTTAAAAAATAAACTTCGAGTCTTTTAGGCCAAGAGGTTTTAGTATCTTTTACAAAGTAAGTATTTCTTTAAGCACCAAGAGAAACACAGCAAACATTTTTTTCCATCTAGAAAAAGACTTTTTAAAGACGTTACCTTACTTTTCGGGGGTGAGAGTGCCTAAGCCATGCAAGATGAGGCTCTATCTGAAAACAGAGTTGGAGTTGCAGCTCAAGCACTCTCTCACTTCACTGCCATGGGACAGCTCATGCCACAGAAAGCTGAGTGCATCCTCCCAAGTTTTGCAGGACCGACTCATACGTTAATCAAGCCACTTCCAAAGGAAGCTTCCACTGAAGTGCTTCGATGACACGCTCTGTTATATTAGCGACATCACCGTGGTCCGTAGCTTATTGTGTTGACTAATTTTAAATATTAGTCTAGAGCAGAAGTTCCATGACTAATCAGATATATCAGCTTCCACTGAAAGGAGAGTCAGTTGGAAAAAATCCCAGACCAAAATCAGACTATTTTGCACTCACTTTACAAACACTTCACGAGGCATAGATGACAATAAAAGGCATGGTATTAGGGGCACAAGTTTCTTGCAGTCATACTTTTCATGTGCTACCGGTGACTTCAGTGCTCCGTGCAATTTTCAGAAGTACTGAAATACTTAAAAAGAGGCAATAATTCAATAATCCAAATCACTCCTCTACAAAGATAAGCTCTACCCTAAGCTACTGTGTGAGTTTTACATTTGTTCTCCTCTGAAAATAAACAAATTCATATTCCAGGAAATAGCTGAAGCAAATTCCCAAGGCAGCAATCTGAAATGAGGGGGGAAGGGCCAACTCCTCCCCCCTGGTGCAGCGGACCCACGGCTCTGCAGGCCCGTGTAAACCCACTGGGACCTTCTCCCTCGGAGCAAACCGTGCCAGCCCTCTCTCTCATACCTACCAGGCCAGCTTCAAAGCTCCACTAACCTCTAGCTTTCTTCAGCACCATCCCCAGCTTTCTGGCAGCGGGCTGCTTGCAGCCTACCCAGGCACAGCGGCCTCGCTGCCCTTTCCCCGCAGCGGCTGTGCTGAGCTCAGGAGGGGCTCACCCCCGCGGGAGTTCTGCGCAGCAGCACGGCCTTCTGCCAAAACTACTCTCTGGCCCCCACCATGAAAACACTACTGCAGATTTGTTATTTGTCAATTGTCAGATGTAACTAAGCCTCAGATTTATTTACTTTTTTTATTCTACACATGCAGAAGGCAGCACGTGACAATTTTTATGCTCTCATGCTCCGTTGCCAGAGTCTGAGTATTCACCAGAAGGGGCAGGAAGGAAAAGGCTGGGATCACAACAGGAAGGAGGGGGACGATTTCAAGGTGTGGAGACACACGAAAAGAAACTCAGAGGAGGGTGACCTGATAAAGAGTTGGGTAAAATAATTCCTCCCTTTCATCTGTGTCCCACCCCCCCCCCCCGCACCCTTGAATAAGAATAGTTCTGGGGAGGGTGGGCAATGCCTGCAGGTTGGGGAGGAGGATAGGCTGGCAACAAAGATTAAAAGCCATGAAACAAGATGAGGCATATGGCAGGGGAATGAGAGAGGACCACAGGCATGCAAGCACAGAGAGATGGAGATGGATCCCTAAAATAATGGATAAGGGCCGTGGGAAAGAAAAGTAGTTATTTGTGTACTGGCAGAAAGATGGGGAAGAAATAAAACGGTGAAAGAAAAATATTAAGCAAAGAAAGCTCCAGCAAAGATGAAGGTGCCGTTTTTCTATCATCTTACACTGCATAAGAAAGCGCCATCACTCCATACACTGAATTTGACAAGGAAGTAGGCTATTTAACAAGGAAAGATTTCTATCTGGAGGTTCCAAACATCTGGCAGTGGATATAAAAAGATCACAGATAAACTCTCACCAGTCTGGGAGAGGACATACCTAACTCTTTTGGCCCACAGAGACTACCGGGGCTTGCTTGATTGCTTTTTCTTTTCTTTCATTCTTGCATTCCTTCTTTTATCTCCATCTCTTTTTCCTTATTTTTTTTTTCTTTGCTTTGCTCCTTCCTTCCAATATTGTCTAAAACTCCATCTGTACTATTGATATGAATTAGAGGAGCTAGAAGTGCCATCTTATTCTATTAGCATTGATAAAATTCATTTATTTGTTGGTAGATAGGAATTATTTTAACAAATCTTTTTTCTAGTAACAGGACCATGTTCCTCCCATTCTTTCAAATTCTTCCTTCAGGAGAACTTTTTCGTCTCTTACTTAATAAAATGCTCACAAGCAAAGCTACCATCAACAGTACTGAAAATGCCAGATGATCAAATGTTTAATCAATCTAAAATAATGACATTAAGTGAAAGAAACCTTGCAGAATACTCCTTATTTAACTTTTTTTTTTTAATTCTTAGTAAAGTATTAAAAAATTAATCTCTGAAATAAGCAAGTTGTCTTTTTTTTAAGACTGTTGGAGTTCCAGTGTATTCATATATTTGCTGTGTCTATGTGTGTATATACACACAAATGTCTATGTGTGTATATACAC